>OY757928.1:92551372-92656372 GCA_963585895.1 Sepioteuthis lessoniana | reverse complement strand
TGTGTGTGTGTGTGTGTGTGTGGAGTGTGTTTACCTTACTAACTGCCAGTGCAGCTTTTATGATCTTTTAATAGCTGGTAATTTATTTCAATCCGTTTGTTAAATTCAGGAGAAATGACTTATATACAATTTTTTGTTTCATTATTGATTCTTATTTTCCACAGATTATTATCAACCTAAACCGAGAGTATGATTTTAAGAAAAATATGTTAAAATTATAAAAACATATGAAGTTGTCATTACGATAATCCACCAATCTAATTGCATAAGATAAAAGTTAGAAAATAAGTGAAGCAAGGAGTTCAAAATCAATTACCGCGTGTCCTGAAAGTAAATTTCGGAAATAAATAGGGAAAGAATGGAAGCGATAATAAAAAGAGGACACTACATTCATTCTAAATTTGCTAACACCATCGTTCTAATATGAAAAAATCTTTTGAAAGAGTTTAAGTTAATTCTATATAACTTAAATAGCGGGTATCTCGAAATAAATTTAAGGAAATAAGATAAACTTAGTATCATCTATTTATATTGTGTGGAAAACCGATACAAAAATAGAGTATACAGTTTTGAATTAATTCAAGGAAAAAACTACATATATTATGATGATACTAGCATAAGAAAATACAAAAAACATATGATCAAATAGGACAGAGACTAATATTGTATTTTGTAAAACGGGAACGTAAAATAAAAGAACCATTAGCTTTTTACAATATGGTCTTTCAGAACACTTATTCCTGCAGGTTTTTCATTGATTAACGCACATCTGAAACGTCACATTTTCATATTCGCTTAAAGTTGTACTGTTGTATTTCTAAAGATCATCTCTGTCTTCAATTCTGAACAGTGATACACATTTCAAGTTTAGGAAATAAAAAAATCCCGAAAAGGTGTACTTTGTATTTTGCTAAAAAAGAATCTATATTTCTTTTCTTTTCTTTCTTTCATTTTCAGATTGGCTTAGTAGAGTCTTGTTGTTTAATCATCATTTGATTAAAAAAATGCTTCTCTTGCCACACATAATTTGAATTTTAAGTTTCAATCGAAAAATTGGATATCTTAAAATGACATTCTATATTTTTTAAAGATCTCAACTGTTGTTTATGAAGTTTTCAAAAATTAATTACAACTTCTTGATATACTTATCTTTTTTTATATTTATATTGCATGATTTATAATGTCTACATGATCATGTCGAATAATGCACATTAACTTAAAAGTAATTAATGTACATGTAAAATCCTTGAATATAAATAACAAAACCCAATATTAAATGAAATAACATTAAGAATAAAAATGGTAGATTGAATAGATTTAACAATTATTAATTATTTAAACATAATCTGCATGGTCTATGATATGCTGACTGTATCATTAGCAGAGAGATAAGAAACTCTCAAAAGTGTGGATCATGGTTATGAAACAAGACTGCATCTGATGGCGGGGCTTCAATTTTAGAGTCTTGGATAGAATGGAATACCATTTCGTTGCGATTGCACCCAGACCTATTCTGGTTTAGAGTGGTCCCATCTTGTGGTAAAATAAATTTGTTTAAAAATTAATTCATATTCAATAAGACTGTGTGAGAAAAAGAACTCTTTAAAAAAAACTACACGAAAAATGTAATAATAAACTTGATTCCCAAACATCAAGGCAAAAAATATCTTAGTCAGTTGATATGCCGTTAAGGTTAATCAATCTATAAGCAATGTGCATAATAATCAAAACTCTTTTTCTGTGTTATCGCGATGTGTTACGTCACAAACACGTGAAACTACGATTTTAAACTTTTAGCGCGATAAACAACATATGAAATATAATTCATCAGCATTTCATTGAACTGACAATCAATGATATCTCCAACTTACGAATGGAAATGATGACGGATAATGTCAGAAAGTGTCCAAGAGGAAAATACTTGACACTCCCTTTACATGCATAAATCCAAGTTTTTATATATTTGTAAGACACAAGAAAACAAATGTGTACGTGCTCCTTCTATGTGTGTCTGTGTGCATCAGCGTATATACTTTTGAAAGAATGCATCTATATAGGTACAAACCATCTTTAAGTCATAGTGTCGACTGTTGATATCCAATTCAATTATTTTTCTGCTGAGCCATGATTTCCATCTGAATAGCCCTCATTCCAGCATCAAGACGGAAGGAAATTTTTCCAAACGCTAAACACTTAAGATACTCTCCTCTTTGCAATAAGATATTTCAAACATAGAAAAAGCCTTTCAACTGATATGTTGCGTTGTTATCAGTAAAAGCAACAAAATGATGCCAAAGAAATTCAACTCGTTTATTGACAAATGTCATTAAAAGAAAACAGGATTCTTTCCTTATAACGCACAAAGCTTTTACCCGTTTAAAGAGAAAAATAAAGAAAACATTAAGAAAAGACAATGGAAAAACAGGAAAAACGTTTTTATATCTTAGAAAAAGACTTTTCTTTCTTTTTTTTAACATTCTTTCAAAGAAAGATACCAACTTAGAGGTTTCCCCTTTGATGGAAGCCTAACAGGAACGAGGGGTGATTAAAACAAATCAAATCACACACACACACACACACACACACAAATATATATATATATATATATATATATATATATATATATATATATATATATAAACCGTTTTTGAGATATCCATAAACAATGATAAACAATGGTCTCGTTTAATTTTTGCACTTTTTTTACCCTTGATATGAAAAATGATTGCGACATTCATCAAAAAGAAGCCAAGAAAAAATGTGTCCTTTAATGAAAAGAAGAGAAGAATTGAAAATGTCAAATTTTTGGTTTTACATTTTTTTTGGTTTAAAATAGAACTATAAAATAAAGGTAGGCCATGGTTTGAAACATTTTCATGAATTTCATTTATTATCCAAAAACTTAAGAACTTTTTCCAGTTATTTCTGAATAAAAAAAACATAATTTTCGAAAAAAAACCCAACATTGTTGGAGGAGTTCTATGGTATAACGGCTGAACTGCGGCTTCTAAGCTGGCGAGTTCGAACTCCAATCACACTGTTGCGTTCCCTTTCAGAATAATTGGCTTGGGAAATGTATAGACCTACATCATACTCTAGCCATCGGTTGAATTGTATCACAGCTGATATTTTACACGGATAGTTGTAGCATTAAATTCCACGAAATTTGATTTGCTATTAAACAAAAAAGGAAAATAAAATTTTAAAAAATGCATTGAATTAAAATATCTCCCATGGAATCTTAGTGATATTTAGATATTGTGGGTCTTCAGGAAATCTGAATATTTGCCCGTGCTTTTTCTTCTTACTTATGAAGAACTACGAAGAGTTTCGCAAAACGACAGATTTTTAATTATTGAATTATATCATTTGATTAGTAAAAACTAAATTTTGTGTTTTTCTCCTTATAAACATATTAGATTTTAATGTTGATGACATCAATTTTCTGTGATACTTATCGATATGTAGAAATCAAAACAGACGTGACTGATGTATATATATATACAAAAATATAACAGTTTGAATAATGTATATATATATATATATAATACCAACAAAACAAAGAGCTAAACCTAGAGTCCCGTTGGAGACATTAGCAGTAAAAAAAAAGCGTACAAACGTGAAGACTGCTTTCAAATGCAATAGGAGGAACCCAACCAATATCAATGCCCTGAAACTTTAGAAGGCACAAAATGAATTAGCAAACACATACCTAAAAGAACAAACAGAATACATTCAAAATTAGATCAATAAGATTAGAGACTAGATTTATGATAGAGAATATTGGATAACATGGTAGACGGTAAACAGAATATCCAGAAGGAAGAGCATAGCGAAAGGTAAACTGAAAACTACCAGCCATGAAGAACGAATACACCTGTGGAAACATCATTTCGAGAATTTTCTTGGAAACCCCCCGAAACTAATCACAAAAATTATTTGTAATCAATTATACATCAAACTAGAACAATTTACGCAAGAAGAAATCGACTCAGTACAAAGAAAAATTAAAAATAGGAAAGATGCCGGGCTCGATGAAATACCCCCGGAAGTATGGAAGACCAGGGAATTCGACGGCATACTGCTCCGCTATTGTAATGCGGTATTTACGCAAAACACAATAGATAGATGAACAAAGGAATGCATCCTCCCCTTCGCTAAGAAGGGTGACTTCCGAATAGCCAAGAACTACCGAGGTATAACCCTTACATCCATTGCAGCCAAGACCTACAATACTCTACTACGCAACAGCATAGAACCCAAAATTAGAGAAGATACTTTGGAACAACCAAAATGGCTTTCGGAGAAATCGATCCACAACATCACAAATTTTGACAATCCGTCGAATTCTTGAAGATGTACGTGTAAAATACTTTAACGCAACAATATTATTTATAGACTTCGCCGAGGCTTTTGACTCCATATGCAGAGAAATGATGCTATATAAAAAGATGAAAGTAAAGGTTTGGTCTTCGGAAGGAGACACACACTTCTTCGACATTGTAGCAGGTGTGCTACAAGGAGACACATTAACCTCTTACCTTTTATCATCTGCGTAGACTACGTGCTTAGAATGTCTATGGATAGAATGAAAGAGAACGGTTTCAAGCTGTCAAAGGAAAGAAGCTGAAGATACCCCGCAGAAACAATTACAGACACGGACTACGCTGATGACATAGCACTTCTTGCCAAATACACCCACTCAAGCTGAAACCCAGCTACATAGTCTGGAACGAGCAGCTGGTGTCAATGCAGACAAGATGGAATACATTCGCTTTAATCAAAGAGGCGACATCTCCACCCTAAATGGTAGTTCTCTGAAATCAATGAACAGGTTCACTTACCTCGGAAGCAGTGTCTCATCAATCGAGAAAGACATCAACACGCGACTAGCAAAGGCATGGACGGATATCGGTCATATGGAAGTCAGACCTGACCGATGAAATAAAACGCATGTTTTCCCAAGCTGCGATCGTGTCCATACTGCTATATGGAAGCAGTAGTTGGACACTAACAAAACGTATGGATTAAAAACTTGACGGTAATTACACAAGAATACTGCAAGCAATATTGACCAAGTCCTGGAAGCAACATCCCACAAAACAGCAACTAAAAGGCCACCTATCACCCGTCACGAAAACTATCCAAGTTAGAAGAACCAGACATGCGGGACGCTGCTGGAGAATCAAAGATGAACTGATAAGCGGCTTACTCCTGTGGACCTCTTCACATGGACAGGCAAATGCAAGAAGACCAGCTACAATCTATATACAACAGTTTTGTGCCGATACAAGATGTAACTATGAAGATCACCCGGTAGCAATAGACGATAGAGAGGGACGGCGAGAGAGGGTCAAGGAGATCTGTGCTAACAGCGCGACATGATATATATATATATATATATATATATATATATATATATATATATATATATATATATATATAGCTGTGCTTGCTGACAATTTCTCGTCTATGAGATCATTGGAAAAAAGTGATGGTTCATATTGTTGTCTAAGACTTGATCCAAAGCAAAGGCGAAGAACTGACAATCACCGCGCAATATTGACTGTAAGGTGACGCAAAGTGAGGATAACGTCGTTGAACTCTGTTTCTACTCTATTTTAATTCAGATCTAGATCTGCTCAATCATCGATATTTAGCACTCTTTATACATAAATATAGCAAACAGTATTATATATATATATGAAGGAATTATCCATATTCATCCGGGTATATGAAACAAAATATTATCTACACTTGGATTCAAGTTTGATTTTTTTTAAACAATTAAATATATATATAACATCAAATATGTATAACGATACAAACGTTTTTCAGATTATATATCTTACTGAAGCTTATGATGAGTGCGTGAATAAAAAGGTGGAATAACCGAACAAAAGTTGCGAAATTTCTAAGATTTTATGATTAAAATCTGCTATATATTCCCGGTTAACAGTTTTTTTTTTCATAGTTGGGTTTATAATAACACACACATACACACGCGCGTGCGCACACACACATGTATATATGTATGTATGTATGCATTTGAGAGTGTGTATAGCAGTTGCAGCAAGGGTTAAAGAAGACAGCTAAATAATAGCGTTAGGGTCATTAAAACCTTCATCACATGATAACTACACGATCCTGTGCTGTTTCAGCGCCAGAGCATCATTACCCAAAAATCAATATAATAGGAAAATACTTTTTATGCTCGCTTCAAGCCAGATAATTATATATATATATATATATATATATATATATATATGCTTTCCACAAGAAGTCTGCAGATGAAATTGGGAAATATAAAGTGTCTTCCTAAATTAACCGCAACCCAAATTCAAAGTAACTTTTTAGTCACAGTTTATATACACTATTGACCATAAGTGTTGAACCACACTGTAACATTTCTCTAAGTTCATAAAAAATCCTATCTGTTCATAATTGTATAAATAAATTTCCAGATTGCGTACATACAAACTTTACATATAATTCAAGCCATTTTTTTATAAGCATTATAAATTTATTTACGTTAGCTTATCTGAACTGTAGAGTAGAAATTAACGAATATTTACACCTGACTACTCGGAAGAGGTCAAATAATCTCAAGATTTATGTGTGCTTCAAATTAATTTTCAAAAAACCGTTAAAATGCTTAGAATTTTGAAGAAAATAACCCAAGGGGATATTCTTTCTGTATAAGGATATTCCGTGAGTCAAACTGATAGAAAATTACAGATCTAAAAATTGGCACATTATTACTTGCAGCGACATTGAAAAACTGGCACAAATGTCGACAATGATTTGTGAGGCGCAGAGTATCTTCTATCGCTGAAAATAGATACTTGATTGTTTCTAGCAAAGGGAACAGCTCTCGATTCAACTGCTGAATTCTCGATTCAACTGCTGAATTTTATTCGACACATTATCACTCAATATCTGTTATAACATCTAAAAGAAGATTCCCTTGCTGTTGGGTTTAAAGGATGTGAGTCATTTAAGAACTTCTATTAAAAAAGAGAAATAATTTGTAGAGTCTCAAATCGGCTCAACGGCACAATCATTAGAATTTAGAAGATTTTAAACAGGTACTATGGATTGATGAGTCTAAATTTGGGCTTTTTTTTTTAAGTAAAAGATTTTTTTCCGGACGAACTCCTTCCGAATGAATTAGTGAAAATTGCTTTGTGCCAAGGTTTGGTTGGTTTGGTTTCTTTGTTTAATGGCATATCAACTCTTTTTAGGTTATATAATGCCAAAGCCATTCTCGTAGAAGAACAGTAGTGGTACTATTTAACCCATAGCTGGGAGGATAAGGGGGTTCATACCTTTCCCAAGGGTATTTGCTTGAAAGTGAACGTAATAGCGCGACTGGAGTACGAACTCGCGTACTACAATTCCGTAGTCCATCGCTTTAACCATTACACCACGAGGACACCCCACCACTTTGTGCCAACAGTTAAGCATGATGGTGGTAGCGGTGGTGGTGTTGTAATGCTTTGGTGATGTTATGAAGTTTACATTGCTGGAGACTTGCACCAAATAAAAGATATTTTGAGGAACGAAAAGTATTTTTCAATACTATAGAGGTATGAAATTCATTACGGTTGCATCATTGTCGGACCAAATTTTGTTTTACAAGATAATGATCAAAAACTCAGCTGAAAACTATGTACACATTATATAGAATCAAAGGAAGATAATGGAAATTTGCAAATCAGGATTGGGTCAACACGGTCTGCAGATCCTCTACCAAATGAACTTGTCTGGGATTAAATTGATCGTAAAGTCCGAAGTGAACTGCTTAAGAATAAGCAAGAGTTGTTTACGCACAGCTTGGAAATCAGTTCCACTCATAAATTTACTAGTTACCAGAAAGGATAATAAAAATTTGCTTTGCAGTACTATATGCATATAGGTGCATATAATTGACATTATAATTATTTTATATATTTAAATTATTTTATATTATATATAATTTTATTTTATATTTCATTTTGATTTGAATTATTGCATAATAGTATACAAAAGTTGATAAGATAAATCTATTTTTGCAAAGGCATGAAACTTGATAACCTTTCAAGCTAAGAGAAAAAGCCAACATAGTCCCAAAATACATAGCTTAAGAAAGGAAACATTTTTTTTATATCTGCCTTTATGGATATTTTTCTATCTATTCCTCTTCTATCTCAAGTAAATTTTTAAATACATCAATTTTCATAACTTACTTGGATTTCTGCTGGGTTTAAAGATTTACATTCCTAAATAATGCCTCAAATCCAGCTGAGAATTACGATTTATTTCGGTATCCTTTTTTCTATAATATAAATATCCATACAGTAATCCTCGTTTGAAATATGAACCTTATATCGGTCTTTTCATCTAGACATAAAAAAAAAGTTTCATCGCCGGGGCGTCAAATAATTGACTGAATGAATGCAGCAAGGCTATGGGATTTACTGGAACCATCTATCTCAACACCCCAACACTACCATAAACTTTTTAGTTGGATTTATATATATATATATATATATATATATAAGTTATCCGACCGTGATCGAGAGCGACCCGAAGGCTCCTTTTTAACAGCTACTATACCGAGATGTGGCGTAGGGCAGTAAAAAATTATAAAATCATAAAAAATGGCAGAACAAATCACAAATTCGTATAAGTCTTTGAATCGTCTACATCTTGATATAGTGACCCGTATTCTTAATATCTTACAGTAATTCATTATCCACGTTCGTGAAAATTACTTTAGAAAAGACAATTTTCATGTATTTCTTGGCCTACTTTTGACGATTTAAAATATTTACTTCAGTGAGAGGAGGTTACCTAGGAGACCTTTTTTAAGATACCAATTCACAAAAGGGTCTTCATCTTTTGTTCTTTTCTAAATTCTCGAATTTCAGCCTTGTTAAAGATTTATGCGCTGACCAAAAGTGTTTTTTTCGCCAAAACTCGTCTTAGTTTACGTTTATTTCGAGAAAGGAAGGAAGTTCTTAAAGTTTTTTCCTTTCCTTCAAGCACTCAACTTAATTATATTTTTACAGTAATATTTATCGTTCAGTTATTTCTTCAGAGCTCCTTTAATATGGAAATCTCTTCAAAAATAACTTTTCTGCTTTTAAGTAGTTTTTATATCATTCCTATAATCCATGTTTCAGCATATCTCATGAACAAAACGAAAAAAAAAAAGGATTTTATAATTTTTCAAGGGTTTTAAGCCAATATTATTCTAATCTGCATTCTAACTTCAGTCAGTTCATTTATGCAAATTCAAATGTCTGAAAAAATATCAATTAAACATTGCACAAAATTTTGTTAAATATTCAACAACAGGTGGAAATGGAAAACTTTTAATTTGACATCTATCATTTTAGTACATTTTCAATCATTGAAATCTAATTGATTTGAATAAAAACTTCAGACGGGATATATATATATATATATATATATATATATATATATATATATATATATATATATATATATATATATAATCATGATTAAGAGGAATCCCCATGACGTAGAGACTGCGGGACAGACATGATTGCAACGTCGTAGTAAAGATGTTTGTACCATACTCACGCTATTGAGTTCACATTATGAATTATACACTTTTGAAAGGGTGAACCCTCTTATCCACGCCCATCTATGGTATAATAGAAAGACTACAGTTATTCTACAATGATGGCTTTGGCATTAAATAACTTAAGAAATTGCGATGCCTATAACGAAGCTGAACGAATCCAAACCAATAAAATTTAAAACCAAAATTGTTTTAATTTGTAAAGCCTTTACTGAGGCCTATGAAGAGGAATGGGGATAAATATTACAATATCTTCTTTTTAAAAGAGAATAATAATAACGACAAACAAAATGTCCCGTTTGATTTTTATGCTGCGGATAATGCAGGTGAGCTGGTATCTGACGTGCTAAATTTTTTAAGAAATTGAATATATATATATATATATATATATATATATATATATATATATATATATATATATATATATGATAGTATTATTATCGACAATGTTCTCTATGGAAAAATACAAGAACTGTGTCATAAAGTGGTGTTAGTGCAGAATTAGACCCATGAGACGTTTAAATAAAATCCAAGATAATCAGGAATATTTAAGAAGTATTTATATTTTACAAAGTAAACATTATATATAGTTTTAAAAGAAATATTTATTTTATTCTTTATCTTAATTCCGTGATTTTGATTGGATCATTGTGACATGTTCTGGGTATGAGACATGCAATACACGTGAAACAGAAAATGACGAAGAAAACTGTGATCATTACATTTTTACTTCAAGGGCCAATTCTTCATGTAGGAATTATAAACGATAAAAATTCAAATATTCAAATAATTGTGTCTTATTTATCAAAAAATGGCCGTGTCATCTGCGTTGCTAAGTAATTACTTAACTTGTTTCTTAACGGTTCTGTGTTCAATTTTTGGTGAGTAGTCCAAGAAATCCATATCGATTGGGTCAGTAAAAGTTTCAGACAAAGGATATCAAATGGATGTATTAGCTAAGAATAATTATCGTTTAGATAATCCTCTTAACATAAAATGAAAATGATTGTACCCTGTGGATTGAATAAAATGTTTCAGTTCAACATTTTTAGAAAATTTATGTTTATATATATATATATATATATATATATATATTCGAGAGATCAACTGTCGAAACATTCTATTGATAACAACCACGATGAGAAACACGTTTAAGTTTCGCAGTGTATATATTTACCAAAGTTCGCTAATTTTATTTTATCAATCTGCCATCCGATAACTCTAAAATAGCTAGAGTTATACCATTAAAACTGGCACAGTTTTTAATGGCTCTCAGCTTTATCTTTTAAACTTATCAGTTTTATCCCCAAACTGTTTAAAGTTTTAGCGTGTTGTTCAATTTACTACGTAAGTTTAACGCCAAACCGGATTATCCGCACCAGCGAGTCTTAGAAACGCGGACTGCATCCCCTATAAAAAAAATCAAGACCCTGTCAAAAGAGTAAAACCCTCTTAAAGGGGTATAACCCCCCCAAAAAAACAGGTGTCTTGTGTATGACACAAAACTGGATCTGATAGTGATGTTCTACTTCTGGAGCCTTGCTGATTTTGGAGTACCCCTTCACTGCTATTACTCCCAGGTCTACTCTGACGTGGAGTGGAAGTACCTGTTAGTATCCTATACATGGGTCAAATAGAAGTTTTTAAAAATGAATCGTATTCGATAAAACCGTGTGCAATAAAAGACCCGTTTGAAAATTGTTAGCATAAGATATGAATAGGTGGTAGCAACTCTGTACAATAAATAACAAAAAAAAATAAAAAAAAGATAAAATCAACAGAGATATAACCGTACAATGCACTCAATTTCTTAACCTTTTAGCTTAAAATAACCGTAAACGAGTTAAAATGCCGATAAACTCAATCATTATAAACTGGATTTTTGAATTGCGTTCGCCAGATTAGCTAAACCGAATTTTAATCTTTTTGTACATCCATAAAAAGTACCAAGTTACCACCGTTTCTTGATTGACTTTTTTCAAATGACATTTGTCTGGAAACCTGAAAGTCAGGTTAAAAAACAAACAAACAAACAAACACTTGTCTAAATTTCTATGATGAAGCTTGGTGATTTTTATCATTAATGGTTTTCGGACTATTGCCTTCATCTTTATTGTTTTCTCCACCTCCGGCCTTCTTCAGGTGTTTGTCGAACTCGGGAACCTACATGGAATTTCGAACTACGTCCTTAATTGAATTCACGGGGGTCGCCTGTTCTGATTCCGTTAGCCATAACCGAGTACAAGTATTAAGTATTCCTGAATTATTACCTGCTGAGTAGACCAAGTATAGAGTTGAATACAATATGGGAACCGACGATTAAGAAGTCTAGATTTTAAAAAATCTGAATATGAGTACAGGTAAAAAATAATACGTAATAGTAGTAATTCTAGTCAAGTAAGAATAATAAGTTTATAAGTCCCAAAAATTCATTCCGAATGTCGAGCGGGACACATGGCGTAACGGATATAGGTGTAGGTTCCTTAACCTTCTAAGGATACAATCATCTGGTGGTTGTAGTTTCAATCCTGACAGAAGGTAAGTAACAATACAGGAATATCCGGTTATGGTTAACGGAATCACAACAGACCAAAGCGCGAATTCAATAAATGACGTCGTTTGAGGTTCCGTGAATGTTCCCGAGTTCGACAAATACCTGAAGAAGGCTGGAGGGCATATCGAAACGTTGCGGAAATAACAATAAAGACTATAGTCCGAAAATCCTTAATGATAAAAAAAAAACAAGCACTTGTTCCCTCGTTTTTTAGCGTGAGAAATGACTCTTTGGAAACATAAACATTAACCTATCGACGATGTTTATTAATTGATATGTCCTCACAAATACATAGATGTTGTGCATATGGTTATTCTTGAAAGAAAAGTGTCAGAAAAATTATGTTCAGTTTGGGTATATTACTTAAAATTGCGAATAGAGGAATAATAATTTATCATCTCAGAAATGTAAATAATATTTTAGAGAGTCTTTTGACGAGACATTGTAAATCTATTGATACCTTTGAGTTATTGATTTTTTTGTTTGCTTTAGATGTAGCCAAATTTATTTGAAATTATTGATGATAAAGATACAATAAAAAAACCGAACAACAGGTGGGAGAGACATTTAATGTTATAATAAAATGGTAGAAAATGAGGAAAATCTCAAAAAAATACAAAAAAATAGGTTATAATATGGGTTAAACAGAGGTGATTTAAACTGGTCAGAAAAAAAAGGTGTCTTTGCTTCTACTAAAATCAAAAGGACATCAAATATTAATTGAGAAACGAACAATAAAATTAGATATAACTTTTAAAAAGAAAATCTAAAGAAAACAGAAAAAATGTTTAGTCTTCTGTCACACAAATATTGAATCAACCCGGCATTGAATTTATTTTCCACTTAAAATCTGGAGATTTTTTTTGCAATTAAACATGAAAGACCCTCTAATATATTATATCTTTTTTTAATAGTATGAAAAATATTTCGTCTTTATGGGGGACTTAATTCTATTCTTAAAAGAATCGTTTCTCTATGACAGAGTGAATTGAACAACAGATTTAAAAACGAACACGTGCGTGATTTTATAAATGCTTTTAAATAGATATTTCTTAAACATTTTTTTTAATATTTGACTATCATCAATTTCTTCTTCTTCTTCTCTTCTTGACGATTCATCTCTCGGTTATGAGCTGTATGTTCGTGCAGTGATGATTTTGATGCAGTTCTCTTTCTTCTTGTCGCATTTTTCAACTGTTTTTTTTTTTCCCATTTCATGTTCTTGTTGGCTCAACTTGTGGTTTGTTGTTGATGATGTTGTTCCTGTTCTTTTTATCATCCGTTTGTTTTTACCGTTACATCCTACTTCGCCCCTAAATAGTCGGATCTCCAGAACTAAATCGCCCTTCATACCATGACTCATTTTATTGCAATCGAATAAATCAATTCTAAAATTACTATTGTGCACCTTTACAATGAGTCTGGTTTCAGTTGTAAAACTGCACACAAGTCCATTTCAAATATCCTCTGATAGTAAGAATAAATAAATGAAGAATTAATTTTAAATTCAGGGGCTGTTTTAAGAAAAACAGGCAAAAGAAAGAAAGAAAGAAAGAAAGAAAGAAAGAAAGAAAGAAAGAACAAAAATAAACAAAAATTGAAAAAAAAAAATAAATAAGAGATAATACGACCTAAAAAATCTAAGACATTCTGGCAACAGATACTTTCGTGATATTCGAAGAACTACAGATAAAAAGTCCGGTTTTGTGTATAACATGTTACTGTCTTAAATACAAATCAGCAGAATATAATCTTAAAAGAAGACATAGTTCTCTGTCATGATTTTTTAAAAAGACAATAAAAAAGGTATTTTAAAACAGCGACGCATTAATGCCAAGAAACGACTCAAATTATCTCGCAAGTATTGTCAACCAGCAACCAATTAGTTGGAAATAAATATTCAGCCCCGAGCAGTTCTGGCTTCACAGCAAATGTCTAACGGCTTTACTTAAAAGTTTATTCTCTTTGTTTTCTTCATTCATATCAGTGCAGCGCAACACAAAATATATTCAAAGGTTTTATTCAACACGGGAAATAACCATATCTATAATTTCGTATTGTTATTGTCATTGATTTGTTCTAAAAATTATATTATCCAAATACCCTGATGAGCTATACACTCTTGAAGCATCATCCTGGTATTGCTGTAATTTCATGGTGAATAAAATCTTCCTGTTCGATAGTTTACTGCTCCCTTCTTTTAAAAAATTGAGCCTTCAGGAATCTCCAGAGGAAAGAATCTCAAGTAGATAGATCTGTTAAGTGGGCCGGATATGACCATAGGATGAAATAGGGTTCCTGGAAAATTTTCTCTGAATACAAATGTCCTTTCAACTGAAATGATATAAATGCTGCTTCTCAATAAGAAAACCCTCACCTGAGTTCAACTACCGCCAACGATGCAGCAGTTTCAAGCTCAAACGATCATTCTGCCTGGTCCTGTATAAAAATATGTATTTATTGTTTAAAATCAAAGCTTGTTTTTGTATTTTTCATCATTAGTTTTCGTAATGAGATATGCTGTCAAGCATTAGGCCACAATAGTCGGGTGTTTGACAATGTCTAAACTCACTCCTCCAACGAAGGAATCAAAACTAATGATGTTGGTACGAAAAGGATTTTCTCAGAATCTTTTACGAAAACTAACAATTTTTTCCTAATGAAATCCAATAATTTAGTGTCTTTCTAAAATGTAATTACTTAGCAATGCTATATCACATACACAAGTTCATCTCTTTGATGTTATTTCGTTATTTTCTTCGCTATGATCATTATCTTTATTTTATTACTATTATTGACACCATGATAAATATTCGATGGTCATTCTAGAAATAGGGTTAATTTTTCCTAAAGATTTGACAATAGGAAGTACTGTTTACAGTTAAACTTTTTTCAAGGAAATCAATAATGATGGATCATATCGTGTCCCGAAGACTGTTAGCACCACCTCCTTTACTGACTGCTACACCAGTTCTTTATCTTAAAGTCATTGTGTTTCCACTCTATAGATTCAGTGTGTTTCCACTCCATAGATTCAGTGTGTTTCCACTCCATAGAGTCAGCGTGTTTCCACTCCATAAATTATCTTTTCAACTCAAGTTTGTAGTAACAAACCGATATTTAGCCGATTTGTCACATTTCTTCTGTAAATTTCCGATGGGTTTTTACTTCTCTGGCACCAACACTTTAATGACGAGCCTCTATTTAAATCAGTTGTACTTTGGTTTGCAGGTATTTTTAGTTGCCATAAAACATATTTCTGAGAGATTAAAAAATATATTTGGTGACACAACACAGGATGACTTTCTAAATTCAAATAAATTCAATTGTGGTAATTTTGTTATGTAATAATTATCAGAAACATAATTATCAGAAACATAAAGGTTTTTTCTCAAAACAAATAATTAATTAGATTTAATTTAGGAAAAATTAAATTTATATATATATATATATATATAAGGTATATAAAAAAATCATTAATAAGTTTAAAAATAACATTTTTTGACAAATTTGGCTTGTTTAATAAATTAAAAAACGTTCAGTACAACACCGGAAAAACAGATTAAATTCTAAT
The DNA here is from genome assembly GCA_963585895.1 of Sepioteuthis lessoniana. Taxonomy (NCBI): domain Eukaryota; kingdom Metazoa; phylum Mollusca; class Cephalopoda; order Myopsida; family Loliginidae; genus Sepioteuthis; species Sepioteuthis lessoniana. The sequence goes on along the minus strand of OY757928.1, from coordinate 92,640,652 downwards.
TTATAATATATATATATATATATATATATATATATATATATATATATATATATATACTAATCTAATATCTACCATAATTCACGGTTACTAGAAAAAAAGAAAAAAAACCCGCCAGGAACAAGAGATAAAAATATCTCGAATCACCACCCGGGGGAAAAAGAAAAAAATATTATAGGACAAAAAGAAAGGAAAGGCCAACCCCGTCTCACCACTTGAAAAAAATCAAGAGATATGCAGTCAGTTGGTCAAAAGAAAACTAAAACCCTCCGTAAACACTGCAATGCTACTATTACAAGTGTGCTCAACTCGAGTGGAGCCAATTATAAAATTAACTTAGATCGCGAGTCGGAATTCTCCTACTAAAGTTTCACCTTAACGGATCATCAGGAAGTTTAATACCGGTATTAGACTTCCTGATGATCCGTTAAGGTGAAACTTCCTGATGATCCGTTAAGGTGAAACTTTAGTAGGAGATTTCTGACTCGCGATTTAAGTTAATTTTATATATATATATATATATATATATCAAGAGAGAGAAATTTATAATTACTTCAATATCTAACTTAAGGTCATTTGTATTCCCTGGGGTAACGCAGAAATTCCATTAAATATTGAATCCATCTGATGAAACAACTTTTTAATAAAATAGTCTTTTGAAATAAATCTATAAATGAACTTATCCGTTAAGTTTTACTTAATAGTATTGATATATTCGCTTTGTATGTGAGTTTTTTTATATATATATCTATATATATTATATATTATATATATTTAATAGCCGTGCATTGGGCTCTCTGAATATATTCACAATGGATTATTCCTTTTAAGTCTGTTTATAGACTTGATTTATATATATATATATATATATATATATATATATATATATATTGTAGTTTCACATATTTATAGATGAAAAGTACTCAAAATCCGTGATAGTGCATATGCAGATCCATGTTAGATTATAGAAGACATAATTAACGGCACTTAGTGATTGTTATTTTCTTGTGTAAGTAATCATCCAAACAAGTGATCCTGTAATTGAGACACAGAATTTTTCCCTATATCTTCCTGCTCCCATAGCCTCCAGGACGGAACGGAAAGAGAATAAAACAAATAAAAGTTCCATTCACAAAAAGTTGAGTAGTGATTTTTTTTTGTCTGTGCGTTTCCTTCTTCTGCTGATAAATAACCTACTTGACATAGTAGTTGTTTCTGAAAATGTTAAAGACATACATTTGGTGATAACTCTACATCATTAGTTTTCGATTTTTCTTCTCCCTTTAAATTTTAGGGTCTATTTTCTGGACCCCTTGATAAATAAAGATGAAACCTTGAGAACTCAAAAATGAATTCAAATGAAATTTATCCAAACCATTTAATAAAAGCCACATCCAATATTTGCTGTAAGCAATGGTATTTAGTGACATGGGTGCGCTTGCCTTGCTTTTCACAAATTGTCAAATCTTGGCGATATTTTTTGACAAAGTTACACACAATGCACGCTGATGGTAGTGGCTTGCATGGTGGACTGCACCATCGTAGTGAGTTCGAACTTCAGTCACGTTATTACCTTCAATTTTGGACATATTTTAAAAAGTACTACTAAACCACAAATGTTCTACACTAATAGCTTGGGTATTAAATAATCAACGAAGGTTGAATATCTTTTAACAAAGGAATTCAACCAATCCAAACACAAATCCCTTTTCGCCACAAGTTTACATCTATATTTGTTCATTACGTTGCCAAGTCCTGAAAATGTTCTTTCGCATAAATATTTTGTTGCAAAAGGTAGCTGCATTTTGACCACCTTTTGAGACAATAATCGATACTCAGAATCTACGCTAAGGTAAAAGTTTGGAAGTCTCGAAGATAATCTCCTCTGTTCAACTTTCTCTCACAATCAATGATAGAGAGAAAGAGACTTACAAGAGGTTTCATGGATGATTTTGATTTGTTTGACAAAAGATAACAACATATGTGCACTTTGCATGAAAGAATCTCACAAAGAAACTAAAAACCAAACCAAAACAAAAATCTCAAATTAGACTTGTCACATCTTCTTTTTTCTCTTTTTCAATTTCTATTTTGTTTTACAGGAAAAAAAATGGAACATTACTTTAATACAAGTAGCATTCAACTATAACAATGTAATTGAATAACATTAGATTATGGGGATCAATTGTCAAAAATGAAGATTTCATAATCCTGCTAGTAAATGTGTGACTTTATAAGTTTTTTTTTCTTTTATTGTCTTTACAAAGTCATTCTAATGCCCGTTATAAAATAGAAAGCTATTTATTTTATACATGATTACCAATTTTAGCAAATACACACATTGTATCTCTCTCTGTCTTTCTCTTTCTATCTCCCTCTCTCTTTCTCTGCTCCCTCTGTCTCTATCGGGGCTATATACCTGTGGGGTAATAGTTGAAGCACACGACTGTGGAATCGTGGTAAGAGGGTTTGAACTTCAGTCGCGCGATTGCTTTCCACTTTCGGGTAAATAAACTTGAGAAGGTATGAACCCCCTTATCCTCCCAGCTATGGTTTAAATAGTACCATTACTGCTTTTCTAGAAGGGTGGATTTGGCATTAGATAACCCAAGAAGGTTGATATGCAATTAAACAACAAGACAAGACAAGACAAATATCTATCTATCTATCTATGTATTTGTGTTCCTGGGTTTTTATTTAAAAAAAAACATTTTCATCTTAAATAAAGATACCAAGTTGGTTGGTTGGTTGGGCTTTATGGCATATCAAACTTTGCAGGTTACTTAACGCTGAATCCATTTTTATGCAAATAATCAGTTCTATTTAAAACAATACAGTTTAGCATGAGTATGCAGTTTAATTGTCAAAAACATTTCTATTTCAAGCTATTAAGTTTGTTCAAACAGTTCCAATTCAGCGACATTCAGTTTACTATAAGTATATATTTTGTTTACACACAATTAAATGTCAAAACAGTTCTATATATAACAATTCAGTTTAGTGTAAATATAGTTTCAATGTCAAAAACAGTTCCATTTCAAACAATTCAATTTAGTATAAGCACGCAGCTCAAACGTAAGTACAGTCTAGTTGTCAAAAAATATTTCTATTGCAAGCTATTCAGTTTAGTCAAACAGTTCTAATTCAAACAATTCAGTTTAGCATAAGTATGCAGTTAGCTCTATTAAACCCATAGATAGGGTCCTACCAGGTGCTACCATTCCGGGCCGGAGTGGACCTGGGAGCAATGAAAATGAAGGGGCACTCCGCATTCCCCAAAGCTCCAGCATCACTGGAAACACACTAACATATTGTTTAGTGTCATATATCCAGGACACTCGTTGAGGTGGGGTCTTACTCGTCTTCAGAGGTGCAGTCGGTATATTCTTCAGATGAAAAAATGCCAAGGTTTTATTTGACATAATGGAACATAATAAAATCAAGTTGATTTTACGAATTGTCAAACTTTACATCATTGAAACTCTGTAAATAAAAAACCTGTATGAAGCAGAGCAGATATTTTTGACCAATTTTATTTTTCCTGTCATAGTTTCAGTACTGTTTATCTTGGTAATAAATTAAACGTAATTATTATAATTCTGCTTGTGTTTAATCCATGCGTTCATTAACCCGTTACGCTCATCCCCACACCCTCCAACGGTAAACTGGGATTTTCTTCAGCATTCCTCCTCGACCAAGTAAAAGTGGGATATTCTTCTACCCTTCACCTCAATCAAATAAGATATTTCTCTACATAGATTTTGTGTCTTCAGATCAACTTCTATGGAATTGCCCTGTGCTAACAATTCTCACTAAGGAGCATAGTAAATTTATATTATTGTATATGGATTTACTGAAGATCTTGTAAGCTCTGAGGATTCAATGAGCTCTGAAGATAAACTCCAAGAACATGCTATCGAAGGCTAAGAAGGGAAAAAGAAAAAGAAGCTTTGAAGATACCTCCGAACTAATCATAACGTTATCAACAAAATAGAATATGAAACCAAGAATTGATCTGAGGGGATCTAAATGTCTTATTTGGTTCCGTTTCTTTGTTTTCGAGGTTTACCTAGCTATCCTTCTGGAATGAAAAGCAGTGATACTATTTCACCCATAGATGGGGAATAAGGGGAATCATATCTTTCCCAAGAGTATTTGTCCAAAAGTGAACGTAATAGCGTGATTGGAGTTCAAACTGACTACGATTCTGCAGTCCAGCTCGTTTACCATTACACCAGGGGACCCCACCATCGTCTTGTTTGCCTTACTTGAATAGTTTGAAACGATTGGTCGTACAGCTAGTGGTTTTGGGAGCTTTCTTTTTTCTCTCTCCTTCCCTTCCTCTCTCTCTCTCTCTCTCACCACACACACACACACACACACACACACACACACATATATATATATATATATATATATATATATATATATATATATATAAACATTTGGATTGAATCAGCAGCTCTAGATAACTGTCATCTATTTGTCTCTACGGTCATCAGACCACGACATGTATCATCATATGCTCTATCACACATTCTGTGCACTTTCTTTCATAAATATAGAAAACAATATATATATATATATATATATATATATATATATATATATATATATATATATATAAACAGTTTGGATGAAATCGAATCCTTGTTGTTTGAGAGTTTCGAGAGTCCGTATATATATATATATATATATATATATATATATATATATATATATATATATATATATATATATATGTGTGTGTGTGTGTGTGTGTGTGTGTCTAATCGATTTTTTTAGAGACAATAAGTCTGAATCTAGAAAAATAAATTTTAGGCAATGTCTGAAAATTTTTTATATTTTATTTATTTATCTATTTATTCTGTTTTTTTTTTGTTGACATTGCAAGACAAAACAATTACCGATAAAATGTTCAAGCTTTGAACTCAGTCGATATCGTTAATTTGTATCTTCACCTTAACTAATTCATTCGATTTTTATTTTTGTTTTTGTTTATTTTAGTTCTTTATCTATTAGTGTTTGGTAGCCCAGTACACTTCCTTTTACCAAAACAATTTGAATGACACTTTAATAAGTTTAATCTAATCTCCAACATTAGAGCCTCAACGGACTTGTCTAACAGAGAAGACATGATGAAAAAGTAGGAACGGACATGATCTACAAATGTAACGGAATTTCAGAACATATGCAGATACATTTACTTAAAATAAAATAAATTGTTTGTTTTTTCTCAGTTGATTAACTGTCAATAGCAAACAAAACGAACCATTAGTTAACTTCTCTAAATATTTTTCCGACAGCAAATATTAAATTTGAAAGATAATTTGATAAAAAATTTATTTCCATTTGTTAGTATCTGTCATTTTATAGCAATTTTAATTGAACTTAAAAGATATGAATAGAATTCCAAGAGACTTTTTTAATGATAACAGCTTCGCTCGTCATTCTTTATATTTTTCTTAATAAACTTGACAATCTCTAAGGCATAGCAATTAAAGATAATTAAGTCATTTTGTTGTACACATTGCATTTTCACGTCAGTGCTAAGTGGTATCTGTTTTTCTGGAGATCAAACAGTTAGCTTCTCACTTCTGTTATTTCCATTAACTTGAACATCATATAAAACAGATCAGATAACCCCAATTTTTCTACAAGCTTAGAACGGCCCGAAATTCATAACGACGTTTCTTGGAAACTATTGCAAGTACACTAAATACGATAAGCAACACTGTCACTTCTCGGTTCTCCAAGTTTCTTCGCTCTTCTAGGACATGTTCTCTGTATCTTCCCTGTTCTTACATATCGTTTTTCTTCAAGTGAAACATACAGGATGCCATCTAGAGGACCAACAAAGAGCGATGGTCGATAGGAACGGATGACGAGAGAGAGAGAGAGAGAGAGAGAGAGAGAGAGAGAGAGATGGGGGAGATTCCAAGCTGTTAGCACGCTTAGTTGATGATGATGATGATGATGAAGTAACACACTGGTAACCATCTTCAGACACCCGTAGAGAAAATTGAAGTAGCTAAAATTCGATTAAGTGAACTTGTATGCATGATGTAGAGATTTTCTCTTTCTTGGCCACATGCATCAATCCGCAGATTCATTGCATAATCACTTCTATTTATAATAAAGACTATCCTAAGCAAGAGGAAAAACGAATATGCTGTCATTTCAGCTGATCATTAATTGGATCTGATAGACGATTAAAAGATAAATACTTGGACTTTGCCAGAGGAAAAAAATGAAAATGTTGTAAAACGCTAACTAAAAATAAAATTGCAAAAACTCTAAAAAATAATTGATAGTAATCAAGACAATTTGAATCAGTAAGAAATGAGATGAATTGGGAAATTTGGAAGATACTCGATACTCAGAGACACATGATACGAACGACCTGATAATTTTGTGAATGATTAGAACCACCCCAAATATTTGTAAAATAACTAAGACGTAAAAATGAACCCTTCATAAGGGTGGTGTAATTGCTAATCCCAAACAATCCATTGTGCTTTTCTGTATTTGATCTGGTTCAATTATTTTATATGTTTTAAGCGTTGTGTAAAATGTAACATTTGTTTTCTTGTATCTTCCAATTTCTGTACAACTTAACAAAACTGTTTAGCCTATAAAACATTTAAATCTTCCAAGAAATATATCAATTTTTTGTTGTTCATTATTTTTAGCCACATTGAATAAATATGTCACTGCATTATAAATATCACGAGACATTTATTAACTTTTTTCACTAGCATTTCTCTCATTTTGATGTTTATTTAGCAAGGATACATCTTATCTACAGTTTTTTCATTGTTAAATATAATGAAAGCCACTATTTCCATGATGGAAACATTTTTTTTTTTACTTTCAAAAGTTAACCAGTGTTCGTTTCGAATGCCTTGACAATTTTGTATTTCTATATCAAAATGTTTGATTCTAAATAAAAAGGATAGACAAACAAAAGTTTAATTCACGATATAGATTAGAAAAAAAAAAAAATAAAAACGAAATGGAGTAAATACATTTATCATGGTGCCTAAAGCTGAAAAAAATAACTTTGTATAAAATGAACTTTTTGTAAAACCTAAAAAAAGATTACTCGTGCACAAAATATAAATGACTTTGCTTGTGGGGTTTACTAAGGTGAGCAAATATCTCCCCAAATAAGGAGTTTATCGGTTATCACCCAACCTAAACTACACCCAGGGTTGAGGCTTTAGAGTTTTAGGATGTGTGACGTACATGTTTGTCAGCATTACTCACTGGTTTTCTCTGAATATCTGTTAGTATTTGATATTCTGAATGTGTCTCATTGAGTGCTGTAAAATGCAAAATTAGATCTAGATTCTTAAACAAGTGCGTTACATAAACTGCAGTGTAACCAACTTTTCGATGTAGAAAAATGAATCTCAACAACGTCTCCTACAAGTCAAGAGTAAATAAAAAGCAGCAAATCAAACCAAATAAAATCAAACCAAATAAAAAAATATATAACTGAAAAAACAGTTGAATTTACTATATTTTCATATTTTAAAAAACAAGTCACTGATTGTAGAGTTATCAATGTTTAATAAAATATAACGCAATACTTTTATTATCTATTAGTATTTAAGCATGTTAATTTCAGATGCGTTCTAACTGAATGACCTAGACTGTCAGTCTATTGCTATTAGTTATATCATTTGAATTTCTTGGATAAAATATTCCCAAACCATTATTTTGTTCACTTGTATTTCTTTCATCTTAATTTTTATTGCTTTTCTTTGTATTTATTCAGACACTCAGTCTAAGCCCATTCAGTATGGAAGTAATGATTTTATTTGATTTTCTTCGTAAAGCATTGTCCACTATTTTTCATTTTTGATTTAATCTTAATTTCTATGTTTTTATTGCAACTATTCAGCAATACACTCTACAACCATCCATAAATTGTGTAAATCTAGAAAAAAGGCTCAAAGTAGGAATCGAATGCACATCTATTTGCATTCGAAGTCGTGTCTTACCCTACGAGCTGTTAACTTATTTTATAAAAGAAAGTTTACGGATTGCAGAAGAACTCATCTGAATATTCAAAACTTACTTTCTATATTTCGCCGATGGAAAAATCCTTTTGTATTATATTACGATTTCGTTTCGCATATAAATCCCTACGTTCATTCGATATCAATTTATGGGATATCAAATATTTCGATCGAACAAAAATAATCAGCTCTTGATTAAAGGTTTTTAGTTCTGGCAATCTTTTTTTAAAAAGCAAGAAGCAGATGATATACGTGCAAAAGCTATAACAGACGCAGACTATGCAGATGATCTAACGCTTCTTGCAAATGCACCAGCCCAAGCCGAATCCCTACTGCATAACGGAAAGCAGGAAATATATTTTAAACGAGAACAAACCATTTCCATTCTAATTTGCAGACCTCTAAAATTAGTTGACAAACCTTATCTCAACATTATCTCATCTGCTAAATGCGATGTTAACATACGCTTGGCGAAGGCGTGGGCTGTTATCGAGAGGTTATCAGTGTGTCAATAGTGCTATATGGATGCACTACATGGATTTTAACAAAAAACATGGATAAAAAATTGGAACAGAAGCTACATAAAAATGCTTCCTGCTATTTTGAACAAATCCTGGAAGGAAGTCCCCTCGAAACAATAGCTATACGGTCTCTTACCTCCCATCTTATAAATCTGATGTGCCCTTGTTAATGGCCAGAAATTGATACACAAGAAAAGAATTGAATGAAACAAATATATTAACAAAGAACAGTAGTACAATACATAAAAATGAGATGGTTACCAGCAAGAATATTCGGTCTGACTCTCAAGGCTGTGTCTACTGAAATATACTGACTTCTACCTAAGAGCAGTACCAGCGGCTATTTATAGCCGAGAGTTCTTGCGTGCGTGGTTAAATGATCATGACAAAAACCATCCAAGTAAGACAAACAAGACTGCGGGGCATTGCTGGAGAAGAAAAGACAGACTCATAAGTGACGTTGTTCTATGGACCCCTACACATGGGCATTCAAGTGTTGGTCGACCAGCTAGAACTAAATGACGTAAGCTCTCTGCGGACACTGGATGTCGTTTGAAAGACCTGCCGGGAGCGATAGATGATAGAGACGGATCAGGAGAGAGAGAGAGAGAGAGAGAGAGAGAGATAGACAGAGACAGAGACACACAGAGAGCTATGTGCTGTCATCGAGACATTATGATGATGGTATGTTTTCGAGTATTTTTATATAATTCAAATAATTTTCTAAAATATATGTTTGATCTACTCTGGGATCTGAGTGGAACTGGAAGTAATAATGAAAGTTGTTTTTTTCACTCTCCCATTGGATACAGTCATAATCAGAACACTGCTTTTTAGAGGAGGTGTGCTACCTCTTGAGAGAGAGAGAGGATACAATCTACTCATACTGACCTTCACAGACAGAGATATTTATCATTCAGTCACGAATAATAATAGAATAAATAGTATAATTATGATTGAAAGACTAGTTAATAAATGTAAGTCTTTCTTCAAGCATACAGCAAAGAGAAATTCAAAATCAGGAACACGTGAAAAATACCAAAAATAAACCAGAAAAGAAAAACTATTGTAGAATATAAAAGTGCCCTTTATATTCTCCATTATTAAAGTGCTTGGAACAGTCTCACGTCTGCTGAACGTTTTAAGCGAGTGTTATAAAGCGATCCCCAGCAAGAGACGTGAGATTATTGATAGAAAATTAACATCAATTTGAAGAGGCCTACTTAGAATCAAGAGGATTAATTGGAAATCAGAAGACAATACAGTAAAATTAAAAACTAGAATGTATATCTAGTTTATAACGACAGTAAAGTGAAACTCATAGACAAAACAATTCTGTAAAAGGGAAAAAAATTAGAAAAACAAGAAATGTGAAGAAGAAAGATATTAAAGTGAAAAAACGAATAATTCTTGCATGTAAAAACACTTAAGATGAAGGATTTTCTTTGGGAAGAAAAGTGGAACGCAAATTGATCTTAATGCGTGGAGCAATAAGTGAGACAGTTAGCCTTTTAAGGTTTGTTTTAGGAAAATGAATTAAGAGAAAAGCTTAAAGTCCCAATGGGCATTTTAAGAAGGTATTTAATTTCAACAACCAACTCTAATATACAGATAGGTAGATAGATATATAGATAGATAGATATATGAGTTGGTTGGTCGGTTATGTATGTGTGCATGTGTGTGTGTGTGTGTGTGTGTGTGTGTGTGTGTGTGTGTGTGTGTGCTTGCATGTGTGTGTTTTGTCATATCTTGGATATATTTCAGGGATTGTTATTGCTTGGCAGTTCTCTAACTTTCTTGGAAATAAAAACAGTTTTACAAATGAACAAGCTAATCTCAAAGGAATTAGAAAAAAAATCAGTAAATTCAAACGACATTTCCTTTTAGATCCTAGTTTTTTGGTAGATCAAATTTAAATTACAACATACTTTGTTTATATATCTTTTACTTTTTTGCGAGAAATTCAAAACGCATAATAAAAAGATAACTCCTACAAAGAGTCGATTTCTTTAGACAATCTTACATTTCTAAACACACAGCACAAGTATCCATTGTATTGCTGAGTCTTGAAGAAAGTTTCCATGGACAGAGATGATATCGAGTTCACTGAAAATGAAAATAAATGGACTTGTTGTGACAAAAGACTAACACACTTTTTAAGTGTGTCGGCCTCACAGGGAGGCATGAAAGACCAAGTATTACATAAACCATAGCTCACTACCCATATTTCCTTGTCCTGCTGACTCCGAATTTTAAGTCCCTTACTTGTTTACTGCCAGTCTCTGATGATTCTTTTAGAAATCCCCAAATCCATTTTGATTTCTTCAAGCAATTACTACAGGGTTCACATGAATGTTCACTGCCAGTCGGTCCAAGAAAAAATGGTCACCGATTTCACTGGGAGTGCAAAGGCTACAATTACACTAGACATTCTTTAATTTTACATTTCTTATGTATAAGTAATTTGGAGTTACACACACACACACACACACACACACACACACACACACACACACACACACACACACACACACACACACAGAGCAATAGACAGAGAGAGATAGAGAGAGAGAAATATAAATATATATATATATGATATATATATGAAAACAGTTAGTAGAATCAGAATGTCAGTTTTCGGTTGGTTTGCACCATTAGAATTCCTTCAGTTTACAATATTTTGAACAGACTTGACCATTAGAAAAAATCTAAAATAACAAAATAATGATATAATGTATAAGTATATACACAATCACAGAACTTCTACCACCTCAGAACTCTAAAAAAGAAGCAGTGTCAGGTATTATGTCATATGGTTTAATGGCATATCAGCTTTTGTGGCTTAATTAATGCTAAATCCTGTTTATATATGTATGATATATGAGTAAATAATTTGTAGGTAACATTCTTAAACGATTTAGAACTCATTTGTTTTCACATATATGGTTTCAAATGTTGTTTATTCAGCACTAATAATTCTTTTTGATATTACTTAACCGGGCCACTTGCCTAATAGGTAGAAGAGTGTTCACCACTGGTCCGAGAGACCGGGGTTCAATCCCAGGTCGAGTCATACCAAAGACTCAAAAATGGTACTTGATACTGCCTTGCTTAACACTCAGAATTATAAGGCAAGGATCAAGGTTAAAGTGGAGCAATCCAGGGAATGGAGTAGAACCCTTCACTAAACCTTGGTGTAGTAGCTTTGAAAAGGGAGCCTTCGGGTCACTTGCGACTAAAGTCGCCAAATTTACTTTACTTTATTATCCCTAGTAAATGCTGAACAGTTCTATTTGACCCCCAGAGAGGACTCTAACATGTACTACCTCTCCGGTTTAGAGTTGGTTAAAAGTGAACCTGGGAGTAATGTCAATTAAGGGGTACTCCGCAAAGATCCAGGAATATAGCCTGATCATCGGATGATTTAGTGTTGTATTCCTCTGCAAAGATGCAGTCGGCGTATTCCAAAGTCCCAAAGGATTTGACTAAGTAGTATTAGGGATATGTCTTTGATAGATAATGCAGGCAAAAAGCAAAGCTGTGGGAAGTTTTCCTTTTTGCCAGCATAAACACATGCTGACGTTCGTGCGGTGCAATGACTTACGGATGAACTTTGTTTATCCACGTGAAGAATGAAAAGAAGTGCGAATGTCACTGAAAGACATTTAAAAAAGTTGGTGTTGGAGGTTGTTTGTGTTTGGTGAGGGGATAGATCACATGAAAGACAAGGTTGTCATGTGAAAGAGGATGCAAAAATAGGCGAGGAGCAATCAGGGAAATTTTACTGTCAAGGACTTATATCACTAAAAGGTTTCAGAAGAAAAGTACTATAAATCGATTGTTTGTAACTATCTCTATTGAAAATGCACACTCTTAAGTCGATCAGGATACATTAAATGAATTAGTAGTTTCTCAGTGTATTGATTAATTGATTTTAATGACATATCAAGCCGTATAGGGGTATTATATGTCTAGAGATTAATAAACCGTTTTCATAGTACGTTCATGTTAACATATTTTCAGTGGTATTTTGTTTGCACAAGGTTATTTGACAGCAATTATTCTATCGAATATGATTCATTTTTGAACATATTTATTCTACTTATCATGAGACCCTGACAGGTACTTTCACTCCAGGCCATTGGGGAACTGGAAATGAACGGGTTCTCTTCATTCTCTTGATCTCATGAACTAGTGCCGCACTATTAGATGCAAATTAGTATCCTATTCCTCATATCGTATTTCGATGGGATCTTCATCCTCGGCAGTGAACTCTTAACCCGCTGGCTGGGCAGGTCATTTCTGTTGTTGCATAAAATTGGTAGTGTATCACGGTGATGCATACCATTGGACAACGAGTGCAAGTAATAATCTTCTCTCAACTCTACAAGACTGCAATTCGATCTACTCCTATGTAAGATTAATATCCTTAAATCTTATTCAAAAACTAATATCTATCAGAATAAAATAAGTACCAATAAAATAGAAGACTGTTAATAAAACTGTAATCACATTTATGTGAAGGAGAGATGTGTTCTTATCACAGACAGAAGCTTTCACAGGTTTTCTTTCGTTATTACGTCACGCACTTTTATATCTTCACTTAAAGGAAGACTTTTAGGCTTGTCTTTGTCATATCCGATCTGCTGGCATCATTCAATTTGCGCTCTGTAACTGCGAATAAGTTAAAATCATGAATTCTTTCTTCTATCTATCTATCTATCAAATGTTTACATACATGTTCCAAGCGATCATAACTGACAAGTTTGACTGAAAATATTTTGGTTTCATCAGCACTGATATATATATATATATATATATATATATATATATATATATATATATATATATATCCCTTGAGAGTGAGGGAAGATTTACAAAAATCATTTTACTCGACCAATTCAATGCGCGGTTGACAGAAGTATGCATTTTTCTTTCTTTCAAATGTTCGTTTTTACATCTTTTTTTTTAGCGGTGAGCGAATATAAATGTTGAGTCAAGGATAATTTTTCCCAAATGAATTTCTAAAAATCTACGAGCGTCTTCAATCTGGACAACAGAGACATTTTTGCTCCCCTGTGGAAGTATTAATTATATGATTGTTTACAATGTGACCAGGTGTCCAAGAGAAAGAGGGGCTGGTCATTCTAGATTCCATTTGTCCGATCTTTTGATGAGAGCAGTATATTTTGGGGATGCAACTCCCTTTTCTTTAACCAGACATTTTGACGGTCATCAGGTGCCTGGCACAAGACCAAAGAATTCCCTAATGCCATTGTAGGTCATTCTAAGTAACTAATGAATCTTCAATGGAATACATTTGGGTTGAAAAAGAATCAGATTTCCTTTTTTTATATTTGAAGAGACACGTTTCCGTGCGATTATTGATCGACCGCCGCGCGACTAGAAGAATAACTTTAATTTTTTAAGTTTTTAAACGACTCAGTCGGTCGGGCGAGCAGAATCCCAAAGGCTATATATATATATATATATATATATATATATATATATGTTGTATAGTGGCTCGTACCATGTGACTTCTGGTAGCGTGCTTGTCTCTCAAGGGCAGATAAGCAGAAAGAAAATCAGAAAGACGCCTCTAAAGAACGTCGGTGCGTCATAAGACCAACTTTGGACGTATCTCCAACAGCCTCAGACTTATAATACTAGTTGGAATGTACCACTTGAGTTAATAAATAATTAACTCTATTTCACTGTGTATCTTTTCCTTATCACGATACAACTATATATAACTTGAAAGGCAAAAATCTGCAACAATTTTTCGTCTATACAGTATGCCAGTACCTTTTTTAAAAAATAAATAATGGATCTGCCAACTTGCACTTTACTCGTCGCCAAAAAAAAGAACAAAAACAAAAACAAAAAACAAAACAGGAAACAGGTGTTTTGTTTTCATATGTATTCTTTTGAAAATCTTAAAAACATTGATTGTACTAAAGATTTTTTGACTTGCTTTGCATTATTCCAATATAAACCTTTCCTGTATTACGAGCCTAACCTCGTATATTGGATGTGGCTTGCTATATCAATATTGTCAGCCCGACAACTAACAACCTGAAGCCAGTTTTTTTACCCTTCTACAGTTACACCTGCGTTCATTATTTCTATTTTGTGCCTTTACAATTTTAGTATTGTGGTTACTTATTTTTGTACGTTTCTGCCTCAGCATAATGAAACTCTTGTTGTTTCCCTTGAACAGTTTACTAAAATCTCAGTTATAATATGGATTTAAGCGGTATTTTGGGGGAATAATTTGCCCTAAATCATTGCAGCAACAAATCTTCTACTTAGGTAATTACTGAATGTTATATTTCTGGTATGGACACGGTTGCTGCTATTTTAGGTTTAAGGTGGTTATCATGATTAAATTCATGGAATTTTTCAGCCTGCAAATCGGACAGAAATCGACTTGTAGATATGTTTAATTACAAATGGACTCAGGGGATTTACAGTTGCTCTTTAAGCATATTGTTATTGTGATATAATTCGTGTATATTCTTGTTCACATGTTATTATTGTTGATATATTTTTCTTATCCTATTTACCAACCCCTCCGCTCGGGCAGGATATGACACAAGGTCAATTTTTAAGCGGAGTTTAAAACGTTTTAATTCAGAGTTTTCCTTCTCCTAGACTAGTTGCCTAACCGAGGCTGAAGAACCTAGTCTGCCCTACTATCTACCCATAGCTGGAGGGAGAATAATTGGATTCATACCTTTCCCAAGGATATTAGTGGTATGTGAAATGCAATCAGTCTCGTCCAGGATTTGAACTCGTGTCGCCGTGTTCATTTCCTACGACGATAACAATTACACCATGGGCACCTCCAAAATAGATATATTTTTGTTATATAAATTCTTTTTAAATCAATCCTTGATATATGCATGTTAAGATAATAAGATTTTAGTTATATCTACATATTGTCTCAATTACTTATTTCATTATTTGTTACAAAGTTTAATTTCTTATAATAATTGTTAGGTTACGTAAGTTTATTTGGTTTAATGTTATATTAACCCTTGCTATTTATACATATTATATATGATTTTTTATGGGATTGTTTGTTGGCAACTTTATTTTCAAATGTGCAAGAGCTGATCTGTTTGTCCGCAATTAATTTATTACAAGTATAGTAAATGATTAAACAATCTTATTCGAACAGGTTTAGGGTATGCTGGAACCCAAACAGATTCAACCCATCCGGGTTGGAGTGAACTAGCGAATAATAGAAATACAGGACTACTTTACATTCCAAAAAATTCTACAACTGGAGGCTGACCTTTAGATCAGTGTTATATTCAGGACACAAATAGTGGGACGGTTTGACCCCTCTGCAGCGATCCAGTCGGTTTATTTTACAGCCCTAGACAGCTGGGCTATTTTCTACCAGTTGCCGAGGTTAGTGAACTGGGAAAGAAGAAATCAATTTGCAAGATCGATTCTCACTTGGTGTTTCATAAACCTGATATTGTTCCTACCGAACATAAAGTTACTAAATAATGAATTTACGAAAATTTATAATGTGTAACAGATTAGAAAGTGTGGCTTAGGTTTGTTTTTTTTTGTTTAATGGCACATCAACATTTGTAGGTTATTTAATCCCAAAGCCATCTTTTTAAAAGAACAGTAGTGCTACTTTTTAACCGATAGCAGGGAGGATAAGGGAGTTCATGCCTTTCCTTAGGTGTGAAAGTGCAACTTATATAGAGACATTGATGAAACGTTTAATAACATAAGGGAATGCAGCAAACTAGCAAAAAATGTATAAAAGATTAGGAACGACTTGTGGAGAAAAAAGTAGGGTGGGAATCGATAGGGAAATATGCAAGACACTTACAGTTGTCAATACTACCAAATGGTAAATGCACAAACCATCCATCCTGGAGAATGAGTGTCATAGAATTATTTGGAGCATAAGATACAAACAAATCACAAAATACAGACAAGAAAACCAGACATAGTATTAAGAAATAAAATAATTTCTCATTTTGTGGATATTGTTCCGGCGAATCCAAAAGAGAAAATAAAAGAAATCGAAAAGAGAGAAAATATATGGACCTTGCCAGACAACTTAAAAGAAAAGTAAAAAAAAAACCCAACCCCAAAACCCTATGGAATAAGAAAATGATAGTGATACCTATAGAAGCTCCTGCGCAAGTCTACAAAGGCTTGGAAAAAAAGAATGGAGGAAATAGAAATCAAAGGAATAATCGAGATCATCCAGCTACATCATTGTTAAAATAGACTAGAATTCTCTGAAGAGTTCTAGGGACCTGAAGAACTTTACAGTCTCTCAACCTTCAGTAAAAACAGCCAACTAACAATGGTGCGAAAATCTCGCAAGCAGTTAAATAATAATAATGAAACTAACCACAGAGCCAAATTGAAGAGAAGTGAAAAACTAAATACATACTTAAATCTTCCCTGAGAACAAAAATAACATACAAAGAAGCTGTGGAATTTGAAGATGACAGTGATATCAATCATAGCCGGAGCTCTCGGAACTTGAAAATGAACCGGTGAGACCGGCCAGATCACCACGTTACTAACACAGAGAAAATGTCTTGAGAACTGAGGAAACTTGCTGTGACCGGAAATTCAATTAGGGTCACCAACTAGTACTGATTTAAAAACTCTCATAGAGTAAAACAATAATTATTATAATACATACATATATATATATATAGTGAGAGAGAGAGAGAGAGAGAGAGAGAGAGAGAGAGAGAGAGAAAGGGAGAGAGAATGATAGATATACATTGTGGATGAATACATGAAATAAGTTATGAAGTAAGGTATGTAAAAAAATCATCACTATTTTCCGCTCAAATAATAATGTATATCTGTGGAGAGTTGGTATTGGTGGCAGAATTATTGAATATTCTTCCTGACAATTTATGAGTTGTGAAGAAAGGTAATACATTTCAATATCTGCTTACTATAGTTGCAGGGTTATATTACTCATACGGAAAACTAATATTGCATCTAGAATATGTCTTCCCCGACCAGAAAATATATAGACTACTAGACAATGCAAATAATCTTATGGCGAATATGTTCTGTTAGGACAATAATTATCCGAGCGAAATACAATGTATAGTATGAAAAGGATTGACTTTAGTCAGTTTTTATCAATAAAATATCATCCCGATAATGATGGGTAGCCATAAAATTATTACTTTAACTCCGAGCAGCAGGTATCTAACGACTAGGATTGCTAACTTCTAGATCGCTTTTCTCAATAATCTATAGGAATTTTATATCTTATTTAGAATTTTATTATTTTTAACTTTATTTAGATTGTCTATAGTATGATGTAACCTGTTATATAAAAGCCTATTAAGCGGTTTAAAAAAATTGCAAAATTTTACATTTCCACAATTTTTCAAGTCCGAAATCCAGGGTTGATGAGCCTAATGTCCTGGGAACCATTTGTTATTAAAGTAAATATTTTCACAAGACAGATAATTTGCTGATGTTTTTTTTTTCTAATTTTAGAGTCTTTTATCTCGATTGGCATATTATCGCGATCGTTATGAGTTCTAATAAAGTTTATAAATAATGTTTAATTGAAGTCAATGTTTTCTTAAACAAATTATTTGTGATCATTATTTAAAATTTAGAATCTTTGATATCAATTACCATGTTATCACGATGATTATCCATACGTATTAAGTAAATTAATAATATTTAATTAATATCAGTGTCTTGGGAAGACAAATAGTTTGTAATTTCTATTTTTTTTATTGTTAATTGAAATTTTACATCAAACGGTCACAAATGATCATTGCTACAAAGAAATAGGAAATGCATAAAAAATATTTTAGTAAAGCAATTGTTTTTTCCCAAAATTTAAATCTGGCATATCTGCTTACGTCTGGCCACCTCTCACAGTTAGATATTTATTATAATTATTGCATCTCACGAAGAACCATGTCTTTTCACTAAATGAAGGAAAATTCTGAATTTAAACCAGCTTTACTCTGTTTAAAATTAATCTTGGGTCACATCATGCTCGAGGCGAAAGAGTTTACCAAATAGATGCATAGAAGTTGGTTAACTATTTTATATTTTGGGTCTGTCATACAGGGTTCAGATTGCTTACAATACTTCCTCATTTAGATACTGAATTGACAAATCGTTGCTTACCTTCGCTTACCAGGTAGAAACAAATGTTTTGAACATAATTTGATCCTACCTCTAATGAAATAAGATTTCAACTATTCACCTAAAATTCCAAGGTGGACACTTTTTCTCTCGGGAAACTGTCTTCTGTGTATGGCTCATAATGCAATAGAAGTCATTCTGTTTCTATAGAAACATTTGCCATTTGTTAAATAGGAATCAGATTTCTTTAAAAGAAAATACATAATATTCACAAGCAAGAAACATCATTTGAAACATAGTATCAACCATTAAAAAAGTCACCATATTCAGTATCAGATAGTTGGCATAAAATCATTACTCTTATATAGCAAGACTTCCTGTTTTTGCAATCACAAATCTGTTCAAATATCCCGCACATTCCAGACTGTAGCTCTTCTACTTAAAGTATTCGTTCGGCGAAAACGAACCAATATTAGTCCAGAAATATATCTGACTAGTCAGAGTTACTGTAATACTAATAGAATCCACCAAGCGTAAGTGCTTTAACATACAGCCAATTAGCAAGAGTAAAGTCAGAGACTTGTGAATCAGCCAATAAACTAGAGATGCCATGATATAGAAAGACTTTGTAAGATAGAAGAGTCGTTGCAGCAAACAATTATAACTTTACAGAAGATATCAACAAGGTTTATATCTCCAATTAATGCTCTTGTACAAATTGAAATCTACCGGCGAAAACAATATCTTCATCTGGTGTTGGTAGAAAAGTCGAACAAAATAAAATCCAAGTCATGTTATTACTTTTACTTTCGACCTAATCCCGTTGGGAAAGATAGGAATCCCGTTATCCCCCCCCCAATGGATTAAATAGTATTACTGTTCTTCTTCAACGAGAATGATGTTCGCATTGAATACCCCCCAGAAGGTTGATATGCCTTAAACAAATAAACCAAAGCAAACCAAAATATATCCAGTAAATCATTGTTTACGTAGAAGAAGTGTAATATTTATTTATTCTCACATTTAATTTTTTTTTAGCCCAGATCTATAGTTTTAATCACTCAGTCAGAAATCTGACTAAACTAATGTTTTTTCATTGTATCCTAAATTCTTCTTAACTTTTTAAAAATTAATTATTGCTAATTATTATGGGTTTTATTCATTTAAGATATATTCTAAGGAAAAAAAGTAATTCATTTCACGTCCTTTTATTATAACGTAGGTGATATTGCCGATTACAATAACCTCTGGTGTAATTACGTTGACCTAAGTGAAATTTAGTCAAAGTAAATGACGAAAAGCGGAGAATTACTGAAAAATTATGTAATTTTTTTTTGTTACACTGAACCTGAAATTTTCTTTTTCGAAACAGTTTCAGTGTTGTAGAATTTGGTAATTTACAATACCTAATAATATCCGTTTTGATTGTTTAATTTACCATCCCAGGTCGAGTTATACCAAATACTTAAAAAAATGGTACTTGATACCTCATTGCTTAACACTCAGCATTATAAGGAACGCATCAAGGGTAAAGTGGAGCAATCCAGGGAAAGGAGTAGCGCTCTCCCCTACACCACGGTGTAGTAGCTATTGAAAAGGGAGCCTTGTAGTCGCCCTCGACTAAAGTCGCCAACTTTACTTATGTTTGGTTAAGAAGAAAATTAACATGTAAAAGAATTGTTGGTGTGGTTTTAGAAACAGGATATACTAGTTTTGCGTTCATCGATAACAGAACTAACGATTTCAGATAACTTTCTTGTTTTAATTGTTAGTAAAAGTTGAATAGAGAATCATAAGTCTCCATCTTTCAGACTCAAATCATGAGGGTATTCACAATTTGTCAAAAATAAATTTAATTTGTAATCTTTAACAAGTGATACAGATAGAGTTATTATTTCGAATTGATACAAACAGTTCTATACCTTGTATCATGGCAATATATTTGATTGTTTGATTGATTGATTGATTTTAACATAATATCAACCCGTTTTAGGATGATTTCATGTCGAAAGGTTAGTGAATCGCGTTCATTGTAGGTTTATATTTACTATGCTGTTTCTTAAGAGATTTCTTTCGCACACGGTCAATTCGGCTATAAATAATTTTTAAACCGACTCATTTTATACATAGATGGGTCCGTAAAATGTGCCACAACTCCGGGTCAATACAAGCCAGGGAGTCATGACAATGAAATGATACTACACACTTCCCTAGGTTGCAGGAATGTAGCGTCACTATTGGATACTATTTAGTGTCGTAAATATATGGGTGAGAGGGACTTATATCTCTACAGGGGATCGATGTGTCCCGTATTAAAACGGTTGATTACTTTTTAAATGAAGGTATTATAAGCAATAACAACAAAGATGGTGACCAGGTATTGAAAGAGCGAATATGAGATGCATTCTGGATGGGATGTAATTTCCTGCCATATCAATTGCTCTCTTTGTTTAATTAAAAACCAGCTGATACTGATAAAGAGAGGTTTACTTGAAGCAAAGGGGAACATAATTTTAAGTCCTTTCAAGAGTTTATTCTTCATCACTATGTTAGATAGGTGCAGTACCACATTGTCATCTAAATGACGACGTGAGTGGGTTGCAATAAAAGATAAGAACCGAGAAAAATTGAAATATTAATTAGATTATTATTAATAATAATGACAGAATTAGTTTTACATGACATTCATATCGAGTAGAGAATAACGAATCCTGAAACAATAGTTGTTATTTGTTTTAATTCAATAGAAAGATGTAGACGAAACTTCTCAAATAAAACAAAAAAGTTTTATCAGAGCTATCGACATTTTCCTGCAAGAAACTAGGGGTCACTAGATTGATTGATATTATGAAAAAAAGTGTCCATATTTTTTAATAAATTTGTCTTGCTGTAGTTGCGTGAATATATCACTGGTTACATTTTTGGTTTGTGGTTGTTCAGTGTCATTCTTAGCAATAGTTTACTCATTTAGATATTGCTTTCTGAACAATAACTGACAAAAGTACAGGAGACCAGACATATAAAAACAATTTCATTATTCAATTACAGTTCTAACATAGTAATGAAACCTATATAGAATTTTTAGATCGGCGTTCGACTGAAATGTTTCAAAAAGACATGAGTAAACAGAGGAAGGAATAAAAAAATATAGTATGCGTGAAAACGACTGTCGGAAATAAGTTGAAAAGAAAAAAAAAAGAAATTGAAAATACATTTTAAAAATCACAAAATGAAACTAAGAAGATAGACGACTGTATTAGAGAAGATACACGCGAAAGAAGAAAAGAAAAAGACCAATTTGGTGAGAGAGAGAGAGAGAGAGAGAGAGAGAGAGAGAGAGAGAGAGAGAGAAACTGATTGAGAGACACAGAGACATAAAGAAAGAAGAGAAGAAAAAGATGAGTAGAGAGAGATAAAGAAAGATAGAGATCTTTTTACGTTGTCTAGTCTTCTATATTCTTTGAAGTTGAATTAAATTTCGTGGAATTAGAAATAAATGAATTCTTAATCGCAATTCCGTTATAACTGGAGACACTCGTTGCGAGACGGTTACCGATTTAGGAAGTGGGTTTAGCTATCTGAGTTTAAATCATGAGCAAGGCTGTTTGTTTATAAAGGATGGATGGATTCATACCTTTCCCAAGGTATGAATCAACCTATTATCCCTTCAGCTATGGGTAAATACTAGGAAATACGAGTTTCTTTGACCATAGTTAAGGAAGCAGTCAAGGAGAAGGAAAACTCCGAATTTAAACCAGTTTTAGACCAGAAGAGGATCAAGATCCGCCAGGCTATTCCCGCACAAGACACGCAGCATAAATAATCCAGCTTATGGGATAATTTTAATCTATTATTGTTGTAATTCAATGAAAGAAAGAGACGATAAAGAGATCAATTCAGAGGGATAGTTGTCCCAGCGAAGTCATCACGGAGAAAATTAGTGTTCTAAAAATGCATTTCTTAAAGTATTTGTTTTCTAAACAGTGTAATAAAATCAGTCGTATGTAGTATAGAGATTTGGGTTTACTAAGCTTAGTTTATATTTTAGTACCTTTCCTTTCCGTGATATACTCCAGATCTTGTGAGTAAATTTAGATTAATAGTTATAGCGATATTGATGTGTCCATTTTCAGAGTGTGTAGAATAATGAGGTTTGTACAATTTGTAAACCAAATTATATGTCACCCTGTTGATAAGTTTCATTTAAATAAAATGTTTAATTGGTCGATACGAAAAACAATTAGAACCATTAGCACAGAGTTTGGTTGATGAATCTTTACTTGCAGAATGTGTGTTGAGGGGTCAAGCTGTAACTTCTATATCGGTGGAACTATTAGTTGACTGGGAAAGGAATCAGAGAAAGACAATACGGCATTTTAGTATTAGATGTTGTCTTATTCTTAGTTCCGTTCAGTTTTTGGGCGATATGGAAGAAGAAGGAAATAGACAATGGATGTTAGCTTCGTTGTTATTCGATCGAAAGTCTCGTCTCATATATTTGATTCTTTGTTCTGCATTCAGCAAAAGAGAAAAAGAGACCGAATTACGAAAATCATTATATATATATATATATATATATATATATGTGTGTGTGTGTGTGTGTGTGTGTGTGTGTGTGTGTGTGTGTGAGCATTGAAAATTTTAACGTTAGGACATTAGGGCCAATAAACCAATTACATGAGCTTACTGCTTCTGTAACGGAGCAGAATCGAGACGTTCTTTGCGTAGAATATAGATATTACTATAGATAACAATAAATAAGATAACACGATACTGTTAATGGGTGGACATTTGTGTCCAAATCTACGTGGAAAACACCGTCAATACCGCCATAGGAAGTGTAGGAATACTACTCATTTCTCGAGCCTTAAAATAATTAAATAGCATAGAGAGAATCCAATCGAAAAGGACTTGTACTGCATTTAATTGCAACCCTATCGACTCTTATCACTATCCCACCAATGCTAGTGATGAAGCGGACATAACCATCTTCTATAAAGAGCTATTTTCTTAGTCTCATACATTCCCAAACACAACAGTATGATCATCGGTAGAGAAAAAAAAGCTCAAATAGACAAAGTAGGAAATAATGTATTCTGTTTTCACAACATACCAAATGGTGAATGTCTCGCAAAGTTTTATCTGGAAATGCCAAACCACTGAATTCCAAAATAAAAAGAGAGAGAGAGAGAGAAAACTATAAACATATGTCAACCCAAATAGCTCGATAGCACAGCTTAATTATCAACAAGAAGTGAATAAAAAATGGCTTTGAACTATGAGGCTTGTTTCTCTTTTGAATGAGGATTTTCCGATCACAGAATCGTCTCAGCAAAGATTCACCTGAGCCTACGTTGTAATAAGAAACAAACAAGTAAATCTTCAACATATGATTAGTTCTCATTTGCCAATTTTGACATTAGTAATCAATGTACGTTAACTATAAGAAACAAGTTTGATTATCTTCAGAAGTCATCCGAAAGACATAATTCGAATGTCGAATAGAAAACATTTTACTGTCTGTATAAAAAAAACTCGAGAGATTTATCTAAAAGAAACCAGAAAGAACAAATGGATGAATTCAAGACCAAGTCAATAAAATTAGAAAATCAGTGAAGCATAGAAAATTACGATTAGCATTGTAGACTGGAAATGAAATAAACAGGAAGAAAATTACATTGAGAGCAACTCTATAAGCCGCCATCCAAGAAGAAATTCTTCAGAAATGGAAAGAACACTTCAAAGATCAAATTGAAAACCCTCCAAAAATCCCTGAATAACTCTACCGAAATTTTCGTTTCTATTTAAGAACCAACACAAACTTTCCTTTCTTCCTTGACCCTTGTTCGTGGAGAACGCTGTAAAACCTATTCCCACACATTTTCCTATAAGGTATACTTTGGGACGATTCCCTGTCAGCACAAACGTTTTCTCACTTCTCCCTGTTTTTTTCATCCTCACACCCGCCACGCTAATTTCTCGGTTCCTCGGGACCATAAGTATCGTCCATAATCCCCGCGCTGCTCGCGCCCAAATCAAGAACATCAGTCGGTGCCAGAAAATCTGGACAGATCACCCACAAATCGAAGCCCCCGATAAAATCTACTCTTTTAACATTCGCGGAACCAATATAAATTTTTTGCCTAAATTTATGATTTTTTGTTCATATTTTTGTATGGTTAATATCAATCAAATCTCCTACCAATTTAATATAATTTATTTGTATTCAAAAAATATATCTGTCGTGACACGAATTTACAAACTGTTGGTTTGAATTCAGATAATTCCATCTCCTTGATAGGTTGCCCAACCAAGACTAAAAAAATCCAGTCTGTCGTCCTTGCTGGAAGGGAAGGAGATGGATTTATGCCTTTTTAAGGGCATTAACGTTAAGTGAAAACCAATCAGACATGTACATGATTTGAACTCGTGTCACGTATCCATTTCCAACAGCGTTAAATGCCTCTTGCCAATAGAAAATAAAGTAACATATAAAATGTAACCGTAAATTTTGATCAATGGGAAGAAGTTTTGGTGAATAAGTTAACTGCTTAAAACGAATTCCGGATAGTGTTTATAGAAAGATGCAATGGCTAACTTTTTCCTCTCTTACAGTAGCTACATCAAAATTTAATTCCTTGTATACCAGAAATGTCAAAAATCAAATTTATGCTTGGAAATTTTATATTTGTAAGATGCCTTTAAATTCGTCATCCTAAATTTTTCCTATTTTAAACAGAGTTTTATTGTTATGTTCCATATCTTAAACTGATTGATTGACTGATCTGAAAGACTTGTCAAATAATCTTGGGTTATTTTATGCCTAGAGGTTAAGGAAACGCGTTCATTATCTGTTCATATTTACACTTTTGTTCAGTTGTTTCTTAAGTTAATCTTTTTTGGACACGATGTCATTGAATACGAATAATTTTTAAACAAATCTATTGAACCCTTAAATGACACTCGAAAAGGTACTACTGTTAAAAGTTGAGTTGGGACTAATGACAATGAACGTGTACTCTACATTCCCTAGATATCTCGAACTGGAATTTCACAATCAGATACAGTTTAGTAACATATCCAATATACCCATTTCTGATAGGGTCTGACCCCACTGCAGGGGTTACAGTCAGCACATTTTAAGCCCAATCGACAGGAGAAATTTCTGTGACTGACCTTCTATTTCTATTCCAATAGTGTGTTTATATTGTACACTTCTGTGTGATTTTACTTTCTGCATGTTTTCGTAATGAAATATTTTATAAAAATTATATCTGATTTTCATTCGTCTCCTTTTCATCTGTTTTCTTGAATGCATTATTCAGTTTACATGGGTAGCTTCCAACCACTACAATGTAAATTGCAATCAAGCTGAAAATAACAAGGGAAGCCATTGAGAAAGCGAGACGCCTACATTGGCATAAAACTGATGATGCAACTAGATTTTTGTTTTTTGTTTTTTTGTTCTTTTGATAGAGCTAAAATGAACATCACGGATTCGTAGTAAGACGAAAGACTCTGCAAACATGGAAGCCAATTGGACAGTGTTTAATTAAAAAAAAAGGGAAACACAGGTAAAAACAAAGGAAAAATATGATGGAGGCAACATTTGCGAATTTTGGACGCCTCGGGACAAAACATGTTTTGACTTTTCCGTGATGGAGAGGCGTCTTTTTATTTACTGTTGATATGAAAAAGGGAACATAGCAAACAGAAGAAGAAGAAGAAGAAGAAGAAGAAGAAGAAGAAGAAGAAGAAGAAGAAGAAGAAGAAGAAGAAGAAGAAGAAGAAGAAGATTTTTCCGCTTGAAAAAAAAAAAAAAGAAATGATGTTTTTTTTAATTTTGAGCACCTAACAATATTATGTCGGATGTATTTGTTTGGTTTTTTTTTTGGTTTTTTTATTATTTTGTTTGTTTTATTTCTTTCATGATTTGATTTAGTGCCCCATAAAACAAACTGCAGAATGATAATGCCATTTTAGATTTCATTTCCTTTTTTGGAATTTCTAAGTACTTTTTAAAAAATTCCAACCACTAGTCATTGTAAGACGACTGAAAACGGATTCCTATTTTTTAATTTAAAGTACGATTCCAAAATATGTTTTCTCATTGCAGAGTATTTGATATATTTATTGTCTTCTGTCTGTTCATGGAGGTAACCATTTAAATTTATTTTTCTGCTACTGCAGTTGATAGTGAGCGCTTCGTCTTGCTCTAAAAGCATAAGAACCCGTCTAGTTTATCCTTACTTCAAAGTAATGCATTCGATCCTCACTGGGTGCCCTTTACTTCAGACATTAGGGCAAATTAGCTAAATTTATTAAAAAAACAACTAAAGATGAGAGTAGTAATAGGAGAGTGATTCATCTATGGAATCACTCGCACACTTCTTTGACAATTCTTGGTAATAAGATTTTAGCGAGATGTATGGATATGTGTTGAAACCGAGGGAGATGGAAAGATCTATGCTGTAAGTATTGTTGCAAAGAGCGTGTCAAGAGCAAGGTAATTCGGGAAAGAAATATCGTAAAAGATGCGTTCATGAAGTTCCTAAAACAGACGTTCCTCTCAGACAGACACGTAGTAACGTTCACAGACACCAGATGGGTCTGTGCAGTTGTTGAAAAGTATCCCAGAGTCCGATAACAACCATTAAGAAGACAATCTTGACCTTGGGATGATGAAAGTTTGAAACAAATCGAGTCAATATAGAGAAGAAAGGCGAGATCAAGAATGAAATGAAACCACATTTTAGCTAGCGAAGTGGAAAACATTAGACAACCCGTCCATTAAGGGAATAAGTGAATCCGAATAAGGAAAAATACAGGAAGGGCTGAATACATGTTTTTCAGTGTATAACTGGAAAATGAACATAAGTAGTTCCATTTCGTCGATTTTCTTTTTTATGCTCAAACCTGTTACGTCAGGGAATACAGAGATCAAACATTAGGTATAAGAAAGGTTGTTGATATCACAAATAAAAAAAATGTTGACTTTGTTCAGCAGAAGTACGAAAATGGGTAAATAAGAAGTAAGAAGTTTTCCTTTATTTGTTTCATAACCAGAGTCTGTTTTGAATATCATTATTCGAAATCTGTGTTTTTATCTTTTCTAATAACTTAATTTAAATCCAGTAAAGCGGTGAATAATACCTCAACTAGAATGCTGTCCAGTTATTAAATAATTCCCTTCGAATCTTCTCTTCGAAAGTTTGTTTTGCCATAAGTTTAATATTCCCATTGCCCACTTGAAGAGTATTGCCATTTAATACCAATGTCTTTAAAATCTATCATTTTTACTGGTTAGAAAACAGAAATGAAAAAGAATTAATTAGAAATAGCCAATGACATTTTATTTTATTGCATTTCTAATAAAGAACTAAAAAATAATTAAATTATAATGCATAAAATGAAGAAAATATTAAAGTTCTTTGTCTATACAAATATATACAATTCATATGCATTATTGAATCAAGATAAATCTATTAAGGGTCAGAAAATGTCATAATGTAACACCATAAAAAGAGAAGAACGAGCAGTGATGACACTCACTACACCGGTGCCTTGGTCTTGATGAAAGTTACCAAAAAAAAAAAAAAAAGAAAGTAAATAAATAGAGATTGCATTAGAAGGGTACCTGGTATCTGTCCTTAAATCTATCATGTCTATATTCATGTATTGATATGACCCAGTCGTAATGATTTTAACTTTTATAAGGGTCTATGTCAAAGCCTGTCTGTCATAAGAATCAGCTATGAAATTAACAGTTTATCTGTGTCTTCGAACATTGATCTATTACTCTATTCAACTAAATAAAAATGGTTTATACTTTAGATTTTATAGTGTGCTAAACAACTCGGACTTTTCTATTAGCTGTAAGATTACATAAAATTGTGACAAGGCTAACCACATATTGTTATTGTTTTGTGTTTAAAGAAACGCTATGACGTTGGTGTTTGCATTCACACACACACACACACACACACACACACACACACACACACACACACACACACACACACACACATATATATATATATATATATATATATATATATATATAATTGTAAATGGGAAACTGCTTTAAAAATCAGAATCTCTTTTCTATTGCTCACATATTTTTGGTAATTGTATATCTTGTAGAATAATAAATTGAAAATCATGACACATTTCTTAAAGATTAACCTGTTATCTTGCCTTCTAAATTAAAAGAAATACGAAAACACATTACATAGAACAATACATCAATGTAATATCTGTCAGCTTAATGTCAATGATACTCATTTTTTGTAAAATTCATTATAAAAGAAAAAAGTATACGTGTAAACGTTGTTGAGAAATTTCTTATAAAAGCCAAATATATCACGATTTATCAAACAATATTTTATGATTTAGGGACAGGTATTTAAATTTTTATTTGCTCATGGAAAAATATATTTTCTAAGATACAGTTGCTGTATACATATAGAACTCTTAGAATACTTGAACAAACCAACAACCTGTTTAATAGTTGTTAGTGGAGTTTAAAAAGCTAATAAAAAAAAAAAAAATAGAAAAAAGGAAATATAAAAACGAAAGGTATGGTGATAAAACTGCCGTTTCTTGGAGAATTTTTCTTTTATTTAATGGAATCGAATTGTAAAGTAAAATAAAATAAAAGAAACTACTCCGATAATATTGTTTAGAATCAATCAAGGATATTGAAAATGCTAACTCTATTTCTGTGTTGTAAATGAGGAAGTTAATTCTGATCACAGACTGTTTAAAAATGTTAATGCCACTTGAAATCTTAAAGAATAATTGTCAAAAAACTAACAAAAAGAGATTTTGTACGCAATTAAATATTTATAAGCAGTATTTTCTATAATCATCATTAAATCAATACCCAAAAGAAAATACTGACCGGATGTTTGGTCAATTCTGCTCAATTTTTTAGAACGATTGCTTCTTTGCTGTTTAGCTTAGTTTTATGAAAATATCCCCAAGAAATTTAGCAGTCAGAAGCAGAAATGATCTCAAATTATATGAGTTATTCATTGGTAATTTACAAAATTTGGTTTAGTTAGTTACAAGCTGGTTGCTTAAAGTACCCACTGTTACCAATTGAGCAATACTTTTTTTATTGATTAAGTAGGTTATTTTCCATGGCGTGATTTTACCAGAAAGCAAATATGTGGGTTATATTGATTGCAATAAAATATGATAATGATTATATAATGTTCTTGCTTTTATCACTCAAAATTAATAGATTGGTTGGTTGTTTTTTATGCCATATCAGCTCTTGTAAGTTGCTTTGAGCACTCTGCCGAAGGAATTTACGGCTGCCGCTCGCATAACGCAAAGCTCTTCGAACGAATTGAGCACTCTGGTATTCAGTAAGGTAAGAAATGTAAACAAACGAACGTTGCTACTGCTACATAATACTTAATATTTTCCTAGCTGACGTGGTACGTTTGTTGGCCGAGCGGTCTGATACTAAGTCTAACGTAAAGTTGGGCGGGTTTCGATCCCAGCTTCAAGTGTCTTGCCACTCTGAAGAGTTGTGATACAACGAAACAGTGTGTCTGTGGATGACAATAAATATATATATATATATTCCAACATGAAAACAAGATACTGATCAGGAAACTTAAAAGGATCTTATTAAAATCATTATAGGCAAAATGTGTCTTTATTATTAAATTAAATATGCTAAACATGACTGCTGCCCAACCACACACACACACACACATATATATATATATATATATATATAAAGTAAAAAGTAAAGTTGGCGACCATAGTCGAGGGTAACCCGAAGGCTCCCTTTCCGATAGCTACTACACCAATGTGTAGGGGAGGGCGCTACTCCTTCCCTGGATTGCTCTACTTTACCCTTGATCCGTACCTTATAATGCTGAGTGTTAAGCAAGGAGGCATCAAGTACCATTTTTTGAGTCTTTGGTATGACTCGACCTGGGATTGAACCCAGGTCTCCCGGGCCATTGGCGAACACTCTAACCCCTAGGCCAATGTCCGGTATTATATATATATATATATATATATATATATTGAAATTTACTGCTATTTTTTTTTAACCCGTAAATATGAAAACAATATCATAATAAATTTCAAGTATAGGATCAAAATTAATAAAAACAGGATAAAAACTCAAGGTTTTTGTGTTGATTCTTTGGTGAGCTTTTTTTCGACGCATATGAAGTAAGTTAATTTCAATAAAATGAACATGTAATCTTTTTTCTTTCTATTTTTTACATATTTATTCAGTTAAAACTAACAAACGTCAGAGTCGTCGCTTTTTATCATGTTTCCTTTATCATTCATATCATTGTGACACACACACACACACACACACACGCGTGCGCGCATATATATATATATAGGGTGTGTGTGTGTGTGTGTGTGTGTGTGAGTGCACATTCGTTTGTGTGTGTGTGTGTGTGTGTGTGTGTGTGTGTGTGTGTGTGTGTGCGTGTGTGTGTAAACACGTGTGGGTAAGAGATAAAAATGAACCTACTTTACATTTCCCATTTGCCAACGTCACATTGGAATACATGACTGATTTCTCGATAAAGAAAATCACGCGTTCTGAATGAGATATTGTTTCTTTTCTTTTCTTTTTTCTTTTTTGATGAAAGAATACAGGTTACAAAATAGATTATGTAATAAAATAAAACTAAAATTAAAATATACAAACAAATACGAATGAAATGAATGAGATAGACAGTCAATTTGCATTTAGAGAACATCTACCTCAGGGATTAATTATATCAAGCAATGAAATATCACCTCTTTCAAACACTCGTTATTTTTTCTTTTTGTTATTTTATTGTTCAATATTTTTTCTTTCTTTTTTAGTGTTTGTGTTCGTTACTTAGTTTCTCAATGTATTACTTGTCAATGGCAGTGTAAGAGTGACTATATATATATTTTTTTTTCTGAAAATCTCCTGATGTTTGTTTGAACGCAGGAAAAATGGCACATCGAAACGGCATTGCTGTTAAAGCAATACATTTTAAATGCTCTTAATTAAAAAAAAACAAACAAAAAAAGAACAATTTCTAGTATAAAATTGGGTGCCTCTTGTGATGTTATGGTTAACAAGATAGATAAGCAGCTCATTAGTAATGTGTTAGATTTTCACTGAGTACCCCACTTCTAGCTCATGCTAGAATAATAACTGCAGTCGTAACCCAGCAAAAATATCATTCATGAATTTTTACATCAATAATCTTTAAATGCTCTCAGTAAATTAAAAAATTTCCGATCTAACTTGTTATATGAAAATAATTTTGAGGTTTTTCATTCGCATTGAACATGATCTTTGATAAGCGAAATTATTATTCTCATGGAAATACCTCTGACGTGCCAATTAGAATTCATTATTTTCCAACAAAGGTTTTCTTTTTTCCTGGACGTGTCATAATATCTAATAATGCTGTCTGAGAAAGAGAGAGAGAGAGAGAGAGAGAGAGAGAGAGAGAGAGAGAGAGAGAGAGAGTGTGTGTGTGTGTGTGTGTGTGTGTGTGAAGTAGGTTGCAGTCGAAGAGTTGTCATACGACCTTCTACTTTGTTGGGCTACTTGATGTAACAAACAACAACAGAATCGACAAATTGGATTGGATTGATATACCGAAATGTACAGGAGTGTCCCTTTTACTTATTTTACTACAAAGAGCTTACAAATAAACTAAGAAGTTTCCAGATGTTTCTATGGTGTTATGTTCTCGGTACGTTTATATATAACTTGTTTTGAGTAGTCCTTTATGAATATGGTGTCTTGGTCATAAAGGGATATGTTCTTGGAGTTATCCATGTCTAGTGGTTGGATAAACTACTGTCTATCGAAGACACACATGGATTGGGGGATATGAACTGTTCATTGTGAAATACGGAGTGTTACTTATATGCTTGTGATGAGATCAAGAGTGTGTCCATAGCTTTAGTCTGATGTGCTTTCCGTTTAGTGAAAACAGACTTCATTTCTTGTCATGTGATTGCACAATGCTTCGTCGGCCAATTAAATAGTGACATCAAGCTGCCCACAAGCCTTTCTGATTTTTGACAATGATGAAGATTTCATAAATCATATCAAATTTTCAGCGTATCACATTTAATTAGGAATTAATGAAACAATGAAAAACCACCAAGTTGAGAGTTACTCTTGTAAAATCATTTTCCCGTGATATTTTCATCAAATCAGAATGATAGTACGGATTCTCTTGACTCTTTACCTTACAATCCAACCCGGACTGTCCCCTATCAGGTCCTCAAGCGAACACATCTCGCATATTTTCATAAATTGAATTAGTTATTACATAGATTTTTCTAGTTGTAATCTCGGCTGTAAGACGGCTATAACCAGTTAAAATGTAGTATATATATATATATATATATATATATATATATAAAGAGAGAGAGAGAGAGAGAGAGAAAGAGAGAGAGAGAAAGAGAGAGAGACAAGGAGGGATAGATAGTTAGAGAGAGAGTCAGGGAAATCCGTGGTCACAGCGCGGCAAGATTATATATATATATATATACGAGGATCATTAAATAATTTTCCAAGCTTTTTTCGTATGGGCACTTTTATTGATAGTAACACATGAAACTCTAGTCCCCTTCAAAGTAATCTCCTCCGGCTGCAGTGAACTTGTTGTACCGTTCCAACAACTTGTGGAAGGTCCAAGGGAAGTCCTCTTGTAAGAGCGTGTCAATGACCTTCGTCACAGCCTCTTTCATCTCCTCAGTTGTCTCATAACGACAGCCTCTGAGCTTAGGGAATAAGCAAAAGTCACTGGGAGCAAGGTCTTGACTATGGGGAGGGTGAGGAGGCGTCTTGATGCCCATCTTGGTCAAATAGTCAGTGACAAGGATGGAGATGTGGACTGGTGCATTGTCATGGTGGAAATGCCACTGAACCGATTTGAAGATTGCTGGCCTCTTCTGATGGAATCTCTTCCTGAACTCCCTCCTTAAAACCTCAACATAGTAACCCAAACCCTAACCCTAACCAATCAACTCTTGCCAATCAACTCTGGTCTATTGACTTCCTTACTCGTCCCACATCATCCCTCACAGACACGCTGTCTTCCTTGAATCTTTAATGCCACTCAAAAACTGATGCTCGCTTCATGCAAGATGGTCGAAAAGCACTCTGAAGCATTCCATACGTTTCTGTGGCATTTTTTCCAAATTTAAAACAGAATTTTATTGCATATCGTTCTTCTAAAGTGTCCTCACTTCCAGATAGCATTTTTGAAATTCACCAGCTGTGACAATCAGACTTTAGTTGGTTGTATTCCAATTCCTAGCTGTTCATTTGAACCTGAAATCATTTCATAAGGTATGTATATATATATATATATATATATATATATATATATATATATATATATATATATATACGTGGTGCATTCAATAAGTTTCCAGATTTTTTTTGTATAGGCAATTAAAATTGGCGTTGACTCTTGAAAATTCAGTATGTTATTGCTGTACATGTTATGACGTAATCAGCTTGTGTTGGTGTATTTGGAAGGAATGGTATGTTACCTGCATTGTCTGCCACGGTAATATTTTCTACGGGGTAGCATCAGCTACTTGCCTTTTTTTTAGTGTAAAGCCATTTTCTTTCATTAGATCTATCGACGTTCTAAGTACGTAGTCTAGGCAAAAACCAACTGATATATATATATATATATATATATATATATATATATATATATATATATATATATATATATATATATATATATATAATTCTTCGCTGGTAATATTTATATATTTATATATATATATATATATATAAATATTACCAGCGAAGAATTATATATATATATATATATATATATATATATATATATATATATAATTCTTTGCTGTTAATATTTATATATATATATATATACATATATATATATATATATATATATATATATATATATATATATATACATATATATATATATATATATATATATATATATATATATATATATATATATATATATATATATAAATATTACCAGCGAAGAATTATATATATATATATATATATATATATATATATATATATATATATATATATATATATATATAATTCTTCGCTGGTAATATTTATATATATATATAAATATTACCAGCGAAGAATTATATATATATATATATATATATATATATATATATATATATATAATTCTTCGCTGGTAATATTTATATATATATATATATATATATAATTCTTCGCAGGTAATATTTATATATATATATATATATATATATATATATATATATATATATATATATATATATATATATATATATCACTATTCAACCCTTAAAATGTCTTTATTTGATATTTTTAACATCCAGGATATAATCATATCTTTCATTTTCCTCCATTAGAATTGACTCTTTGCTTTTCTCCCCCATCCTAAAACGTAAACAAATCAATAAATAAGTTAGCAAATAGATCAATGAAATAAAAAATGTTCTCAATAAAAGCGCGTCCGATGAACTCTGCAGCGAATAAGTTAATTTCTTTAAGCGGAAGAATAACGATTTTATTTATCATTTTAAAAGAAATAACACAGCTTTGATTTTGATATATTTTTTTTTCATTTCACCCGCAAACACTCACTCACCGCTTACGATTCTTCTCCTTGATGTGATTTAATTACAGCCATACACGGCATTTCTAAGTGGAATATAAGGAATAGCTTCATTTTTTCTATAGTTTGTTTATCACTTACTTATCTGTCATGAGACGTAAGTACTTTAAATTAGGAATGTAACGCATTAACTGCTCACCCTTAAACATTGCTCGTCTAGTAGTGGGGATAGTTAGAGTCATTACAATCAGTTTGCTGTTTTTGTATTGCTGTTATGCATGACGTCATACTAAGTTATGCAGTCTATTACTGAAAATAATTAGGATCAGTTGGAATATTGGTAGCAACATTACAGATATAAAAGCAGTATAGAATAAACACACACACACACACACACACACACACACACATACTATATATATATATATATATATATATATATATATATATATACGCATAGCAAATAAAAACGAATAATTTTACCAGGCTGTATAAGCGATATATTGAGCCAAGGCCCAACTATTAACGCACTGGTTGTGTAAATATTGTTTGTCAACGGTAATGTCACGGACGATAATCACAGATAGATAGATAGATAGATAGATAGATAGATAGATAATCGTATTAAACAAAAAAGTCTAAAGTTATCATATTGCATGATCACTATAGAGCTTGAAACTTTTCATCAAAGTTGTAGTCGTTTATGTTTTATATGGTTTTTATTTGTAGTACTATTAGTAGATATTAAACACCTTTGTTATATATGTATAGTTGCTTCATAATAGTTATTTTGCATACAGTTATATATCAACTATTACTATTTAGTATGAATAATTTGCACATCGTCCTATAGTTTCAATATTCGTATATAATACATAATAGTGATATAGTTTGAGTAATTATTTCGAGTTTGATATAGATCTTTGTTCCCATTCAGTTATATGGTTTCAAATAACTAACGATATTACTCAGTAAATAAATATAGCATCAAGTAATTATTCTTAATACAAATAATCTATGGTTACCTAGTATCAAGATATGAATAGCTTTTAAACAATTCTATTTCAGCAATAAATAACGGGTACCGGCACACCGGTTCAAAATGGGATTAATGGCAATGAAGGAGTACTCCATACTCCCCAGTTTTTGAGAACTTAAACCTCACCATCAGATGCGGTTTGGTGCCTTAGCCGCATCCCCTTTTTATTTGGGAAATGGAATTATGTCCCAGTAAGTGATAAAGTCAGCATATTATTAGCCCTGCAGACGAGGCTACAATTCATAATATTGGCATGGAAAGAAAAAAGAAATACAAAAAGAAAAATGTTTATGATGATGATGATGATGATCTGTTTCAAACTAAATTTAGAAATTCTATATATTTTTATTACAATATATATATATATATATATATATATATTATATATATATATATATATAATATATATATATATATATATTATATCGGTACATTATATTCAATTCATTAAGCATGAACATCACTTTATTTTTGGTCACGATCCTCCTCCTTATTTCTTTTTATATCAGTATGTTATGTTTTGTCTTTTTGTGTGTTCTTGATACGTTCGGCCTTTCACAGTTTGAATGATGGAGTCATTTTTTTCCTCTTATCTTCCACAGGAGCTTCTCCCAATAAATCAATTTTAATATAAATAGAGAATATCTGCAAACTCTTTTCTTTTTTTCTTTCACATAAATATCTTAATTCAACAACACAACTGTCGCTTTCTTAATGCAGCTCTGCCGTGCCTACATCTGTTTCTAAGGAATATCATTTGGTATCTTCCACAAATGTCAAATATGACAGCGAAGTTTAAATAAATATTAATAGACAACCCCACCCCCCAAAGAAACACAAAATGGGACCAGTGTGGAGAAAGAAATGAAGTGACCAACCACATAATGGGGAAATGCCAGAAATTGTCTTAAATCTAATTGGGGAAACCCCGTTTTGTTGTGGCTAGCGTGCTAGATTTCGACACTGTAGTAAGCATGTTCGAGCCCGCGCCATGCTATTACGTACACTTTCCAACTAATAACCTTGGGAAAGGTATTGTGTGTCTTATTACCCAAATAAATTGTGGAGGTGCCCTAGATGTAATAGTTATCGTCGTACGAAATGAACACGGTGACATGAATTCAAATCCTGGACGAAACTGATAACATTTCACATTGATACCTTTCCCGAGGGAAAGGTATCAATCCAATTATTCTCCCTCCAGCTATGGGTAAATAGTAGGGAAGACTGGGTACTTCAGCCTTGGTGAAGCAACTAGTCTAGGAGAAGGAAAACT
The DNA here is from genome assembly GCA_963585895.1 of Sepioteuthis lessoniana. Classification (NCBI taxonomy): domain Eukaryota; kingdom Metazoa; phylum Mollusca; class Cephalopoda; order Myopsida; family Loliginidae; genus Sepioteuthis; species Sepioteuthis lessoniana. The sequence continues at coordinate 92,603,060 of OY757928.1, read as the reverse complement.
CTGAATTCAAACCTGTTAAACTCTGTTTAGAAATTGAGCTTGTGTCATATCCTGATTATCCAAATAAATAGAACTCTCACAGTTTTTCTTTAAGGTGAGACGGGTTTGACATTCAATAACTCATAAACGTTTATACGCTTTAAAACAAAGAATTCAAATCCTCAAACCAAGGAAAGACATGACTGGGTAGGAAAATTCATACACATGTGATTGTGCAAATGACAAGGGTTTTGAACTTATAATGAAATTGAGTCTTCATTAATGTTTTGAAAAATAAGTGTCAGTATCAAGATCGGACATCCAATAAAAGCAATGAGTGGATATGATTATGATTCACACAGAAACGACGATTAAATTTAAAAAAATGTTGCTACACAATCTCCAGAAACGATAAGTGATTTTGTGGAAAATGCATGACATTTGTTGTATTGGTTGTATATGATAGCATCTCTTGTTGGGCTGAATTAATATTTTATCAAACATTCAAATGGTTTCAAATAACAACTGATAATATTCATTTGTAAGCAATTATAACTTCAAGTAACTATTCTTAATACAGATAATTTTTCCACAGTTAAATGGATTCAAGTTTTGATGTCTAATATCAATAATTTATACAAAATTATCAGGCTTCAACTGAATATTTCTATTTATTACTAATAATAATCACTTGATTGCTGTCAATTCTATGTTTTTTGCAATTCTATCTCATAAAGATAATTTGGATGCAGTTATAGGTTTTCAAATATTTCATGCAACCGTTGGGTTTCAAGAAGCTACAAATAAAAATTCATTGCAAACAATTTAAATTTCAAACACCCTTTTAATCAATCATAAGATGAAATTAATCGAATATCTTAAGAATGCGGAACAGAATCTAGAAATGGCTTGTAAGATTAGACTGATGTCTAATCCATTCTAGATTGAATTAATATCTAACTTTTATCGGTTTCAAGTAACCTAAATTTAAATTTGATTGATTTATTTTAACGGCATGTCAACCCATCAAGGGTTATTTTATACCTAGAGGCTAGGGAAATCGAGTCTCTTGTACATTTACATTAACCTATTTTGTGTTATTTCTTTAGATTTTTCGCCCAGAACAATACAAAATTCCTATCAAATAAAAATATTTTGCGTACAGTTAAATTGTTTTAAGTATCCTTATGTTATACGAATAATTATATAGTTTCAAGTAATTATTTCTATTTAATAATAGTCATTTGTTTGCATACAGCTCAATAGTTTAATGTATTATAATTGTGATCCTTGTTCAATAATTCTAATTGCAGGTAACTTTTCTTAATACAAATAATTTAAAGTCGTTATGTTATATTCCCATTGAATACGAATACTTTTCAAACGGTTCTATTTGACCAATAGATTAAAATGGGCCAAGAAGTAATAACGACAAAAGAGTACTTCCCAGTCCCCCGACACATCCAATTAGAAGCTTCTGAGCAAGTTTATATTGTTATATAGGCTCAAGTATTCATAACTATTACAATATTTTTTAACAAACCTATTTGACTTAGAGATGGGACTGTTAATACTGACGTTCTGGATCTAAGTGACAACGAACGCATGATTCCACAATCTACAGACATTTAGAAATATAGCCTCACTGCCAAAGGCAGTTTTGTAATTGTCAAGATCTCTAAACTGGTGGCGAGGGCTTATGGATATTCAGTACGTGCGGGAATAATAATAATAATAATAATAATAATAATAATAATGATAATAATAATAATAATAATAATAATAATAATAATAATAATTGGCGCAATTGGACAAGTCTCCAAATATTTATTAAAGAAACTGATGGAATTGAGAATCAGAGGAAGAATTTAAACCATATAGGTCAATGTATTATTGAGATCGGTTAGAAATCTCTGAAGATTCTTGGAGACCTGGGTAGACTTGCAGAAACCCAAACTCATTTGGAAGACCAGTTACTAACGCTGATGTGAGAAATACGCAAGGTTTAAAATCAGAATCAAATGTTAAGCGGATGAGTCAAAAAGTAATGCCTTTCTCTTTAGTACAGGAATAATTACCGTCTTAAGAACATTTATCGTATATCGAAATGAAGCTGGTCCTCAGTGGATCTCATCCCTGCTTCTCAGCATAGTCACAGTTTACCTCAATAGCAGTGTTGCTCCTTTGAATGAGAGCATGTATCCCTGCCTTGTAAAATTCTGTTGATTGTTCTTTGAGCCACTTGACCACAACAGCTTTCATATCCACTTCACAGACCTATTGTTTATCATCTCTTCCGCCCCATGAAAAAAGCAAATATTATGTCAGTGACGAAGAAATGAAAACTGCAAAGATGAAGTGGCTCAAAGAAGAGTCAACAGAATTTTACGAGGCAGGAATACATGCTCTGATTTGAAGATGGGACATGACTATTGAGAAAAACTTTGACTATGTTGAGGACCATAGAGTAAAATTTAAGAAAGCGGAAAGGTTGATTAATACTTGGATCTTGCCAAAAAGATAAAAGCACAAGTGGTTGACAGTGATATATATTGTAGCTAGGTAGCTTGGAAAGGTCCCCAAACGTTTGGAAAAAAAAGGTCTGTATGAATTAGAAATCAGTAGAAGAATGAAGACAATCCACACCATAGCCTTGTTAGGGTCAGCTGGAATATATAGAAAAGTCCTGGATGATTGAAGCGATTTGCTGCCATTCAGACACCAATGAAAGACTACTTGTTAACGCTAACCAAAAACGTTGATATATATATATATATATATATATATATATATATATATATATATATATATATATATATATATATATATATATATATATATATATATATATATATTACCAACCCCAACTTCCGCTCCCGCACAGGTGGGATATGACACAAAAGTTTAATTCTAATCGAAGTTTAACAGGTCTGAAGTCAGAAATTTCCTTCTTCTAGATTGGTTGCCGAACAAAGTATAAAGCTCCAGGTTTGCTCTATTATATATGCATAGTTGGATTCATAAATTCTCCAAGAGTGTAACGTTATGTGAATTACAAACAGTCTCACCTAAGATTTGAACACGGGTCACCGTGTCCATTTCCTATGTGGTAGCCATTACGGCGCGAACACCTCCATATATATATATATATATATATATATATATATATATATATATATATATATATATATATATATATATATATATATATATATATATATACGTATGTCAGTGTATGTCTTTGTGAATGTTTCTTCATTTGCTGATAGAATAAAGCTTTCATTAAATATTAATTCACAAAGAAAAGTAATAAATAGTTTAAATGAACCAAATGAATTAGGATTGAATGAATGAAAGAAATAAAGTCTAAGGATATAACACAACTTATAATCTTTTAGAATTTTTGATTGAGTTTTTTATAAATTATCACATTTTGGGGGATCATGTTATTTCTCTACATTCCATCTCTCAGCCATAAGCCAAGCCACTCATGTACCTATCTTAGCCTGTTCTAAAATACAAATTACATTTCCAAAAATACTTGAACCAGGGTTAAGAGAAGCAATCTGACATTTCATTTTCTTCCACTTATCAAATTCTACGAGCAAGTTCAATGTCTTTGAGGACCATATTGAAATAATGCCTCAGAATTCTAAGAATCTCAGTAATTTTACAAGTCTCTCTAATATACTTCCCCTAAAATAATCATGAATATTGATTTATATAGATTATTTCCCTTAAGTGTTGCTGATACCAGACACACAGATACATTTTGGTTTAGCATAAGTGGGGGGGGCTTTTGGTTTGTGCAATTCCGATTTGGTAGTATTGTCAAAATTCAGACTTTTCACAATTCCAAGAAGATCACCTTTTTCGTCCTGTCATGTCTCGTCTTGTATTTCTTCTGCATTTGCTTATTATAGGATAAATCTTTTCATCTCTTTTCCCTATAAATTACCCTTCCTATTTTGTTGTGTATAATCGATTATCACTTTAACATCGTTAGACCTTATGGCGTTGTTTTGTGCTGCCATAAGAATTGTTTAAATTTCTCTCTTTAGATTTTCCTTTTATAGCTATGTCCATGTCTTCTCATGTCTGGAGGTGCCCGTAGTGTAATGGTTATCGTCGTAGGAATTGGACACGACGATACGGGTTCAAATCCTGGACGAGACTGATTGCATTTCACATAGCACTAATACCCTTGGGAAAGGTATGAATCCAATCTCCCCCCATCTATGAGTAAATAGTAGGACAGACTGGGTTCTTCAGCCTTGTTGAGGCAACTAGTCTAGGAGAAGGAAAACTCTGAATTCAAACCTGTTAAACTCCGCTTAAAAATTGAGCTTGTGTCATATCCTGCCCGAGCGGAGGGGTTGGTAAATATGAGATGTCCATGTCTTCTCATGAGCAATCTCTCCAATTTGTCGCTTGAAACATCCATGCAGTTATGTATCTTCGCATTTCTGTTTTCTAGTTTTTATTCGTTTTCGTTCTGTACTTATTTCGCCAATATTGTTATCGGCTTTTTTGCTCTTTTTAAAATAGTTCTCGAATCCTTGGATTGATGTATCAACGTAATCCGCTCTGCTATCATGTCATCTGTTTCTATCAACAACTTTTATTCGGAATTGATAACCATATCTAAATCGTTTTAGATATCCTTTGGAGAGAGATGATTAATGCTAAGGATGGTTCAGATAGTTTTGGCATTAAATAACTTGTGAAGGTTAATGTGTCATCAAACAATGAAAGCAAACCAAATAAAAAGCATAACGGATCACCTAATCCCAGCCAGAAGACCATACCTCATAATAATCAACAACAAAAAAAGAAAAAAAAAGAAAAGGCAAGTGAAAAGAAAGATAAGTACCTGGACCTTGCTAGAGAATTGAAAAAGCTGTGGAACATGAAAGTAAAGATTGTGCCAATTGTGATTGGTGCGTTAGGCACAATAACTAAAGGATTATCTCTATGTTTTGTTTAAAAGGCCTGGAAGATTTGGAAATTGGCGGACGGGTAGAGACTATCCAAACGACGGCATTGCTAAGAACGGCCAGAATCCTGAGACGAGTCCTGGAGACTTGAAGAGACTAGCTCTCACTCGAACTCCAGTGAAAAACCATCAGTTAACACTGATGTGAAAAACTCTAAAGGAGTAAATAATAATATAATTAATAATAATAATAATAATAAAAATGACGATTGTACCAATTGTGATTGGTGCTTTTGGCACAGTAACTAAAGGATTATTAAAGGGCCTGGAGGACTTGAAAGTTGGTGGACGGGTAGAGACTATCCAAACGACAGCATTACTGAACAGCCAGAATACTGAGAAGAGTCCTTGAGACTTGAGGTGACTTGCTGTCACTTAAACTCCAGTGTAAACTATCAACTAATACTGATGTGAAAAACTCTAAAGGTGTAAGGAGTACAAGGCTAGACATGACTGGGTGGGCAAGGTGATCCACTTGGAAATGTGCAAGAAATTTAAATTTGACCATGCTAACAAATGGTATATGCACAACCCAGCACCTGTCCTAGAAAATGATACTCACAAACTCCTGTGGGACTTTGATATACAAAAGGATCACCTAATCTCGGCCAGAAGACCAGATCTTATTATAATCAACAAAAAAAAAAAAAAAAAAAGAAAATCTGAAAAATTGTCGACTTTGCTGTCCCGCCAGACCACAGAATAAAACTGAAAGAATGTAAAAAGAGAGATAAGTACCTTGACCTTGCTCGAGAATTTTAAAAAACTATGGAACATGAAGATTACAATTATACCAATTGTGATTGGTGCCTTTGGCTCGGTAACTTAAGGATTATTAAAGGGCCTGGAAGATTTAGAAGTTGGCGACCGAGTGGAGACCATCCAAACAACATAATTATTGAAAACGGCCAGAATACTGAGAAGAGTCCTGGAGACTTGAGGAGACTTGCTGTCACTTAAACTCCAGTGGAAGACCATCAGCTTACGCTGATGTGAATTACTCTAATGAATAATAATAATAATAATAATAATAATAATAATAATGATAATAATAATAATAATAATAATAATAGACTTAGTAATAGCTGACAAATAAAAAAGAAAAGCAGGGAATAAATGAGTTTCACCGTCAGATCCAGTTTACTCCTTGGATGAAGATTCTTACTCCTTTGTTAGGAATACGGAGTGTATTTTAATCAGCATAGCAAGGGCGAATTTAATTCGTACTTATCCTTCTTCCAGGTCGATAACGCTAATAAGGCTAAATATCCTGGCTCTACTATTTACCAAGAGGTGAATTCGGAATCTTGCCTTTCCATAGAGTTTTAAGGTAATGTAAAATTCAGAGAGCTTAGTTCAGGATTTGAACTTATTTTCGACAGTTGCAGACTGTTTATCTCTATGTTTTGTTTGTTATTAATTTCATTATATCTTTCAAATAAATAATGAAATTAATGGCAAGCAAAACAATTTTTTATCGATATTTCAAAATTAAGCTGGATTATATCTTTTTTTTTTTTCTATAGCATCTTATCATTTTTTCGAATAACTGAATAGCTAGCAAATTCATCCAGTAAAAGGAACGATTATTATTATTTTTTTAAGCGAGAGTATCACATGAAATGAATTTTGATAGATTCATTCTTCCCAGCGGGCTCACAACTTAATAAAAGTTAATTTCCTTTTTTTCTCTCTTTTTTGAGAAATTAAAGATAAAGAAGAAGAAATCTATTTTAGTTCGATCTAAGTGGAAAATGGTTTTAAGAAAAGATGGAAACTGACAGACTCAATAATAACGGTTTTGTGGAGTGTCAGATAAATTGGTATATTTCTTTCCACTGTAATACTTCCAAGCATCTAACTCTAATTCGCGATCCATTGGGAATTAACTTTACGTTTTAAAGTATTACTTCTGGTGTCTTTTGATACAATAAAAAAAAGCTTAAATTAAAAATCTTAAGGAGTTACTTTTCCGCTTCATAAACTAAGCCTCCATTATCTCTATGATTATTTTTTATCGGATGGTTTAACAATAAATCGTTTATCAAAATTCATTCGTTGAAAAAGGATAGGTCGAATGGAATGACAACCCCCCCCCCAAAAAAAAACAACATCGATACGAATAGATTTGCAGAACTGAAAATAATTAGCTGACAAGAAAATATCAGTAACAAAAACAAAAGGCCCGTGGTTTTCATATTGTTCAAAGAAATTTGATTTATAAACTGGGTGATATTACCATGAAAAAGATATCATGATCAACCATGCGTGATTAATAAAACTATTCCTAGGAGCTTATGATAAACCAGGGTTAGTAAGCAATCTAGTTGTCTATTGTAGAGTGTTCGATTCGCATTTATTTACTCAAATAATGTGATCTTGTATCAGATTAGAAGAAGACTGATGTATAAATCAATCAATCAATCAATCAAGGAAGCTTTCTCGGGTAAAATGGCTCGTAAGTTTATCTCGAAATCTATAGAACAATTCAACAAAATATATCATAGTAGTTGTGAACAATGTTGTCCATAACTTGTAAACGAATGAATTGGATGGATATATAGTCAAGCTTCTCTGAGAAAGAGAGATCTACGAAAAGAGGGAATACCTCACGTGATTTAATTATCATCATGTTAGACAGTTAGACAGTTACATTTCAGTTCAAGTCTCTCTGGGTGCTCTATTCATTCGAACTTGTGCCACCACCAATATAAACTTTGTAAATAACAATACAAAAATAGAAAGCATCTCACGTTGTCTAATGTTTAGCAATCTAGATAAGCAAAGTACTGTTAGTAAGTTCGATTCTCATTCACGCTCTGGTAACGTTTCTGGCCTCTTGCTGCATCTAATCTAAGCTTATCAAATTGCAATACCAATAGAAGACTTTGATTGACAAACTTTAAACCTAATAACTAACACAGTTGAAAAAATCGCGTATAAAACAATATTTTAGATACCTATTAACAAAAAACAAATACAAAATCTTGTGTCGAAACACTTAAGATTTATAATTAGGTTTTAGTTGTTTTTACTTACATCAGCTTTTCTATTATCAGTCGGAGGAAATATTGCAGTGAAACTGGCTTTTTTGAGGTAGACAATACGAATTTTGTTACTGTCATGCAATGGCATTTTAGAACACATTTTTGGAATTTACCACCATCTACGTCTGTTGCAAGACATAGTAAATGAGTGTTTACCCCACATTTCAAAAGAATTTCACCTAATTGATGCTTATTACCTCTACCACCCAAAGTTAACTTCAGTTCTCCTCGAGAGAATTCCCTTAGCGTCGGGGATAACGTACTGGACTGAGGCATCCTAGTAACTTCGAACACCAGTCGCCCTATTACGTTCATCTTCCGAATAAAAACCTAGTGAAATTATGAACCCCCTTATTTCCCAGGTATGGATTTAATAATACCACTACCATTCTTTTACAAAAGATGGTGTAATGGTTAAAGCGATGAACTGCGGAATCGTAGTTCGCGAGTTCGTACTCCAGTCGCGCTATTACGTTCACTTTCGGGCAAATACCCTTGGGAAAGGTATGAACCCCCTTATTCTCCCTCAAGCTATGGATAAATAGTAGGAAGGACTAGGTTCCTCAGCCTTGGTGAGGCAACTAGTCTAGGAGAAGGAACCTGTTAAACTCCGCTTAAAAAAAATTGACCTTGTGTCATATCCTGCCCGAGCGTTGGTAAATAGTACCATTCTTTTACAAAGATGGATTTGGTATTGATCAACCCGTAAAGATTGATATGTCATTAAACAAAGAAACCTCAAATAGTACCACTACTTTTCTTCTACAAGGATGGGTTTGTTGTTAAATAACCCACCAATGGTGATATGCCATCAAACAAAGAAACTAAACCAAACCAATCAATACGCACTAAACTTGTGCTGATTATTGGAAAAATCGTGGCAAATTATTTCTCACAAACTTTTGTTATAGCATCATTGACGAAATCAGGATTTCCCGAGAATCATGAGGATGAATATGGATTTCTGTCCAATCTGGTTTTCAGCAATCAGCTGATTATACGTTGCAGTAATCAACTTCAAGTGTTTCTTTACAAAACTGTGTATCGTAGATGCCCATATTTAAAATAATATTTTTTAATTCACCTTTATTTATACAGATAATTTGTATCAGTGGTATTCTTACTTATATCTCATACCAGTGAGGTTTTATCTAGGATTAGAGGCGCGTATTAATGATATTAAGACTTATTTTAGTATTGCACATGCAATAAATGCTCCAATTCTTATACATAGAAACTAAGATGCATTTCTGGGGTAGAATGATTGAGGTTACTAACCGTATTGAGACATGCTTAGCGTCTCCTTGTCGGAAATAGAATCAGTGACCCGAATTTATATCTTGGACAAAGCTGTTTGCAGGTCACTTAGTGCTAATGTTCGTTGGATAGGTATAAATCAAACTATTCAATATACAGTCATTGGTTAATAGTTGAGAAGATTGGCTTCTTTAGTCTCGGCTTGGCAACCGGTCTAGGAGAATAAACAGTGTGAAATCAAACCAGCCTTATTCCGCTAAAAATAACAATATGTCATATGATACCCATACCGGATGTGATGGATAAATACATACATTATTACTGAAACTTTTTAAAGTGATTCAATATTGCTTTGAGAGTCGGAATCTAAACACTCCAGGAAATTACATTTTACCCCAAGAATAAAGCTCTCCGTAGAATCTATAACGGTCACAACTTCTTGTCTATACACGAAACAGATTATGTACATCTACAACAAATCAGAAATTGATTTGCGGTTTCAACGATAGCTAATTGCATTGGAGCCTAAAATATAATTACAAGAATTCGTTACTTTCTTAATGACTAGAAATTCTGTTAATTGTGATTTTTGAAATAAATACATTACATACACATAAATACAGATGAGGACGCATTCTTGTTATAATGATTATCGTGGTAAGAGGTTAACGTGGCGAACTGAGATCAAATCCAGGATGAGTCTGTTTGTATTAGCACAAATACATTAGCAAAAAGTGTAAATCTATACTTCCTCTAGTTATGAGTATACAATAGGGCAGACTGGGAAATTTAACTTTTGTATAGAAACTGGTCAACGAGAATGAAACTTCTTAATTCAAACTTACTTTAAAAAAAAACTGAACTTGTGTTGTATCATGCTCATGCAGCGAGGCGATGATGGTATATATATATATATATATATATATATATATATATATATATATATATATATATATATATATATATAAAGGGTCTTGTCTTGGCGCAGAGAAACTTTATTGCCTCTTTAATATATAAAGAAGAAGCCATGTTGCTGCTTGTCGTAAATGATTGCAACTTCAGAACTCAATTGCTCACCAACTACTCGATGTGCTTATTGATATTGAAGAAGAAATCACGAGAGATATAGAAAAATCGTTCAAAATAATGATTCAATGTTTACGTATTCATAGCATATAATAGAAAAAAATGAAAAGCAATCATAATTTCTTTAAATCCCTCTTGTCCAAAAACTCCAGTAACGGTGAGAAACTCAAATACATATAAGTGATTGCGTTTTAATATGCATATATATATATATATATATATATATGTGTGTGTGTGTGTGTGTGTGTGTGTGTGTGTGTGTGTGCATGCGTGTGTGTGTAACTATGTATCTGTTTCTTACAATGCATACATTGCTCCAAAGCACATGATGGAGAATTAGAAAAGATTTTTTCATTTGAGAGCAAATAACTATAGATACAGATTGGAATTTCTGAATCAATATAATCTCCAACCCGTCGAGCAAATTTTCTGCATGAAAAATTTTAACACTGCAATAATTTCAGTTTAATACAAACAATGAAATAATTTCAGTTTAATACAAACAATGAAATAATTTCAGTTTAATACAAACAATGAAATAATTTCAGTTTAATACAAACAATGAAATATAAAATCAGTAAAAAACCTCATTTCTTTAAACCTAGAAAAATAGACGGATATCACCTCTCCAAAAACCTTTCTCCAAATACACTCAACAACAAATCAAATCAATCAAGATTATTTTTATCATTAAAAGTTATTTTAGATACTAAGTAAATGTTTGGAAAATGTTTTACGTAAATATTCAACAACGTTTATAGACTGATCATCCCAATGACATTTTTTACAAAAACGTGCAGAATAGAATTATAAAGCTGTCCGTAAATTTAAAGATTAAATCTTTGGCATTCATGAAACTTTATCATAACCTGAAATGTAAACAGTCATCAAATAAGTCTCCTCGGACGAGATCTGAGGACTGGAATCCGTATCGATAAACAAATGTATATATATATATATATATATATATATATATATATATATATATATATATATATATATATTAGGATCGTTCAATAAACAAAGGGGATTTTTAAGAAGATTGTTTTCAGTGTTTTCCACAAATGTCAATTCTACATGGTTTGAAATTAATTCAGAGGAAAACTTACTTAAATCTGGCAAAAATATTTTGCTTTTCAAGGGATATCTGAAAGACATATTCTAAATGACCAATATGAAAGCTTTGTTACTGCAGCTGTGTGCATATCAACCCAATCAAGAGCCAAGTATAGAGTTACCTGTCATTCAATATCAGAAATGAAAAATGGGGTGTCCTCGTGGTGTACTGGTTAACGCGATGGACTGCGGAATCGTAGTACGCGAGTTCGTACTCCAGTCGCGTTATTACGTTCACTTTCGGGCAAATACCCTTGGGAAAGGTATGAACCCCCTTATCTCCCTCCAGCTATGGGTAAATAGTAGGGCAGACTAGGTTCTTCAGCCTTGGTTAGGCAACTAGTCTAGGAGAAGGAAAACTCTGGATTAAAACCTGTTAAACTCCGCTTAAAATTTGACCTTCTGTCATATCCTGCCCGAGCGGAGGGGTTGGTAAATAGGATCAGAAATGAAAAATGATATACAGCCTGAAAAAATATCCTTATTCAATAAGAGAAACCCAACAAATACCAAATGCACAGAAACCTATGTCAGAGAGATCTAACATAGACTAAAAAGAATAACTAGAATACATTTAAGACCAAATCAACATATCAGAATTCAGCAGAAGATAAGCAATCACGATTAATATGGCATATAGTAAATGAAATGAGCAGAAAGAAAGGCTGCTCTACAGCAAAACAAAAAGCTGCTAGCCAAGAAAAAACAAAAAAAAACCAAAAAAAACAACAGAAGTAGAAAGAAAATTAAAAGTTTCTAGTTTGAAGCCCTCCTCAAATCACAAATAAATCAACCGAAAATGTATAAAAAGTCAAGTAGACATCAAAGTATAAAAATTTACGGAGGAAAAACTTGACGCGATATTGAATTGAATTAAAAGTAGAAAAGCTGCCGGTGTCGATGAAATATCTCCATTTGTATATAAGACAAGAAAATTTAACGTCATATTTCTTCGATTATGCAGCGTCGTGTATAAAGAAAATACAATAAAGAAATGGACAAAAGGCTGCAACCCCGCTGCTTTCCCCCCAAAAAAAGGTGAGCTCAGAATCCTTAAAAATTACAGAAGCATAACTCTTACTGTAATTGTAGGACAGATAATACTTGGCATTTGAATCATATCCGATTTGTAGTAGAGAAAATTCTTAGGAAAAATCAAAACGGATTCCAGAGAAATCGATTCACAACATCACAGATTTCAGATAATCAGTTTTATCAAAAGAATACGTGAAAATGATCTCGTGGCAACATAGATTTCTCCAAGATATTTCATTCCATACACAGAGAAAAGAGGGAGGAAATCCTACAAGAACATGTTCTTTTGCCCAAAATTGTTTTCGCTTAAATAATACTTTACGAAAACACGGAATCATAGATTCACTCACGCGATGGTGACACTAATTTCTTCGATATTGTCACTGGAGTCTTGTAAAGAGATAGATTTGAACCATAGATGTTTATAATCTGTCTAGATAAAGTTCTTCGAACGTCAACAAATCTGATAAAAGAAATTGGTTTCAGATTTAAAAAAAGTAATAAACAGACCATACTCCGTACAATGACAAACTCAGATGATGTTGATGATTTAGTGCTTCGTGCAAATACAGCTGAATAACCTAAAACCAGTAACATAAGGCATTTTCTTCTCTCTCAACGCAAATAAAATAGACTTCATATATTTTGAATAAAAATATCACTTTAAACTGCAAGCCTCTGAATTTAGTAAACCAGTTAACGTACTTCGGCAGATATATCTCATCTACTGTAAGAGATGTTAACATACACAGATGTGTGGAATCAGAGGGAAGACGGTTTTAGGAAGTGATGAGGTAAAGACACAGATTTGAATACTAGCCACGAAGATTGACGGTGCGTTCAGACGACGGGCCTCACACTAAACACTGCCCTGTGAAGACAAAACCAGCGGATTAGCATGTAAGAACTACCAAACAAAACCAGGAAAAAAATTAGAGATTTCTGCTGCTCTCTCCTATTCCTGATAACATTTTGTTTCTCTTTGTCCACGTAAAGCGATCGACTCAACTTTCATTCTCTCTTTTTCCCGGCCACTACTTCGAATTTGTAGGAGTGAATAAAACTTTGTGAAGTGAACTAAGAGAGTGTTTCCTATGTTCGTTAACTTTTACCGTGCTGGAGTCGCAACAGGATCCCACTCCAACTATAGACGTAGCGATCTGGCCATTAACAAGTTCGAGCATGTGGTAGTACAAAAGTCAATTTAGTACCGTTATGTCATAACCGTCTATTCCGCACAGTTATGGTGCACTTTCTATTTAGTACAATTATGTTACAATTTTAATTTTTTTGTACTTAAAACTAAGCAAAAACCAGTTAAAATCATATTATTTTATCTTTTTTCCATTCACTGCATACTAATATTTCGATATTGGTTCAATTTATTTTTCATATTTTTATAATTTAAATAATTTTGTAGAATTTATTTTGGTAAGAGTTGATGTAAGTACAGACTTAAAAAGTAAGGTTGGATAATATTCAGTTGACCAACTAAATCTTGTATCTTTGATTTGAAACGGCCAAACTTTTCCTGTAACCCATTACTAACTTTTACCTAAGATATTACGTATTAATCTATATCAAATACATATTAATTATTAAATAAGTAAAGAAGGGCATCATAAATCCGGGACAGAGTCGACCTGGAAGTAATTGGAATGAAGGAGTCCTCCATATTCCCCAAATATTCATAACTGGAGCTTTACAATCTGATGAGTTAATGTCATATCTAGCATATTCATAAGAGAGATCTTAACCCTCTACATAGATTCACTTGGTGTATTCTATAGTCCCAGTCGAGCAGGCTGAGTGAAGTCGTTACAAATATTGCTATTTAATACCAATTATTCTATTGAATATATTTCATTCATTTGCACACGGCCAAATAGTTCTAAGCATTGGTGTGTATCACTAACAATCCATCTAGACAGTAATTTGTTTACGCACAGTTAAATGATCGAAGAGGTACAAATTACTCGATCGAATAAGCTACTTTATCTTTCTACCTCCTAATAATAATAATAATAATAATAATAATAATAATAATAATAATAAAATATATATATATATATATATATATATGTGTGTGTGTAAACAATAGTAATTGTGATTCATAACCGTTTAAAATTTACTTCGATGCTACTGGCTCCTCGTGACTGAAGGGTTAGAAGCTTGGATTGGCGTTTGAGTCAACCGAGTTTCGATCCTAGCTATGGGAAGCTAATATGTCTAGCCTCACTTATGAGTTTTGATAGAACGAAGCAGATCTGTCTGTGGATGACTATATATACATTATTATTAGGAGATAGAAAGATAAAGTAATATTCTATTGAATATGTTTCATTCTTCTATAATATATATATATATATATATATATATATATATATATATCATCATGTCGCACTGGTAGCACGGATATCCCTGACCCTCTCTCGCCACTCCTCCCTATCGTTCATCGCCCTAGGTAGGTCTTCAGGACAAAATCCCGTATCATCACATAGCTGCTGAATGTATGTTCGTGCTGGTCGCCCTGCTTTTCCACGGCCATGTGTGGGGGTCCATAAGAGTACATCTCTTATGTGTTCGTCCCTGCTTATATCTACATATATATATATATATATATATATATATATATATATATATTATTAGGAGATAGAAAGATAAAGTAGCTTATATATATATATATATATATAATTTAGAATGTATCTATTATTTAAAATCCATTTATCATTCAATGTATATATATATATATATATATATATATATATATATATATATATATATATATATATATATTGGTGTTTTTACTACATAGTTTAGTTTTATTAATTTAGTGGTTAGTTTCAAGATCTCTGATCTTCTGTCATGGTTACTTATTTCAATTTATTACACATCTAACTTGTACCATATTCATACAGTCAAGTGATTAAGGTTGGAATTAATTTCAAGTCTAACCTTTAACATTACTTGTCTCATTTACCCAACAACTGACAGTTCAACTGATAGGAAAGCGATAAATCATCGGTCGCATATCCAAAGTTGAGATGTCATTCCTTCCAGTGTATTGAATAATCATTCGCTTTAAGTTTCAGACAACAACATTTTCTCACTGCAACAACATTTTCTCACTGATGAGCAATATCTTATGCCTGCGTAAGTATATTTTCACGTTGTAACTTGAAATATAAAGATTGCTCTTCATAATGGCTTCATGTTGTCAGTCCTCTTGAAATAAGACGACGATTGGACACTATTTTCTTTGTATGCTAAATGAAAAAATCAAATTAAAAACCAAATGATAATTCTGTATTTACTTTACTTAAAAAAGTGCATCATTTTAATCATGTATATATTTGGTTTATCATCTATTGGTCAAATAAAAAGCCAAAATAAATCTCTTGCAATCGTTGACAATCAGTATAGAAGGATGTCAAATTTGAATTTAAACCTCTGTTGTTGCAGTGACATATAATATAAATAAGTTAGTGAAGCAAATGCATATGATATAGATAAGTTAATAAGCAAATAATATGTATATATACATACATAATTATATATATATATATATATATATATACACACACGCACACGTATATATATATATATATATATATATAGGAGCAAACGCCAAGAATGAAAAATAGAATTATACTAATGCATATTTTGTTAAAATATTTAATTCTCTTTGCTTTCTGCACAAAGAGTTCTCTCCTATTGATTTCTTTTCACAATAGAGGCAGTAATTCAACAGCTGAAAATTGGAGTCCTGTCGATGGTAATGTATATTTGCTTTCAAGACGAACAAGACTTTCGTGAAAAAACGTTTTTGGGCACATCCGGGAAAGTTCACTTAACGCTTTTCATTGCGTACCTCCCATACTCAATTGTCTTTAAAACAATCCTTGACCTCAACTAAGTTCACATGCCAAGTTTCATATATATATATATATATATATATATGTGTGTGTGTGTGTCAGCATTTAGAACATTTGCTCTCACTTTTTAGATCAACATTAGTACGAGGGAATAGTTGACTATTACAGCATATGCAATGAAACTCTTGAAATCTTATCCAACGAGGAATGGTATCCATCAGGTAGAGTTAATTAATTTGAGCTGATGCACCCTTCTTAAAAAGATCTTTTGAACAAAAATTCGCTTTCATTTTGGTTATCGTTTCAGTTTATTCAATTTAACAAGGCTGTGAGACAATAAATGTTCCTCCTTTTCAACGTTTGGTTCAATAAAACGAATGCATTTACCAATGACAATGGCTATTGGTTTGTCTGCTCAGTGCATAGTGCGGTTGCAGGGTTTGAATAAAGAGTTATCCTTCTCCACTGCTTATCTCTAAATCAGGGAAATCTCAATGTCCTGACGTTTCACCGATAAAAGTTTCTCTGCTTTTCGCATTAGGGCAAAGTAATTGGAAACAGAAAATTGGCTTTGTTTTTTTTTAGTTTTAATGGCATATCAAAAAGCGTGTGTTATCTAATTCCAAAGTCATCCTCTTAAAATAACAGCTATGTTACTATTTAACCCAGAGTTGAAAGGATAACGGAGTCCATATCTTTCCCAAAAGTATAAGTTCGTAAGTGAATGTAATGAAACGACTGGAGTTCAAAATTGTTAACTACGATGCCGCAGTCCTGCATTTTAGCCACTTCACCACGTAGACTTCCACAGTGAAATTTTGATCTTTTGTGCCGATTTTATTTTCCGAGTCGAGAACCGTCTTTGCAGGAACAAAATTATTTTTATTTTACAATAGTCAGTATTTGTGAAGGAAAATTTTTGCAATATTTTTGTATATGTTAGATTGCCACGAGTAAATCATTTGATCAAAGCAGTTCAAGGCGTTTGAGGTACTAGCTGTAGTCGGTAATATGGTGCTAGTTCGTGC
Source organism: Sepioteuthis lessoniana (assembly GCA_963585895.1). Classification (NCBI taxonomy): domain Eukaryota; kingdom Metazoa; phylum Mollusca; class Cephalopoda; order Myopsida; family Loliginidae; genus Sepioteuthis; species Sepioteuthis lessoniana. The sequence continues at coordinate 92,585,641 of OY757928.1, read as the reverse complement.
GCTGACACTTTATACATTGTTTCACCCCGATTAAGACTTACAAGCTGTACAGAGGATCGTAAAACGTTGTTTAATTCAAGAACTGATGTTTTATGAGTTCGAACTGAACCATAAGAACGCGAAAGCAAGCAAAAATATTTTTTTGAGATAAGTGAAGGTGCATTTGATCACATGATCAACTCCCGTCGCTCTATTATATTCACTTTCGGACTATCATCCCTTTATTACTCCAGTTATGAGTTATATAGTACAAATATCATGCTTCAAGGATAATTTTAGCAAGTCACCTTGGAAGATCGACACGCCATTGAATAAAGTAACCAACCCTAATCAATCCAAACCAACAAAATATTTAAAAGGTGATTCATCCTATAAAGCATTATAGCTTTCTTGTATTTTGTTGTTTGTAAATTTTAAATTCATTCAAGAAAATAATCTGTTCCTGTTCAAAGGATTGATCAAATTAGAGAAGTGAAGTATTTGGAGATTTAAGTAATTATGAAGAAGAAACATTTCTAGTAAAACTTTTGAGCTAACTCAAATAAACCCTCCAACCAAACATGCTTTGTTTTTTGTTTAGATAAGAAAAAAATAATCCGGAATCAGATAGTGAACTTACAGAACAACATTTGGCTTGCTTTGTTTCATAGTAGGTACCGATATTGATCATGGAGTTCCGGGTTGTCACTATCAATAGTGAGATTCATCCTCCCACATGGCCTCAGATACAACATAGAGAGGTTTACAACTGGAAGAGCCGACGTCAAGCAAAAGGATTGGAAACCAGTTTTAGTAGTCAGAAAATTCTTGCAATCACATCAGCCCAAACATCCTCTTTATTATGTGAGGAGTGTGGTTCATTGAGAGACCAACAAAACTCCGTGCAACACCAAAATGGCAAGGGTAACGCGAGAAGTTACTATTTAAAAAAATCGTTGGACAGACTTGTAGAATATTCCTAAGTCGTCTGGTTGAAGTCAAAGTGAATTTCTTTGAATAAATTGAATCTATTGTATTTCAAGATATTTTCCCTGTAAATTTGCCGCTGGAGTTCAAATATATTGATTACGATGTCAAGAACTTTAATCACTAGACAACTAGCACTCCCCCATTTTTCGGAGCTAAGACGCGCTTTTTTAATGTTATAGTAAAAGTCAGTTGTATGTCATTGTTCTTTGTCAAATTACGATTAATTAGTTTATGAATCGAATGACATTCAAAACAGTTCATTCATAATTTGGGCGAAATGATAAAAATGATAATTAAAAATCTAAAATTTGTTTTATTATTCGTTTGATAAAAATAATTTTTATTTCCTAATGACAGCTAAATTTTGATTGTCGATATAATTTTTTGTTTATAAGAATATCATCCGTGGGAAATTTGAAAATAGATCAGACCTAAAACATTTGAAATCTATCAAGGTTCTGTGAGAGCTTGTGTGTGTGTGTGTGTGTGTGTGTGTTAGTCTGTAATCTAATCTGCTGACATTGAGCGGTAAACATCAGTCATAACTGAGACCTGTGCTTAACTTGGGTCAAATTCATTTATTTTGAAAAATACAACTGATAAAAAGAAAATGTAGGTTTGTTATTTGTGGAATGGTCACATGTCAAGCATCAACTGAGTAAACCTGCATAGGTTCAAGGAATTGATTAATTGAATTTGGTAAATATGTAGTTCAATTCTAAAATCCTTCTTCTATTCCTTATTATACATATAGTAAATCATGTTCAAAATATTAGCCTAAGAAACATTAATGACTTTGAATTTCCATATATATATATATATATATATATATATATAGAGAGAGAGAGAGAGGGGAGGAAAGGAAAGAGAAAGAGTTTTGTAGAGAATAACGCCCCTAAATAAATCCTAACGCATTTTTCTAAGAATGCTCATTTTCCAATTCCAGCACGCTTACTGAATCTCCAAAGGGAAAACCGTCGAGGATTAATTAAGGTTAAATCTGACACAAGACCCTATTAGTTGGGTAATCAATCCTTATCGAATCTTATCTATCAAATATAATTGATATTAATCTAAGGCACGTGTGCCGAATCTGCTAAAGAATGATGAGTTGGTGTTTATTGCTTCATCGAATGGGAAGTTTTAAGCTACAATCGTGAAATATGATTGGGAAAATTTGCTGACTGATCATATGAAATCTCTGGTCGTTTTTATAGTTTCAAGTTTCAAATTCTATCAAATTATCATTTATAAAAAAAAAAGTAACTGTTCTTAATAGATATAATCTGCGCAGAGTTATATGGTTTCAAAAAATACAGTCTAATATGAATAACTCTTAAACACAGATATTTAAGACTTAATAGGTCCTATCGGATTATATTATTCCCGGTCAAAGTAAACTTGTTTGAAAGAAGTAAACGATCCTCCAACTCAGTTATTCTTAAAACTCTTGAACTGTATTCTTTGATGCCAATAAAGTTTTAAGCATTTTTTTACATTTTTCAAATTCAGTAAATTCACTATATCCGTATTCAGCCAACCAAAATATTCACCTGACATTTGAAGATATTTCATAACCTTTTCAGCTAAATTGTTTATTTCATCATATCAAATTGATACAAAAACTCTATAATAATGAGAAAAATAATAATAAGAGTGTAAACGATGCCAACAAAAATACTTTTAAAATTGGTCAGAATACAGAGAAGAATCCTGGAAACTTGACAAGACTTTCTATCACTCAAAATCAAATGAAAGACCGTCAGCTGATACTAGTGTAAAAGAAAAACTCTCAAAGGAGTAAGATAATAATTTGTAAATGATTATACGTGGTGCATTCTATAAGTTTCCAGGCTTTTTTGTACCGGCATTTAAAATTGTCATAGACTCTTGAAAATTCAGTATGTTATTCCTATTCCTATTCTGAGATGACTGATCAATTTTTATGATTCCAGCTTCAAACGAACAGCTACAGCTGCAACTGGAATACACCCTACTAAAGCCTGATTGTCACAGCTGGTGATTTTCAAAAATGCAATCTGGACATGAGGACACTTCAGAAGAACGATATGCAATAAAGTTCTGTTTTAAACCTGAAAAAAATTCCACAAAAACGTATGGAATGCTTCAGACTGCTTTTAGACCATTTTGCTTGAATCGAGCATCAGTTCTTTCAGTGGCACGGAATCTGTGAGGGATGATGACAGGTGTGGGAGAAGTAGGGAAGTCAATACACCAGAGTTGATAGGCCAAAGGGTTAGGGTTAGGGTTACTATGTTGAGGTTTTAAGGGAATTCAGGAAGAGATTCCATCAGAAGAGGCCAGCGCTCTTGAAATCGGGTCAGTAGCATTTCCAGCAGGACAATGAACAAGTCCACAACTCCATCCTTGTCACAGACTATTAGACCAAGATGGGGATCAAGACAGTTCCTCAGCCTCCCTATAGTCCAGACCTTTGCTCCCTGTGACTTTTTGGTTATTCCCTAAGCTCAGAGGCTGTGGTTATGAGACAATTGAGAAGATGAAAGAGGCTGTGACGAAGGTCATTGACACGCTCACACTAGAGGACTTCCATAGGACCTTCTAGAAGTTGTTTGTACGGTACAACAAGTGCATTGCAGCCGGAGGAGAATACTTCGAAAGGGACTATAGTTTCATGTGTGTACTATCAATAAAAGTGCCCATACGAAAAAAGTCTGGAAACTTATTTTATGATCCTCGTGGCTTCAGCTATTCCAAAAACAAAAATGTGCACAGTTATATTGTTCCACGTATTCTGAGCTAACTTTAATATTTTGTAAGCAGGTAAATGGATTCAAGTAACTATATTTAATAATCATTTGAGAACAAGTACCCGTTGTTACTACAAGCAATTTGCACACAATTATATTGTTTCAAGTACTTCAATCTAAAACTATAACTTATCGAACAGCTGAAGAGTTATCATCTGATAGGGTCCTAACCATAACGATCTTCCAATCCCCATCTCCTCACCAGCGAATGCAGTTCAATTTCCAACCCAGAACAATATCTTTAATTCATATAAGTTCATATCATCATTAATCAATGATCAAAGACTCTTCTTCGGCTTTCTATGACCTTCTGACACTATTCAGATGAATTATTTATTTACATATGAAAACGGTTAGATATATCTTCACTGTTTTTCTATGATTTTATTTAAGCTTTCGGCTATATTGTATATTCCATTTTTCCCAGTCTTTCTGTCTTGTTATATTATATTTGCTTAACATAAACGTTTCAAGTATATTTATTCATATAAATTCAGGGCATCATTTCATACCGTTATATAATTATTAACTTAATTTTGCAAAAAATCACAGAATCAGAGATTTTCAAATTCGGTGTCTCTCTACATAAGGCGATGTTTAATTTTAATCAACACAAAGTTTTATTAGTACGATAACAATTCATTATCTAAGTCTTATGAATTCAAAGCAGATCCGGCAAATCTGCTTCAGTATAATTAGTCGTTTCTCTTTTGAACCTAGTTTAAAGCTTGTTTAACGTTGCAGTCATAATCACATTAGAATTAGTCGTTTCTCTTTTGAACCTAGTTTGAAGCATGTTTAACGTTGCAGTAATAATCAGATTAGAATTGTTTCAAGCCAGTTATATTTCGATCGATCAATTATATGAATTGGCATATTTGATTTTGTAAGTAATGAACAGAAGAGTTTCAAATAATTGAGGAAGAAGATGCTAACCACACTGCATTGGCGATTGTCTTAGAAAACTTAGTGGTTTTAAATAAACTTTTATACGTAACTTCAGTGACATTGATGGGGTCACTGTTTAACTCTCAGAGATACAAACTATAATGTCAACAGGTTATTAAATAAAGCTTCTGTCTAATCACAAATGTTAAGCTTCATAAGATATACACAAAGGTTTCAAATATTTTGATATATCATTTATTCATACACATCCATTGATTGATACTCTGATGTATTCTGGTGACATATCACCCCCTCAAAGTTTATTTTATGCCTCGATATTTTGAAATCCTGGATATTTTAAGTTTATATCAATTTTTATTGTAATTGTCACTTAAGATTATTTTGCGTCGACGATATTAAGATTAATTTATTATATAGATTTGTTCACATAGTTGTTTGCTTTCAATTATTTCTATCTAACCCAAATAATTTGGAGGCAATTAGATGGTTTCACGTAACTACTACTTCTCTAGATTCTAAAGTTTCAACTTTTCCTAACATTAATAATCTTACTTAATTGTAATAATCATTTATTTGCACGAAGTTATATGATTTCACGTATTCATCTACAATACTAATAGATTTTTAAACAAATCTATTTGACCCGTAGACAAGACCGTAACAGATACTCTTTCTCCAAGATATAGTGGACCTGGAATTAATGACAATGAATAGTAACTCTTCTTTCCCCTGACATCTCGAACTGAAATCTCATCACCAGATGCATTTTGATATCATACCCTGGATACACCATCCTGTGGTTCGGATTGTATTCCTTTGCAGAAGATCCTATCAGCATTCTTTGTGTCCCCCGACAGCGTTGATTTATGGACTGAGGTGACAGTAATAGCCTACGAGTACTGCTGACATAGGATGTTCCTAGGTCACTCATTCTGTTAATAAATCCTCAATATAGACAGTATTTGGAACTGTATATCAAAAATGAATATATTAAGGGTTGATCACCTAAACCCTGTTGATTCTGGTGGCCCAGATAATGGAATAGACAAACCAATTTCAATTTCTGGATGAGACATTAGGTGTTTTATCTCGTATACATACCAATGGAAAAAACATGAAATCATCGACGCTTGCCAAGCAATAAACAAATTGCAGCAAACAGAAACGTGTTTAATCAAGTAAAATATGTTTGATGCTAATTGGATATGAGTTGTGTATCACCAAGTAACCCTTATTGTCCTGATGAATGACATAAAGAAGAAATATTCTGTACAACATATAAATTATATTATAGTTTATCAGACAAAGCCTATACATAGATCAAAATACATTTCTTTGCGGATAGAGGCAGAATTTCTATCTTTCAGGTTCCTTAAGAAATTCTTTTACTTTAATAAAAATTTTCTGACCCAGATTCAAGATCTTTAATCTACTTCAATTTTACCCACTCTCTTGCAAAATACCATGTTTCCTCAGGTCAGCTAGTGCAGATATTGTGCAATGGTTACATGACAACATAAAGCCTTTATTGATTGCCAATCCTAATTCGATTTTCATGTCTTGAACAAGAGATTTTTAATGCCTTTATTCAATTGACTTTGCACATAGACGAGCTCATAGGAGTACGTTAATTAGAGGTACTCGTTCACAACAAAATCTATATAAGGACTTTTGTCAAAATTATATGTTCACTGCGGAAATATCAAGGGAATTCACGCTAGTGATATTTGCTCGGTTTCAAGTTGGTATATTGATTTATCACAGTCAAAATAGATGATCAATTGGGGTTGAATACAAAGATTTATCAATTAGGAATTACTATGAGAGTAACATCAAGGTTAAATAAATTGACGAGAAAATCAAGTATGGAAGAACATGGTCGTCAATAATATCAACGGGTAATGAATCACGGGGTCCCGGTGATACGTTCCAAGACTTCGGGAAATAGTACATACTACTGACACTTACAACTATATTAATAAAACTATCGTCAAATTTATATATATATATAGAGAGAGAGAGAGAGGGAGAGAGAGAGAGAGACAGACAGACAGACAGAAAGAAAGACAGACAGAAGCAGACACATAGAAAATTTTGTTTTCTCCTCAAGCAAAATATAATTAGGTATTTTTATGGCCATACTCGTCAGCATTCCACTTCGCCTGTAAGCGCCCTTTTATTTCAGTCTTGGTGGATGGTCGTAATTTTTCTGGTTTTCGTTTGATTACAGTCTACTAGTGCTTGAACATTCAAATGTTCATTATTTGGGCAACAGAATTTGAAAACTATAGAATTTATTAATGAATAATGACTAATGATAACTGTTTTGATCGTATAATATTCCATTAGAAATGATTGAATCCTGGTATAGAAGAAAATATTTCTTTAAATATATATCATTAGAGAGACATTATTTACGGGTTATTCGATACTACATATATATATAAATATATATACACACACTCTGACAAACACATACAAAAATACACAAACGCACACACACACACACACACACACACACATATATATATATATATATATATATATATATATATATATATATATATATATATATATATATATATATATACGTGTAACATGCGATGAATATGTGGGAATAAAATTATTAGAATTTGTTTCATAAATGTAAAGACTTGCATTGTTTGAAATTAGTTGATTGGAAAATTATTTCAATTTTGCAAAAAATCTTGTTTGGAGGATATTGAATCAGTGCTCCAGACTTAAAAAAGAGGTTTAACATCATATCTTTAGTCGTTGAGAAGTGTGAACCATGTTAAGATTAAAGAGGAATGTAATGTGTAAAGAAAAGTTTACAAATCGGCAAAACACGGGTTTCCCACATTCTCAAAATAATTTAAAAAATCCCAGATGAAGTGTTCAGTAAGGACTGTTATACTAACAGTTTACTGAGACATTGGTGGTTCAATCATTTTTGATTTTCATGAAAAGGTGGAGTTATAAACACTTTTTCTTATTGTTAATTCAACAGGAAAAATTCACGTTATTCATTGAACAAAGCTTATATATATATATATATATATATATATATATATAACAACACTTGAGAATTTAATAACAAAAAAGAGTTGCACTTAGTGTAACTGGTCAACTTATAATAACTGGAATCAATGAGCCGAGTTCAAATCCTGGACGATGCCGTTTGTGTTTTACTTCACCGTAATACTCTTGGGAAAGGGGATGAATCCACATATTTTCCCTTCGGCTATAGTAAATAGTAGAGAAAACTGGGTTCTTTAGACTTGATAAAGTAACCAATTTAAGAGAAGGAAAACTGAATTCATACCAGAGTTACTGCCCTTTAAAATTTGTGTCACATCCAGTCGCAGAATCGTTTGATAAACGCGTACAATGATAAATAGATTATAGATATCGCCCCAGTGCATCTCAGTTAAAGTAATGGTTAATGAGGTAATCGAGAAAATTATTAGAAGTAAGTTTAATTCTAATTACTGGGCCAAACTAAGTTAAGTAAACGATAGATGAGAAAGAGAGAAAAGGGAATACTTTATTGATGTTAAATATAATCTCTCTTCCGATGTTTCTCGCTCTGTGAGTATTTTTTGAAAGTTTCTATGGATTTGTAGAAATGAAAACATTTTTGATACGGTTTTTATGCTGTTTTTATTTTATTTTATTTAAGGTATTTTAGAATTGTTAAAAAGAACAAAACATTAGAAAATGGCAGGTAATAACGTCAAGATTTCACTGTCTATCCCATTTAATTATCTCTAATTTTGTACATTCCTGTTTGAAGCTGACAACAACGACTCAATTCTGTCTCACAAACTCTCGTTGATAACAAAAGCTCAACTCAGCCATGTGAGTAATAAAAATGATTAGTAGTTAAAAAATATATCAAATATTTCTAGAAAAAGAGGATTCGTGTATTTTTTTTTTTTTAATGTGTGAACTGAATGTGTCAACATTTTATCTAAATTTGCCAATTCCGTTCTCTGTGTCCGTTAACTGTTTAGACACCAGCAGCTCCAGTAAATTTGATAGTAGATGATGAAAAAAATCCCCCAAAAGTTCGATATAAATATCCTCTTGGGAAGTCGTATGAAACGAATCAAAATGCGGGAGAAAGAAGGGGATTAATACGTTCCATATGTTCTCTCTTTCAATATTTGTGCCTCTGATGTTAGGATTCAAAAGTCTACAACATTTTTGGATAAATAAAACAAGTTATTGAATATTTGTTCATTGCAGTTTTTTTACCAATTGTGTTTGGTGGTTTAGAAATAAATGGATTGCGATAAATGAATACATATGTATATGTGCATGAGTGGGCGCGCGGCAGAGTGTGTGTGTGTGTGTGTGTGTGTGAGAGAGAGAGAGAGAGAGAGAGAGAGAGAGAGAGAAAGAGAGAGAGAGATCACAATATATATATATATATATATATATATATATATATATATATATATATATAAACAAACTGGGATCGATAAAAAAATAAATATGAACAGACTGCCTGTCCTGAGTTTTTAATCTATTTCATTGATATTGCTCGGTAGTCTTATGAATAGAGCACAGTATTTTACCAATTTAGACAGTTATGGCGTTAAATTATATACATATATATATATGGGGCGAGAAAGAGAGAGAGAGAGAGAGAGAGAGAGAGAGCAAGAGAGAGTGAGATTTTCAACTAAGTCTTCACTCCCAATCTTGCCCAGTCACATCATGACCATTTTAGATTTTTAAAACATTTTCTGGAAGAAAAACACTGTACATATATTTAAAAATCTAAAATGCTACAGAGTTTTTTCTTGTTTTTTTTTTTTAGCGGCGAAAGCCAAAGATTTTTAATCCGGAGACATTTATGACTTGCCCGATCGATGTCAATGTGTCATCAAAAGTAATGGACATAGGATTTATTGAAGTTCACGTTGATTGAATTTGTAATTAATCATTAAATATAAATCAAGTATCTCACAATAAATACGAACAAAAAAAAAGAAGAAAACGATGGCCCTTTCTCTCCTACCCAACTGATCGACAGAGCAACGTGTATGATCAAGAAATACTTGCGCATAGATTTGTAATTTTTATGGAAAAATCAATAGCCTCAGAGCGACAGATAAGCAAATCGACCGGCAGAGACCTGAGAAGTGGGGAGAGAGTTGAGAAAAAGAGAGATTCACACGTATATCTTTTTGACAGTTGAAAATGGATGCGCTTGTGGTGTAACGTTGATCATCGTTGGAAGAGTTTCTACAGATCCAACAATTTTCTCCATCCAGGCATTAGTGAATTGTAAGGTGTAATAGAGCTCTTTAGCCATAGAGAAAAAAAAATCCTGAATTTCAACCAGATGTAAATCAAAGGAAAGATGGGGAACACCTGACTATTTATGCCCCGGATATAATACACAAATAATTACTCCACTGTTACGGGATCAGAGTGTAGGATTTAAATTACTTTAACTGCTTTTGTAGCCCTAAAAACAATAAAGTTTCCGAAGAAATATTTCTTTAAGATTTCCAAAGTAAGTTAAACTCTACGAATCATCATGGAGAATTTCGACCATTAACAAAGATGTTGTCTCTTCACTTGTTTAATCCCGGACAAAGTCCTAGGCTCAGAAAATTTATCAAAACAACGCAAAAACTATCGATTCTTTCTTAGAGAATGTTGACTGTAGAAAGTTTACATTTACTTATTACACTTTTGAAATACACATTTGTCCGTGAAAAACTTCATGGCTTTAGCAACTTGAAGGAAGACATTCCTGAAAGAAGTTAGGGCATGATACAACTATTTCATATAATGAAAACAATAGCTCAGATCACTGTGTTCTCATATCACAAATATTATCGCAAACAAATAGGCGGTCGATAATATTACACAATATTAAATTTTTTATCGTGATGTTACTGACTGCGCTAATAATTTGGCCTTGCCATTTATTTAGTACTTATCTCCCTTGGTAAAAGTATGAAGCCCATAATCCTTCAAATTATGGGTAAATAGTACCACTTCTGTTATTCTGCAAAGATGGTTTTAGCATTAATTAACCCAAGAAGTTTGATTTGTCATAAAAACCAACACAAAAGAAACTAATAATTTCTTAGTATTTCAACGCCTCATTGCCATTTTGTTTGTACATAATTTAAATGTTAATTGCACATTTTCTTTACTGTTATAAGCATTGTTACTCATTTGAGTATTTTTTTTATTTTGTAAAGCTCTGCCAAAAATTGTGTTAACTATATTCTTTTAGAATAAAAATAATTTAGAAACTAAATTTGATTAAGTTTTTAACATAAAAGTTTCTTTCTGCTCATCTAGGTGCTTAATTTTCCTTAAAAATAAACTGTGGATGCGCACTTAGTATAATGGTTATCGACGTAAGTAATAGAAATGATGAATCGAACTGAAAGGCTAAACCAGACTGTTTGCGTTTGACTTCGCGCTAATACTCTTTAAAAAGGCATGAATCAATCCCTTTTATTACACTGCTAAGGGACAGACTCTTTTTTAAAACCGTGGTTAGGAAACCAGTCTAGGTGAAGGAAAACGGTGAATGTGAATCAGTTTTACTTACAATTTGACTCTGTGATACTTTCTACTTGTAGTAGAATGATTGGGTTAATATATGTATGAAATATGAATTATTATACAACTTTCGGAATCAACATATTTATAGTATTGTATAAAAAGGCATTGTCAGTGGTCAGGAATTAAGGCAGTTGTTAATAGAATTGGGTTGTATGCATTACTCTTTGAATACGCGATAAGTGAAATGGTTAGCAAGCTGGTCTCTTTGATCATTAAGGGTGCATTCTTATTAAATAATTCGTATGAATATATATTTTGAACATAACATTGAACAATCCACGTCTTTTTTCTAGCAGACGGCAGTTTTATTCTGATTATATATTCTTAAACTTAAAAAACAAATGAAACAATATTCTTCGATAACCGCCTCTCGAAGTCACTTTCAGATGACGTTTTTCAAATTGGCTCAATAGACGTTATTTTCCGCCTGAACAAATCTAAATGTAATTCCTAGATTGCTGAATATTTCCTGAATGTGGCGTATTTTCTTTAAAAGTAAAAATTCAGTCTTTCAGTTCTATAATCTGATTAAAAGAATAAAAGAGAAAAAAAAAAAACCTAAGTGATTTCGGCTGTGATGATTTTTGTTTATTTTTATTTTTTCAATTTTTTTATTTCTATTTATTTTTTTTTTTGTGAAAACTATTTATTAGCAATGGATCTATTTGTCACTTTGTTTTAAATGCTTGAAATAAAGCAGCCAGCAATGCGAGCTTGATGGTTTTAAAAGTTAATCGCAGTATGTCAACTGCATATTGTACGAATTCTCAATTTACTCATGTTATTCTTCTGTACGTTTTAAACAACACTTCAAAAATAAACTCTTCTTTCTTTAACAGATTTCAATTGCCTTCAATACAATAGGAGATGATTTGGTTTTATTTCTTCGTTTTATCGATTATCAATCTTCATGGGTTATTTAATGCCAAAGCCATCCTTGTAGAAGGACAGCAGTGATACTATTTAACACATAGCTAGATAGGTTAAGCTTCTTCATACTTTTCTCGCCAACGATATTAGTTCAAAAGTAAACATAACAGAACGACTGCTGTTCGAAATCACGTTTGTCAAAACCAACGTTCACCACGGTTGCCATAATACCAAGGAGACTCCACCAGAAGTGATGAAATTTGCCAACATCTATTCGAGGTGTTATTCAGAAAATTTGGAGGTGCCCGTGGTGTAATCGTTATCGTCGTAGGAAATGGACACGACGGCACGAGTTCAAATCCTGGACGAGACTGATTGCATTTCACATAGCACTAATACCCTTGGGAAAGGTATGAATCCAATAATTCTCCCTCCAGCTATTGGTAAATAGCAGGGCAGACTAGGTTCTTCAGGCTTGGTGAGGCAACTAGTCTAGGAAAATGAAAACTCTGAATTCAAACATGTTAAACTTTGCTTAAAAACTGACCTTGTGTCATATCCTGCCCGAGTGGAGGGGGTTGGTAAATATGGTATTCACAAAATTTCCATTAATGAAAATTATATCTTTCCAGCTTTCCGGATTTCCAGTCTTTTTAGGCTAAAACAGGAACCGCTTGCCTTTCTTTGCAAATTTCAGAATTGCGTCCAATCACTCTCCATGTCTACATTTTCTAGACCACGATCTGTAAAATTGTAGAACCATACATTCACATCTCAAATGCAGCGTTACTGTAATGACTTAGAGTTGATATCGTCGTCAAACTCAGTCTCGGCATTCCGATTTTGAGAATTTTGAGAATCTATCTATCTATCTATCTATCTATCTATCAACTATCTTTGTTTACACAGTGTTGCTTGCAAGCAGGTTAGCTTTGAATATATTTCTCTTAATTCAAAACCTCTAGTTTCGAGCTGCATTGCATACTAATAACTTGCAAAAGACTCAATAATACCTTTTCTGTCGTTTTGTTTAGTATTTATTAAATATAATTACAGGAGACCATGATTATTTGCTGATGGATAAGTTGTATATAATGAATAAGTATCCGTAAAAAAATATAAAGTTACACTACCTTCAAAGTTCCCCTAATTAATATATTTCGGCTTCGGAAAAAAAATTTAGAATATATCAATTAGTCTGATCTATTGAACATAACTGCATCATGGAACTTCTGTGTGAAAAGTATTCTGATATCATTATTGACTTCGGTTATCTGATCCAGGAATTATATATATATACATATATATCGATTGAAATCTGACTGAATTGGAAAGGAAAAAAGCAATTCTGAAAATGTTAAAGTCATATCTCGTTAGAAGTCTTGCAGTATTCTTGGTATAACACTAAAAATCTTCTCTCCCAGAGCTCCCGAGTGCATGAAGTGTGACTTCATTACCATTAATCTTATGTCCACTTCAGCCAGAAGTCGTAGTATATGCTAGGCTCACACCTATTGGTCAAATTGAAAATTTTAAGGATTTATAAGAAATTCATAAAAGCATTTAATTGAGGGCAAATAAATTGTTACAAAATAGTTGGTAGTGACTTGAGACCATATCATTTTATATGAATTATTAGCCTGATAAACATTTGAAACAATACAATTGTATGCAAATTAGTTGTATTAAACATACTTGATATAGTAGCATGCAAGCAAATGATTATAAAAAATGCTATAGAACCCTGGAAATTTTCTCCTGAGTGAAATCATACATCTACTAATGAATCAAATTGTGGCATTAAAGAAACCATCAGGAGTTGACATGGCGTTAAACTGGTAAATCCGAATTCTTGCATCAGTCGTGTACAATATATTTTTTAATATTAAAAGGTTAAATTGAATTAGCCGTCGAGGAGCTCTAAATTATGCATTAGGTTTTGCTCCTGTTAATTTAGTTCTTTGTTTATTTTGGGGGCGTGGAGTGTTTAGAATTCGTTATATTTTGATGGTATTTCATTTTAATCTGATTTACAAATATTTTTTTCTCACACATTTATATGTACATGTTTTGCAGTGAATGGAGGGAACAATTAAAAGGAAACTAACGAATTATTTGTCTCACTATATAATTACCTACATTAGACAAAACGTTTCTGTTTAGTTTTATTAGTTGTTATTCGATTTGAACATATAAAACAATTTCAAAGAAATTTGTTGAAGTTAACACTAACCGAACATAAAACAAAGTTTAATCTCATAAATCTCTTGGCTTCCAATAACTTAAATCTAAAATAAAGTATTTCATTTCCAAACCCAGTGAATGCTCTTGAGAGAATTTATCTTACATAGTTATAATTAGATTTCGTAAGTCTTCCGTGAAAATTTTTAAGGAATGACCATTTTTTTTAATGACCTTTTTTCAGAAACAACAAAATAAAATAATGAATAGAATAAAATAAATAAGTCTAACATATTTTAAAGTTTTTATTCGTCCCACTTCGAAACTTTGGATTCTTACTCGTCAGAGATAAATACACCTCACACACACACACACACAAAATTGCATACACAACTCACACTTTAGAAGCGCTCTTAGCGTAACAGTTATTATCGTTGAAAACATAAACGGCGACCCGAGTTCAAATCCCGGACTTGTCTTTCTGCATTTCACTTCACACTAATGGTAATGAGAAAGGCATGAAGCCATCTCTTCTTCTTTCTCCAGCTATAGGTAAATAGAAGGACAGTTGAGTTTTTTAACTTTCAGTTAGGCAACGAGTGTAAAAGAAACCCAGTTTACTCTTCTGAAAGATTGATCCATGTCTCGCATCCTTCCCATGGGGGAAGGGTTGAAATGGAAGTGAATTTAATGTAATAATTACCATTGAAGGAAATTGAATTGACGACACGTACTCAAGTTCGACAATGGGCTGTTTGAGTTTTATTTCTCATCAATCAGGAAAGGCATGTCTCCATTTCTTCCCTCCCCCAGGTATAGATAAATAGTAGGGCAACCTAGGCCGTTAAAACTTGGTTAGTACACCAGTCTGACAAAATAAAATGTTTAAATTCAAAATAGCTTTACTCCGTCAAAAAATTAACCTCATGTCACATTTTGTCTGTGAGAGAACAGTCGGATAATTACCTACATATTCAAGTCACATGGACAGTTACAAAGGACCAGTTAGCAGAAATCCATTCATATTTAAACTCGTATCACGCGTTGACAACGAAATAGGTTCACTCAGATATACAGACACAATCTTACAGGTATGTACACAAACACTGACGCAGATACACAAAGAAATTCATCGTTTTATGCGAAATATTTAATTACCCTTTTGAAAAATCTTCTGTACCAAGAGCTAAACGACCGTTATTGCAATGCAGACCGAAATTTAAATAAACGCAGAATACAGCTTGTTAATAGAGTGAGTGAAAAGTTATGCGGCATTTTGGTAACGAAGCAGTTCAAGCTCTAATTGGTACGCGCTATGGTTAATAGTATCGTGGTAGTTGGTGCGTTGTCAAGTTGTGTATTGCTTCGCTCTGTATGGGATTTGAAAGCTGCACAGATAAATGTGAAACATAGTCTAATTCGTGATATTTAGTTCTATGACTTCGAACTGGCCTATAATGCAGCTGAGGCATCCAAAACATTCTTGCGCAAAAGGTAAAAACTAATCTCAACAAGATGGCACAAAATATTTCGCTCGGATTGCATAAACTTCGGCGATCTATAAATGTCAGCTAGGCCTAAAACAGTAGATTTCCAGGACCTTCTAAAAGAGATGATGCAAATATAGTGAGTAGCACGCGTAGAGTATCAGGTGAGATATGAATTTCATTTAGCAGTGTGTTTCGTCACCATCAAAACCTCGGCAAAAGCATCTAAAGTTGCTGAATTGCACCTCACATAACCAAAATATTGCTAAATATTTGATACCAATTACTTTTTACAGTTGTGGACTATTACAGCCGTCTACTTTTTCCACTTACCTCTAAGAAGAACTGGTATGAAATGTCGCTACGTTAAATTTCACTTTAAAGTCGACTGCCGTTTAATCTATGTGGAATAGATTTAAATTCGCTGGTATTTTTCAACTATATCATAAAAAGTTAGATCCAAAAATATTGAACTTTTTATAAAGAAACAAATCCTTTTTAAACTCAATCATATCACGAAAAATCATCGCCCCCTATATATGTGCTATTGCATTTGAAAGAACAGACACCAATAAAAATAGACACTTGTGATCACATCCGAACTCATAAACACACATTAGATAATTTAACTCTTGTAAACATATACATAGAAACATAATACATACAGTATCACCCATAGATAACTGACCATGTGCCAGACGAAGCTTTGTAAATAAAGTATTACCTACAAATAATCATACCCAAACATTTACTAATGAAAATAAGATTTTGTTTTAATTCAAAGATACCATGATTTATTTCTCTATGACGCATTCTTCCAATTATTCCTCGATTGATTAATCAATTTAATGAAATGTCAACTCATTTGAGTTTTTTATGTCTAGAGATTAGGGAAATACATACATCGTACATTTATAGTTAAATTTTGTGTAGGAGTTTGCGCATAGATCTATTTGATATCAAGTATTCCTATCTAATACAAATAATATGCAAAATAATATATTTTACTCATTAATGGAATGTAGGTATGTACTTCCACTCCTGGTCAGAGTGGACTTGGAAGCAATGGCAATAAAGTATCGCGACACACTCATAAAAGATTCAGATATGTAATTTAATGACAAACCTAAGACTGACATTTTTTATGTGGGGAGGTGGTCTTTATACCTCTGTAGGGTCGCCGGCGATTACTGCTCATTTTTAGCAATATGCGCATGTCTAACCTTGATTGAAATTTAACTGACCATGTTAGTATTCAACTTATGTTTGTCTCGTATAATTTACGTTCTGCTGTGTAAGCTTGGATTTTTACGAGCGGGTCTGATTTAGTATATCACTAAAATTCTACCGCGTCTCCTAAACCCTGTCGAAAGGTGAAATTCTTTCTTGTTTAAAATTTGTATTTTTCTAAATTCTGTTAAAGCGCTTTTACAAGTTATTGGGTTGTTATATTTTCAAAACTTCGTTTACAGGGCTTCAATGTTGCCAAATTTGGCGATAAATAATACCTAACACTATATATTTTAATTGTATAATGTTTTACAAGATATTATAAGATCCTGTTATTGTTGGCTGAGAAGAAAACTTGTTTTTTTATAAGTTATCGGGGTCTACTACGTTAAGTTGATTCTGTTGTCAGTTTGTGAATAATTAGATTTAAACTCATACATTTCCAAGGAAGCTTGTTAGAAATTGTTAAAATATTCTGACATTTTTTACTTTTTTTCTTCATTTGTCTGCTGACAATTTCAATAAAATGATATTTTTTAAAATCTATTCTAACATTTGTTTACGTTTTCCATTATAGATTGTGATTTTGATTATTAAAAAATTCTGTTTTCTCATTTTTATGAAGTAAATAAGCTTATACGTTTATGTATTTCTTTGAATTTAAGAAATGTTTGATTTATTCAAAGAAAACCATCCTTATGTTGAACATGTATGTTTTTTGAACTCCTAATGAGGAACCAGCTCTTAAAATGATTGATACTTTTTATCCTTAATGCATCAACTCGATATTTCTGATTCAATTTCAACATTGATGTTTTTGTACCAATATAAAATTAAATACAATTTGCGTTCACATTTATTTTAGAATATATGATTACGAGGTATGATTAAAAATTATCATGGCCGAATCAATAGAGTTTCTTATGAAATTTACATATGGCGTGGTTTCTTTGTTTAATGACAGATCTACCTAAGTTTTTTTTTTAATTGCAAAACTACCTTTGTGGAATATCAGTAGTAATACTATTTAACTCCTAGCTAGGAGGATAAGGGGGTTCCACGTTTTGGCGGGTATCAATACGAAACAACGTAAAAACGCAACTCGAGGTCGAATTCACTTACTTCCAAGTTACAATACAGCACGTTAGCTATTGTGCCACGGTGAGTTCCCCAATGAAATTTAAATTAAGACGTGTATATAATAAAGATTTCTATTAAAAAAGGAATTCTATAAAAACATCTCGAATTATACCAGGCAATTTTTTTAGATCTTTAGTTGAAATCTTGATAAGTCTGTGTCAATACTCCATACTGTTTAATCGACTGTCTTGATATTTTTATTAGAATTTTTTTTTCTAAACACAGGATTCTGCAAGAGTATCAGTCTTCATTGTTAGAGGCCAAGCTCTAGAAGAGTTTTTCTTGTTTTTTATACTCAATAAGCATCCAATGTTTAATATCCGAGGATCCACATCTATATCATATGACGAAAACGTTTATATCACTTGTGCCTCATTAATATTCATCCTGTTTTTCAAAATACGACTTTACTATCGATACTTTTTGAAACCGACAGATTGTATGCTCTAAAAACTGGCAATAAGAAGCAGAATCAAAACATTTAAACAGGGGGGGATCTCTTACTCTATTTGAAAAATTATGTTCTGAAAAATGAAATGTTTGGGTTTAACATGAATAGAACAAAGAATCGGTTGTGTTTTTTCAATGGTTACAATGTCTATTGTAGAGAAAAATACTGTTGGTTTCCAGACTTGATTGCTTTGTTACAGACTTGATTGTTTTACCCTTAATTGAGTAATAGATGCTCAATTTACTGGCAGATTTTTGTCGAGTAAAAGAATGCACAACACCAACACATTTACTTTTTAGTAAGACCCTTGAATTTTTCTTCTTATTTTCTTAGAATAAACCGGAAAGTTGGAATCTTTGTGCCATAATTAATCGGTTTGAAAGCATATTATTTTACGTTCTGCATTTAGTCATCTTCTTCCGGTCCATTGCAATCCTACGACTGTTATTTTTTCAGAACTGGAGCTTAATCTCCATCCACTGTTATAGGGCTCCCCTCATCCAGACCAGAAGATAAAATGGAAGCCCTTGTAACTTATCTCCTTAGCGCTCATTGGACATCTAGATTGCTATAATCCGCTACACCTAAGATAAAGGTAGAATAATTTGCGTTCAACACATCCAATTTCTCTCCAGCTTTCCGCCTCTCCTGTTTTCTTTAAATATTTCAGAGCTGGAACAAGGGACTGTAAAATTAAAGAAGATATTTTCTCAGGAATCAAATTATTTTTCAAAGGGAACAACTTAGGCAGAGTGGTTAACATGTTGGAATGTAACATTGTAGGAAACGAGTTTGAACTCCAGTCGGGTTGATAGGTTTATTTTCTGACTATTAGATTTAAAAAAAGAAGACATGAACCCACATAACCCTTTAGCTATGAGTTATATAGCACCACTACTGTTCTTTTGCAAGGGTGACTTTGGCATTGAATAACCCACAAATGTTCATGTATCATTAAACAAAGAAAATAAACCAAAATGAATGTTACTTGCGTTTTTTTTTTTTATTGCAGATTAATTCAAAGAAGTAAAGAAAAACAGGATTAACATTCATATGCTAATAAACTTTGGATTGGTTTCTGTGAGAACATTTCTCTCTTCTTGGCATAGTCTGGGCTTTTTAAAAACTTATCATTCACTGAATTAATCATTATTTCAAGAATATAAAAAAAGGAATCGAACAGTTTTAGCTGGAAAAAAGAAAGATTCTTTAGGTGTTTTAAACAAGTTGCAAGAGCATATAACTTGTTTTGTGAATGCTGATTGGACGTGACGTGGGGGTGGAGGCGGTGAAGAACGTTTATTCTTTTTAGAATTATCAGTGCCATTGTCAGAATTCTCGTTTCAAATCTTTGTTTCTTTGTTTTTAAGTTTTTTTCTCCAAAAAAATTCTGAACCAATTTAATTCTCTTTTGCTAAATACTGTATGAATTGAAATCGTTTATATTTCCCAACCCCTCAACACGATCAGCACGTGACACAAGATCAATTTTTGCGGCGTTTAACATGGTGAACTTCAGAGCTTTCCTGCTCTTAGACTGATTGCCATATCAAGTTTAAAGAGCTTAGCCTACCAAACTAATTACTCATAGCTGGAGGGAGGATAATTAGATGCATACCTTTACCCATTAGTAATAGTGCCATGTAAAAAGCAGACCGCCTTGATCAGGATTTGAACTTTGTCATATGAAACTTTAATGGCAAATAATGCTCAGCACAAATACAAACCTTACAAAATTATCCTGAAATTACAAATTGCACTGGGAAATGCTTTATTGCTAAGGACAACACACACACACACATATATATATATATATATATATATATATATAGAGAGAGAGAGAGAGAGAGAGAGGGTGAAACGATAAAATTGTCGTCCTAAAGAAAACAACACTACAGCTTTATTTTAAAACTTTTATTGAAAAAATCAGTTCAGGTAACTTGATTATGTAGTAGAGCTGACATCTATTCAATGTAGCCACCGTCAGCCTCAACCACCGCCTCGAACTGGGAACATGCCTTTTCCACAAGCGCTGTCGGGAGCTCGGCGAATGCTCGCGCATGCCGGCGATCAGGCTGGCTTTGGTGTTGTGGTAGGTTATGTTGGTGATGTTCTCGACGTATGACCAAACAAAGTAGTCCAGCGGGTTCAGGTCGGGGGAGGAGGGGGCCAGTGAGAGAAGGTTACAAAGTCGTAGCACTGTTTCTGAAGCCAAGCCTGGGTCTCTTTAGACTTGTGGGCCGGTGCCGAGTCCTTCTGCCACACCCAGGGTGTGCCACCGGCCACCTGATTGCACCAGGTGATCACCACACTCTTCAGCACATCCAGGTACACTTTGGTGTTGACTTTCAACCTGAGAAGTGAGGTGGCATGATGTGGCCATCACTTGAAACCACACCAAAGACCATAACCGTAGCCGGGAACTTTGTTTTCATCCCCCTAGGCACGTCCCTGTTATTCGTGGCAATCCGGATTTACATTTTGAAGGTGCTGGCAATGGTCCTGTTGTCATAACTTGGATCGGTAGAGTGCATGAGTTGTACAGCGGCGCATCTCCGATCTTGCTCGTTGAACATTGTGTCACTTTCAGACATGATAGAAGGCTCCTATCGCTCTTGGGATTTGTACACAACTGGCCAACTAGTAGATGGTCTGCAACGAAAAAAGAAAACCGGTTTTCATTGAACGGAAATGGAATTATGTCGTCTTTTCTAGGGCGACAATTTTATCGTTCCACCCTGTATATATATTTGAGTGTGTGTGTGTGTGTGTGTGTGTGTGTGAGAGAGAGAGAGAGAGAGAGAGAGAGAGAGAGAGAGAGAGAGAGAGAGAGAGAGAGAGAGATATCAAAGCCACAAAAACCAGTAATTGATTTGCTGAACAAGTCTGAAAACCATTGAACCAAGACGAGATGCTGTGCTTGGTTCTTCTTTGATGGTCATGGAATAATGAATTTTATGTAAGTTTGAAGGTCATGGCTGCTCTTACTCTTTTAATTATAGTTTAAAAGTGGTAAGGCTATTATTAATGTTTACAATGTGGGACTAAAATTTTGAACTTTACATTTAGAACATATACGATTTTTTCATAAGATATGTCAACAACATATTTGTTGTTTACACACTAAACTGTGTGCAATCATGAAATTGAAATCATTACAAATTACAGATTCGTCTCCAATCAAGCGTGATCCTTTTAATCCATATTTCCTTAAGACTTACATCCCCGATACCTGAGATCACAAACAAAATAAACCAAAAAAAAAAAAAATCCCCAACAGTCCGACAGAGCTTTCTGGCTCAGATATTTTATTTAAAATTATCCTATTATTCCAGTGAGAGAGAGACGTTTAAGATAGTCTTTATATTAATCCTTTATTATTCATATCTCAACCCAAAATACCGGTGTTCCGACTTACCGTAAAGAAAGGGCCGCACCCGAAATACCAAGTTTACATTTAAGTAAAGACCTAAGCCGTACACCGCACATTTAAAAAGAAGTTTTCAACCTGCCGTTACTTTATCCATATAGAAGTGTAAAATTAAACAATTTTAGGATGAAATACTTTTAGTTTCAAACTCCAAACATGAAACATGCGAGCGTTTTTATATATTTATTAATGTACTTTGCTATTTACCCATGACCGATCGATATAATTTTGAAATTCTTGACAAATTCAAAGTCATGCGCCAGGAAATGTTTACCCAGCAAAAAAATTGGAATCTATCACAATTTTTGATAAGTTTTTGCTTATGATCAAAATAAAAAGGAAAGAAGGAAGAAAGAAAAAAAGGAAAGGTACGAAAAAGAGGAGAAAATATGGAGGGAGATAAAAGGTAGAAAAGAATAAAAAGATATACGAAGGAAAAACTGCTGGAAAAAAATGGAAGAAAGTAAGGAGGAAAGAAAGTAAGAGAAATTTAACTGAAGATAGGAAAAAAAAAAGAAGCAAGAAAGGATGTAAAGAAAAAAAGTATAAAAAAAGAATCAGAATTGAAGAAATGTAAAAAAGAAAAGAAAGAAGTTAGAGGAAGGAAAAGAAATATGGATGAATGAAAAGTAGGAGAAAAGGAAGGAAATAATAAAGAAAGAGAAACAGAAGATGAAATAAAGAGAAAGAAGAGGAAATAAAGTAAGAGAAAAGAAAGAAAAATACAGAACAGAAAGAAGGGTGAAAGGAAAGAAAAACAACTGGAAGAAAGGAAGGAGAAAAAAGAAAAGAAGAATGGAACAAAGAAGAAAATAGATGTAAATAAGGAAAGTAAGAAAAAGGGAAAAATGGAAAATAAGAGGAAAAGAAGGAAAATAGAAATAAATAAATAAATGAAGAAAGAAAGAAAGAAAGAAAGAGAGGTGGGTTTACAGGAACAGACAGCACAGAATATTTACGTATAGAAGCAGGATTGTAAAGTATCTAATTAAGAATAGAGGTGAAGGTATGAAAAAGTAGAGGAATACATAGATAGATAGACAGATAGATAGAGAGAGAGAGAGAGAGAGAGAGAGAGAGAGAGAGAGAGAGAGAGAGAGAGAGAGAGAGAGAATAAACAAATTAATGGATAAAGAGAAAGAAAAGAGGAAATGAGAAGATGAAAAAAATTCAGTGTTGGGAGTTAAAATGGCCTCCATTCAAACTTTGATAATATCAAAACATACACAATAAAATCGAGTCAAATTCCAAAATTTAATCAGGATTCAATTGTATAAGCATTCAACTTTTTATATATATATATATATATATATATATATATATATATATATATATATATAGAGAGAGAGAGAGAGAGAGAGAGAGAGGATTGTTGGATATGGATGTAAGAGAGAGAGAGAGAGAAAGAGAGAGAGAGTTTTTGAATCTCTGCAAATACCTTCTCCTGATTAATAAAAAATTCAAATATGGTGGATTAGATTCTTCGAAAGAAAAAAATAAACAATCTCGAAAAAAGGTTACAAATAATTCAAGAAATTCAAATATCAACAAAAAGGAAACCAAATATTAAGACAAAAGAATAATTTCGATTTCATTCAAAAAAAGTTTTCTATGAATTTGAAATATGATCAGACAACCAAACTGAACCATTCTAAACATGGACAGAAAAATAAAACAAAATGAAATAGAATTAAAAAAAATAAACAGGTTTCTATTATGAAGGAAATAAGCGGGAATTCATGATGAGATTTTCTCATGAGAAAAGATGAACTTTATCAGCGGTGTTAGTATCGAAGCACAAAGAAAACAAATACTTATACAATGTGAATAGCTCAGAATGATCAACTTTTGTTCGTTTTGAAAACATTTTAAATCTTAATTTGTCAACGTCTCTAAGATGAGAAAAAGAGTCGTAATTTAAAATTTCGGGTCTGCACGTTATGAAAAGGGTTATTTTTCATCTCGGATGCACTTATGCAAATAGCGTTTTAGTGAACGTCGATTAAAGTGGACGCGGTGAGGAAAGTTCATTTTATGAAGTAGACTTTATGCGTTTTGTTTGGTGCTAAGGAGCCTCTAATTCATTTATATCTTCTATGTTAAACATACTGCCATGTATAATTTATACTTCCGAAAGTCTCTTTCTAGATGTAACTTCTCGGCTTTTTTTTCGATTTTGTGTGTATCAAAAATTTAATAAATGATAAATTATTTTCATTTGTTCCGATCAATTTTCGAAGAATTTGGGGAAAGTAAAGAATTTAGTTTAGAACCTAAAAAAGCCGATCAAATCAGATAATAAACACTGTGCTTAACCTTTCGTTGGTGATCAGTTTGGGAGAAAAATGACTGATTCCAAAACTGGATTCTTTCAGTTAGTCCGATTTTATCTGCAACCTCGTTCTGGCAATCTCTAGTATCGTTGCTGGTGCTGACTTGTGTCGACTCTTACCATTACTTTGAACAATGTGGGTGATCTACATTCTGGTGCTAAGGGACTTCCATGTAGGAGTGTTGGATAATACTCTGCCACCTTTTACGATGGCTGAAAATCGTCTGGACCCTCACGTTGTCTTAGATGCCCATCTCTTCTCTTCTGTTGTGGGGCCCATGCTGTTCTTTTTAAAGAAATCTCTAACAAGGAAGAATTATTAACAATTTCATTTTTGTGACCATCTTTAATGTTTATGGCATTTAACCCAATGACATTCGGTTGGTTGGTTGTGTTTCAGGCATATCAACTCGAGTGGATTATTTAATGTCAAATCCTGTTTATTTGTACAGTATCACATATATATGATTTGTAAACAAATAGTTTGTATGTAGTATTTTTAAACGAATCAGAGCCCATTTATTTGCACACAGTTAAGTATTTTCAAATATTTTAAACAGTCATAGTTTCATTTACGTGCAGTTTAACATTTTTTAGTTTTGCTATGCAACATCAATAATTCTTTTCAACAATAATAATTTGTTTGCACACAGTTAAATGGCTTGAAGTATATCTGTGTAATAACAATGATTTAATTTAACAAAAGTCTTTGGTTTACACTACCAATTCTTCCAACCTAATTCAATTGTTTATACACAGTTAAATAGTTTCAAGCAGTGCAATCTAATATAATTAAATTTAACATTAATCAACTGGTTACGTACATTTAAATGTTTTCAAGTATAATAAATGTTTAAATAGTTCTATTTGACGCAATGATGTGACCCTAATAGGCACTACCACTGAGTGAACCTGGGAGTAATAACAATGAAATGGTACTCTACACTCCCTAAAGCTCCAGAACTGAAGCCTCACCATTAGTCGGTTTAGTTTCACTTATTGCAGAGTCTTACCCCGCTGCAGTGATGCAGTCGGCGTATTCTACAGCCCAAGCTAACAAGGCTTCTACATTCGGAGAAATTGTTCAATCGGTTGAAAAATATGAGCGTCTATTCTCACTTGCACACAAACTGACCTCTCAGAACGAAATAATTTTATGTTCAACCATGTTTCTAAACTCTTGAGGTGTTTTTTCAGATGACTGATATTTTCCAGTGATGTGAACGAAGATTAACCTCGGGTTCATAAGCTTTCAACCATACCAAGTGACCCACGGTGTTTTCCATACGTTCATTGGTTTGACTTATTCGATTAACCTACACTTTATTTTCCGAATAGGTCCTCCTCGGTCTATCATGTAACAGGAATAATGATGTTGACTATTTAAATGGTATTGGGAAATAGTTGTTATGTGCGTAAAATTAAACTGGATGAAACGATAAAAAGAATGCAAACGTGCAAAAATAAACGCTCTGGTACCCACCAGCACATCGGCACACCAACCCACTGCCATTGCAACAGAAGAAATTAAACAAACAGCGTATGACAAAAATAGTTTTCTAAGATTATCTATAAAATAACACCATGTAAAAATCAGGAAAGAGAGGCCTCACATTTTTCGCAATACAAGACCGTCAATAACTGATGGAACCGACGAATTGATTCCTTCATCCTAGAAATACTATGCTGGAACCATTCTGGAAGCTGCAGCACACCATTACTAGGATCACAGAACCATTTTTTTGATCAAACTAGGTCTTGTTTCATTTGTGACTCAGTGAATGAGTTACAAGCAAAAATTAATACATAAATAAACGGATTTAATGGAATCATTGTATCTTTAGAGAACATCCATTTTTTTTTTACATACGTGGACATATTGATAAAAAATTATATCACCCTGTCAATAAAATTCTAGTATTAATTCGACCAATGAAGTATTATTTGAAACGTATTTATTGTATGGTGTAAGGGAAAAGTGTTCATTATAGAATCTACTTATAGACTAGTATTATTATTATTATTATTATTATTATTTACTTCTTTAGAGTTTCTCACATCAGTATTGGCTGATGGTTATTCACTGGAGTTTGAGTGACAGCAAGTTTTCTCAAGTCTCCGGGACTCTTCTCAGTATTCTGGCCATTCTCAGTAATGCTGTCATTTGAATAGTCTTTACCCGTACACCAACTTCTAAGCCCTCTATTATTATTATTATTATTATTATTATTATTATTATTATTATTATTTCCAACACAGCATTTCATTGGTATATTATTTGTTCTTACTCATGTACCTAAAAATAACAGTGTCTTTAAAAATCATGTAATAATCTGCCTGCGTGATATAATATGATCAATCACCACAAGTGAAACTAGTTCTTGGCTTTGTAACCGTTAGCAAACGGTTAATCACAGGGACTGTCGTGGTAGTCACATAAGATTTGTCGAATTTAGAAAAGGTTCAGTCAGTCAATTAAGGTTTGACTGTAGATAAGGAATAACTTAAATTTCGCTACTAGAGAAACCACCCCCTTTCCTACAGGGGGTATATCAACAATTTATAAATTACTTCAAAGACACAAAATTCAACTTCACCTTTATCTCTTTTATTTATTTATTTATTTTTTTTTTTTTGGCTTTTTGCTTTTTTTAGACCAGTCAGAGGAGGAAGTACTTTTTCTGTGACCAAGTGTTTAACTTTTTGCTTCTTCCAAAAGTGAACTCGTCTTCCTCTGCAGTACCTTTCGTTGAGACAGCAATACAACTGCTTAGTAATAATATCATCTGTTTCAATTAATGTCTTGAAGACTGGAGTGATGGAAGAGCTACCTCGTTCTTTTCAAGATTTCTGCCTGTTATTGATTCCTATGGTAGGTCAAGAGTGTTGTAGCCGTTACTTTCACGAAAAATAGTGAATCAGATTCAAGCCTCCATCGTGGCTGCTAATGTTAACTTTATATTAAAATTATTCATTTGTCAACGTAGGAAATTGAATTGGCGACCCGAGTCTAAGTATTGTAAATAACCCTATAATCTGTTTTGAGTTTTATTTTGGTGATCAGAGTTGGTTTACTCTTATTAAAATCAATAACTAGAACTCAATGCGGTGTCTACATTTATATTGACGTGTTTAGAGAAACGGGTATCGTCCTACGAAATGGAATTAGCCACTCGCGTTCAAATCCTGAGACAATATGTCAGCATTTCACATCCCACCTATGCCCTTATGAAAGACACGAAGACATGCGTTCTCCCTCTAGCTATGAGTCGACATTAGGGTAAGCTGATTTCTTAAGCTTTTGTCAATCAACCATTCTAAGAGGAGGAAAACTGAATTCAATCTCTCTTTACTCCTTTTATAAATTGACCTTGTGTTACATTTTGCCCGTGCTGGAGGGGTTGGGTAAATGCATATCTTAATATCCTTTAGAAAAGGTATAAATTCTCTTCCTTCCTTCAACTTAAAGGAGGCGTTGAGATGCTTTTAGCAAACCCAAGACAGGAATTTAGTTTTATATGTGAATTGTTATTAGAATTTGATGGAAAGGTTAAAGGAAATTACAAAATGGCAAGTATATTGAATACAAAGAATAGCTCATAGGTTTTACAAATTTAGGCAATCTTTCCCTTGATTTGAGCTGGATATTTTCAGTACTCCTTGTATAGATTAACAGCTGGGCATTTGAAATCCTTTAGTCCAAAGGGAAGTCCAATTAGAAGATTAAACTGACAGGTAAACTATACAGCTAGAAAGTTGGCACAACTGTTTCAGAAATGAAAAGAGTTGTGCTAAGGGCCATCACACTGAGTTCGTAAAAATGAGCAATTTCAAAGATTCGGTGAACAGATCTCCAAAGAGCAGCATTCAACATCGTTAGAAACAGAGACCAAACATATGGTTTGGAAAGACGTAATACTTCTACTGACTCCTCGTATGTGAAGAGAGAGAGAGAGAGAGAGAGAGAGAGAGAGAGAGAGAGAGAGAGATCTGCGAGGAATGATAATTAGAACCAGCCTATCAGACTTTTAGAGAAACAACCAGCTAAGTATATATGGCAAGAATATATATATATATATATATATATATATATGTGTGTGTGTGTGTGTGTGTGCGTGTGTGTGTGTGTGCGCACAAGGACACATGAATTGCGTATTTATTGAGAATCAACCTCCCCAACACTAACTTGTTAACTAAGTTTGCAAAATCTTACATTTGCGAGTTGCCTGCAAATTTGGATTTCCCACAACATCATCAATATGAGGTTACTAGTGAGCATCGAATTCACTAGATAACCTTTCAAAAATTAACAATAGCTTAAATGCAGCACTATGTCAGAAGTAAGCATCATCTAGAAATTATTGATCTTTGAAACCAGAAGTAAATGATATGCAAAACTTGCTCGTTAATCGTTGCACCATGACTAAGTGACCCTTCCTCAAACTAACTTATAAGATGTCAATAAACAGTGTACAAATTTACAGAAGAGAAAGTAATGTATCCATTTCTGTTCCTTTCTATTTCTTTCCATATAAAATATCTCTTGAATGCTTAATGAAGAAGCATTTTTTCTGTCTACCACCTCAATCTCACAGAACGAGGAGGTTTCACTTTCACTTTCAATATCTGAAAT
Source organism: Sepioteuthis lessoniana (assembly GCA_963585895.1). NCBI lineage: Eukaryota > Metazoa > Mollusca > Cephalopoda > Myopsida > Loliginidae > Sepioteuthis > Sepioteuthis lessoniana. Next base: position 92,556,614 of record OY757928.1, on the reverse strand, counting down.
TAACCGTTACGAAATACGACATGATTTCCATCCGTTGGGAAGATGTATCTTTTGAAGGCAGACAAAGCGAAGATGGGTCCTTTACTTATGATCGACAATTTTCTTATTAAACCAACTAACAGTAATGGATGTTTCAGAATAGAAAGCATTGAATTGAATATCGATATGGACAGTGGCTATCGTAAACCTAAAAATTCGAACCAGGCAAGAATTGCAATTAATAATACTTTTATATGTATAGAAAGATGTGACTGGCATAATAATAACCTTTCCGTAATTTCGTGGCTTTCGTTCGTTTACTTAGCCTTGACTTTCGAAGAACATTCTTCTTCTTCTTCTTCTTCTTCTTCTTCTTCTTCTTCTTCTTCTTCTTCTTCTTCTTCTTCTTCTTCTTCTTCTTCTTCTTCTTCTCTAATTATTATTTACTCCTTTCCTTTTCGAGTTTTTCGCACCAGAGTTAGCAGATGGTTTACCACTGGAGTGTGATTGACATTAAGTCTCTTCAAGTCTCTAGGATTCTCCTCAGTATTCTGGCCGATCTTAATAATACTGTAGTTTAGATGGTCCCCACCCGTCTTCTTATTTCCAGGTCCTTAAGCCCCAATACCAATTCTTTGGTGAGTCTACAAAGAGCACCAATTATAACTGGTATCACCGTCACTTTCATGTTCCACTTTTTTTTCAATTCCCTAGCAAGGTCCTGGTACTTGTCTTTCTTTTTGTTTTCTTTCAATTTTCCTCTGTGGTCACCCGGGACAGTAAAGTCCACAATTCGGCAAGATCTCTTTTTCTTGTTGATTATTACAAGATCTAGTCGTCTGGCTGAGATTAGGTGATCCGTTTTATGTCAAAATCCCATAGGAGTTTATGTGTGTCATTCTCCAGGACCGATGTTCGGTTGTGCATATACCATTTGTTCGTATGGTCAACCTTCAATTTCTTGCACGATTCCCAGTGGATCACCTTGTACACCCAATCATGTCTAGTCTTATACTCTATCTGTGCTATTTTTCTACATTCGTTTATTATGCGATTGATTGTTTCGTCTCTATCGCAGTATAACCTAAATCTGCTGTTTATTGCGTCTTATCAATTCTTGCTTTGATATATTTGATCCTTATGGCGTGGTTTTGTGCTGCTATTAGCAGAGATTCAATTTCTTTCTTAAGCTTTCCCTTTCTTAGCTATGTCCACGTTTCCTCGTAAGACGTCGCTTATTAGTCGCTTAAAACATCAATAGAGTTATTTTTCCTTTGTTTTCTAGTTAATTTTGTTCCCTTGATCCTCGTGTTTTCAGTTATATTTTTGGTGACTGTAATCTGTCTTCCTCTGCGCCTTTCTCTATAGTCCTCGAGTCGTTGTTTCGATGCGTCGACGCTGTCTTTAATGCTGGCAAGTCCAAGTCTTCTTCCTCCTTCCGCTCTTGACACTTACAGTCAGCTAACATCATCTCTGGGATGTAAGGCCTTATGCATCATCATAAGTCTTATTGTTATCAGGTCCATTTGTTTAAGTTCTTCTCTGGTCCACTTCAAGAATGGTCCCGACTATCTTACGAGCAGGAAAGTCCAGCTAATTATCCCTTTTATAAGATTCCTACTATATAGTTTAGTTGCGAGAAAATTTCTCGTTCTCCTGAGATATTCTTTTTTCTTTTATCTCCATTTGTTATAATGTTCCTAAGTATTTGTAAGTTTACTTTTCTCGGAGCCTTCTAATTTTTTTTCTCTTGATTTGATAGTTTGATTTCTTCTGTCATGTGTCAGTTTCCACTTTTTTATTACTAGAATGTCTTATTTTTCTATGCAAAAATCTATCCCTATATCCTGACAATATATTCTCACTGCCTGTATTAGGGTTTCCATTTTTTTTTCGTTTTTGGCCAAAAGTTTGATTTCATCCATGTACATTAGTTGGGTGATATTTTCTTGCGATTTACTAAGTTTTGTATCCGCGTGTGCATTTTCTGAGAATATGATTGAGTGGCATTATCGTTATTACGAATAGTAATGGTGATAGCGCATCTCCTTAGAATATACCTCTCTGGATCTTTATCTCAGCTAAGCTTTTTCCTCCGGTTGTCAATTCCACGCTCCAGGTTTTCATAGTTTTCTCGATAAACTTTATGACTTCGGGTATTTTGTACATTTTGAGACTGTAATATCCAGTTTTGGTGGCATAACTTTTCGTATTGTTTTACTCTCGTTGAGCATGTGTTGATCAATATATGGTAGTTCTTTTGTGTCTCTGGCCCCTATGCGGCATCATTTCTGTTCCTCAGAGAAAAGGCAGCGTCTTATCAATGAGTTGTAGATCTCCTCCTTACTTTGTACCAGTAGAATTTTTTACATTATCGGTAGGCACGGGTCTATAGGTGTTGGGGGCTGTTCCTCTGAGGAGATCTTTCTGGATCAGGGTGATCTTACTTTTGCCCATCCATTCGGGTATCTTAGTTTTCTGTATGCTTCTTTTCATTTCGGTAACAATTTTTTCGTGGATGGGGATGGATTTTTAAACGAAACTCCGTGTAAGCCATCTAGGCCTGGGCTTTTCCATTTTGTCGTTGTGTTTCCCGTGTTTCGGTCATTATTATTCAGTGTTTGCTTTTGGTTAGGTGCTTATGTTTTTTTTATTGTCTCTGTTCCTATGTATGTTCCCTATATATTTGTTGGTTGATTTCCAGTATTTCAAAGTAAGAAAACCAACCCTTCTTTATGATTGGCTCAACCTGGCCAGAAAACCTTTGGTTCGTTGTCTTAAATCTAGCGAATGCCGCGCAAATTACTATCATTCTTTTTCTATACACTTTTTGTAGGGTTGTTCCTAAAATAACAGTATAGTGCTAGTTTCTTATCTCCCCAAATGAATTTTCTGTGCTCTAGTCTCTGATTTGATTGTTTAATTTGTTCATCGTTTGTGTACCTGAAAGAAGAATCACATGTGTACATAAAAGAACAGCCAACATTTGCAGGATGTTCATTTAGTTCCCCTGTTGTCTATTAAAGAAGAACCTGCCGATCATGACACCAAAACTTGCTGTTTAGGTCCCACGTTGAATTATGTTTCGATTTGTCATTTTTCATAGGCAATTTATTGTTGCTATACTAGACCCATTGTTGTTTATTATTTGCGCGCCTGACACAGATGTGACCAACAACCGTTATGGTAAGGGAGATTTTCAGCGGGTGACAATTTTTTAAATAAATAAATAAAATGAATTACAAATTGGTTAGGTTTCAACCTAGTTAAATTCCACAGTGAGGTTATTTTTACAATCTACAACCTATAAGTACTCCCTGAGCTATTTTCATATAATCCTGTATCGTCATTTTGGCTTTTACTTGTATTGCCCTAGAAAATTGGAATCTCGTTACTATTAAAACTGACCACTTAAGAATGAGAATTATACTTCTTCCAAGGTATTTTACGTTACTCGTCCAGCTCTTTATAACACCTTCCAACCATATCGTAAATATATTAATTTTCCACTACCTCAGGAATTCACACAAACAAAACAGGATTTCTCACCGAAAAAAGGAGATAAAAAAACGTTCAAATCTAATATAAATTTTTGGAATGGCATAGTTGAAAGAGAGGCTGGTAAATTAGTCGTGTTGTCTTCGTTTAAATTAAGAAATATTCTGTAAAGATTTTAATTTGAAGGAAATAAGGTGAAATTCATTATGCATTTAAACTAAAGACAATTTTTAATTACGGACATTCTTCATTCAAATAGGAAATAGTAAGCAGGAAATATTTGTTCCTTCTACTTTTCAGACGTCTAGTGTTTGACTCTATGTGTGAGTTTTTCACACCATTTTAACGTCTGAGTGACTGCAAGTATCGTCAAATCTCTATGACTCTCCTAAGTATTCTAACCGATCTTAAGATTGCCGTAGTCTAGATTCTTTCACTGATTTCCAATTCCTTCAGTCTCATTTCTATGTTTTTGAGGACATTTTAAGCACATTCTCAGTGCTAGAGTCATAACAGTTAACATTTCATCTTTGAATTGAACTCATTCTACCTCAGGGAGGGAGTCAACGTAACGTAGTGAGGAACATATCTTAGTGTAGTGAGCACATTGCTTATAGCATGGTGCCAAATGTACTGAATTGCGTAGCATGCCAGTTCGAACTCCAGCAATGCTACGACGTTCACTTTTAGACTAATAACTATTAAACAATGAAAGCAAAGCAAAGAAAGTCAAACCAAACCATTCTATCTCAAATCTTCATTTAATTGCATTTTATCTTTCGTGGGCAACTCAATATCAAACTTATCATTGTAGAAGGATAGTGGTGGCACTATTTAACCCGTATCCTGGGGAGGATGCAAGTTCATAATTTTCCCAAGAATATTATGGTGAAAGTGAATTTAAATACGCAACTGGAGTTTAAACTCGCTTACTATGATGTTTCAGGGCAACACGTTAGCTACTAATCCTGCTCAAAAATCACCAGCTCTTAGGCCTAGTGGGTAGAGTGTTCGCAAATTGTCCGGGAGACGTGGGTTCAATCCCAGGTAGCGTCATACCAAACAAAGACTTTAAAAATGGTACTTGATGCTTCCTTGCTTAACACTCAGTAATATATGGTACATATCAAGGATAAACTGGAGCAATCCAAGGAAAAGAGTAGCACCCTCCCCTACGACTAGGTGATGTAGCTATTGAAAAGAGAGACTTCTGGTCGCCCACGACAACAGTATTTACTTTACAACATATACCACTGAAATTAATGAATATCATATGACCATCTCCATGAAAAATAATGTCCGAGTCGGCGGGAGCAGCAAAATCCAACGACTGTATCTCTGCAGAGGGATAAGACTCCCTTAACGAGTGTCCTATATATGACTTGAAATAATTTGATGGTGAGATTTGGGGAATGCGAAGTTCCTCTTTACTGTCATCGCTTTCAGGTCAACTCTGGTCTGAAGTGGTTGCACCTGACAGGGTCCTATGTATGGGGTAAATAGAACTAAACTCTGTAATCATATTAAATTGAATTATTTGAAATAGAACTGTTTTTTATGTATAAAAGTAGGTTTGGTATTAAATAACTTACAATAGTTGATATGCCATCAAACCAAACCAAACCATGAAAAATAAGCTAACATTGCCTTCGTGCATTGCAATCCAGAATATTTCAACGCTTTCATGATTCCCCACCACAATGGTTTTTCGACAACCTTACCATGAAAAATATCTGAATAAGATTATTCATACAATAATTTTGGT
>OY757928.1:92498872-92548872 GCA_963585895.1 Sepioteuthis lessoniana | reverse complement strand
TCGTGGCAAACACATCTGTTGTATTTCTCTTAAATGAAGCTAAAAATGCATTATATGTTTGCCGATATGCTTTTATTTATTGTTTTATTTCGCAAGAAGAGCTAAAGTTGTTTGCGTTTGACACTCGCGTATTTAAAGTATTGAGAGTTTCTCTAAATTTCATTAATTTTATGTAAAAATAATCACATTAGTCTGTATTCTGACTTATATTCAGATCATTTTGACTGAGTCACTTGTACAACTCTGAATAATCACGGAGTTTTTACAGCAAAACCTTTTGGCAACAAAACCAGTTGCAAATAATATTAATCGATTGGACGTGGTGAAAAACCTAACGTCATGAAAAAGTCACTTATGAGAAATCAATATCAAGTATGTATTTTCTAAAGAATACTCACATCAACTGTTTCAGCAGAGCTTTTTTATTATTAACGACGTAACAGGAAGCAGATGTATCCGGTACTCGCATGCACACACACACGCACACATACACACATACATACACGCACATGCACGCAAATATTATACTCACACACAAATGTATATGCGGATACAAGTAAAGATATATATATATATATACATATATATATATACATATACCTTTTGCTAGGATATTCAAATATAGTGAACGTTAGAGCATGACTTGAGTTTAAACCCTCTTTTATACGACGTCAGTCCTTATATATATATATATATATATATATATATATATATATATATATCCTTTAAATTTATTCAGCACTCTCTTCAGTTTATCTATTTTTACTGAGAAGTGGACTTTACAAAAATCCATACTGAAATAACATTTTCTCTGTTTTGCTGTTAAATGGACATCAAATAAATGTAAAGAACTTTAGTTTTCATGTATTTTTGATTATTTTACGATTCAAGACCAATTTTCTACTGGAAGAAATGGTGTTTTTAAAAAAAATTTTAACGATTGAAAATATCTGAGAAATTATCTTTAAAAGAATTACAAATATATTCTGATTCAAAAATCTTTCCCGTTTTCATTTGATTTCGGAAGAGGGAATGACGGACAATTGAAGTGGTTTGTGTAAGATCTGAAAAATGTTAAATTGTGATACCCCAAAATAGCCATATCTCTGCAGCAGGTTGCTAAATCAACTTGAAACTAGTTTTAACTTGATCATCGAGCGAATCTAAAAGTGTCCTCTCATAGAAAATGTCGAGAGAAAGAGTTCGTGAAAAAATGTTTCAACGACTTTATTAAATCACTTCAAGATAATAAATACCATTTCTATCAATATATCAATACACATGAAATCATATATACAAAAATAGCCCACAAGGATTATTTTTACATAAAACAAAATAATCTATCTTTCTATCTATATATAAAGGGAGAGAGAGTGGGAGTTTACCATGAAGTAATAATTATCGTCTTTGAAAATCAACATGTCAAGATCAATTCAAATTCTTGATAAGGTTGTTTTCTTTTCACATAGCGCTGACAACCTTGAAAAAACGCATGCATTCAATATGCTTTAGTCACATAGTAAAATTTAACGGGCTTTTTTCTTGGTACAGCAACTGGACAAGGAAAAGTAAATCATTGAATTCAAACCTGTTAAACCCCGTTCGTTTCAGAATCTAAAAATAGAACAAGTGTTAATAATCTATATTCGATCAAGTAATTTTATTTAATAATCAAAACAATCGAGCCATAATATTCTTACCTGATACTAATAAATATATAATAGTCTATTACGATGGGTTTGAAAGTATTGAGAATCTAAATAAATTCAGAAATTAACTGTACTACACTGAATTAAAAAATGTTAATCTAGATTGACCAAGCGAATCATACAACACAGAGAAAACTTGCTGTTACCTGAGCATAATACTCGAAATTTCTTATATCAATGGTCACTGATGATTTAAAGTTTAAAATATCATATCAGAATTTACGATGGATTTAAACATAAAATAATCTATTCTAATTAAAGCATTTGCGATAATAGAAGAATAAACGCACAAACTGTTCTGTTATTATAGAATGTTTCTTTAAAAAAAAGTAGGGGGACTACAAGGTTAATGTGATAATGGACAGATTATCATTTCCAGTCCTATTCTTTGGTCTTCGATTTATAATTTCTATCACACTAAATCAAACAGCCCTAGAAAAAGAAAGATTCTCCTTCTCACCTGTAGGTTAACATATATAAATGATACACATTCAATACTCCGAATCTCGATAGATTGATAGGTTGTAAATAATCATGGAAATATCAAGCTGAGCGCATTGGCAATCTAGAAAGAGAATCAGGGTGCGACGCTTTTTATCGCTTGAAAATCGCACTGACACAGTTATATGAAGAAAGAGGACTATTTAACTCTTAGAAACTCTGAAATATTTTATGTTTTATATCCTGGTAAATATGAATAGGCTACAAGAAAAAATGGAGTTAATCTGAAAATAACTCAGACATATCCAAAGACTTCATGTCTATATTTTTGATTAAATCACGATTTAATGATTTAAAATACATTTGAAAAAAAAAAAATTTAAAATGCTATTCTATTCATTACTATTGTCAGAATTAATACAATAAATTTTAAGAGAGGCTGACGTTTCCTGATTTTCAAACTGACAATGTTTCGCTCTATATAATGCGCACTTTTCGATTCTAATTTTATTCTATAGATGACTTTAGGGTTTCCTTAGAGGTTGAGATGTCTTTTCACTACACATTTTTATCTGAATGTATTTTAATAGTCTTCTAAACAATAAGATAATTGTCGCAAAAAAGCATTTATCAAAAAACTAGTTAAAGTCAAGTTGATGATTCGAAATAAAAATCACTCGACGAAGTGCAAGATGTGAATATTAAATCATTTTATATTCAACTGATATGACACAACAGATGATGAGCAAACTCAATAGCAAGCTGTCCATTTATCAATCAATCTCAGCATGATAATCTATCTATCTATCTTGTCTGATCATATCACCCATTATGCAGCTTCCCTAAATCATTAAACCAAATATAGATTTGAAATGTATTAGTATAAATACTCATTTTCACAAAAGCCCAATCTGTGTGTCGGTGTGTGTCGTGCGCACGCGCGCGCAGGCGTATTTGTTTGTGCATCTATGGGAGTGATGTAGTAGCATTGTTCCCAGCATAGATCACTGGATTATAAATTGAATGAAAAACTACTTAAGTATGACGACAAGATTATATCATTCATGTTGGTGAGTTGCGGACGCAGGTGCAAAACGGTTGACGGAAATCAGCCGAAAGAAAGAAAGAAACAAAGAAAGAGAGTGAGTGAAGATCTATCAAGACAAAAGGGAAAAAAAGGTATTTTTTAAAAATTTGTTGGAGTTCAGATCAAGGAAAGAGAATGACGCCGAGTTCATTATATAGAAATGATCAAAAAGGGACCTAAGTGAGAACAAGAATAGGAAAGAAAATGGATTAAAAACTGACCTTTTTATTACAATGAAGAAATGACCAATATATTTAAACGAGAAAACAAATTTAAATATGTTCATTAGGGTCCGAGTAATGATTCGGTTTAACACAATGGAATTCTCGTTACACTTCACTATATATATATATATATATATATATATATATATATATATATATATATATATATATAGCATGTGTGTGTTTATGGGTGTGTCCTAAATGCTTTTTGTATTGCACCAAGAAAAAACGAGTTGAAAAATGGGTAACACGATTTTAATAACGATTAAAATCGATTAGTGTCCTTTGGAAAAACACTCATTCGTAAATCAATCATCATGAAGAAATACATTTTTATAAGAAAGAGATTTTAAAACTGGGACGTGGCAAGGAAAACACACACACACACACACACACACACACACACACACACACACATATATATATATATATATATATATATGTAAGGATTATGCAAAAAGTTATAAGCTTCTTACAGAAATAAGGGACGTTGCTGAATATTATTTTGTGGCAGCATACTACGATTTATTATAAAATTAGAAAAACTACTTCAGATTTTTGTCTAAATTTCTATGCATATACAGTAAGAGAGAGAGAGAGATAGAGAGAGAGAGAGAGAGAGAGTTTACTAAATTTATGAATAAAGAATGCTAAATTTTGGTTTTATATACGTATATATATAAGGCTTCGTCTGTCTGAATAGCACAGCGAGAAATAGACAGTCACCAACTGATGTTGACTCTGTGTTTACGCTATACTAACTTTATGTATACAAAGCAAAGAAGAAAATTTGATTAATTTCATAAAAAAGTCTCATTTCTATACCAAGAATAATAGGTCAGAGTAATTTCCCATTCGACAGTCGTGGTTTGTGCCTATTCGTATGAGTCTAAGTGAGAAAAAACCCTCTGACATGGCATTCGGGCGGTGAATGCTCATTGTATGCCTGGATATTTAATTTCCCATCGGACAGAAGAATCAAACGGATATTTTTTCCGTGATAACACCGGAACTGCATTTCCATTTGTCTCTGATTACCATTTTCTGGTAAAGGAGATCCTACTTGCACGCATTACTCTTACATATGCCATGATTTATTGGCTATTCCTGGTTCCATCGAAGAGCAATCATCTAAATATTCCATAACATTGGGTTGGCCTATTTGCTTTTGATGTGCACAGTAATTACTCAGGAATCAACGGGTAACGTTCTTATGTACATAAAATTACACCTGGTCATTATATCTTGTAATTCTCCATCCTACATACACGTTTTGGTGTCTGTCATAAAGTTGTGTATTCCCACAACTCTTCCTACAAGGTCAGGATTCGGTACAAGTTCTATTTGTTAGATGGTTCCAACCAGAAACCAGTTGCAATTCCACTGCTAAAGATCCTACTCTGTCCAATTATTTACTGCAAGCAGAGTGTTAAGAAGAAATGGTTTCAAATCTTTTTCAGATGCATTAGCATAAAGTAAAATGCACACAGACTTGTACAGGATTTGAAATCGACTTGCTGAGTTCATATCCAACAAAAAGAATCCTTACCTCACAAACGTCTCTTTTTCTATGAGCTGATAACAAAAGAATAACGTGCCACTGTGCCACAGAATCCCCTAACACTCCTCATCTTTTTAATTCAGACAGGTTGCCTTACCAAAAATAGTTTTTCCTTCTAGGGTTGTAAAATAAACTCGTTCAAAGATCTTCCACGAGTAGAACTCGGCTTGTCCGATTCATTTCCTTCGCCCCAGCAGCCTCCATTATAAAGCTAGGCCACAGCTTTTCAGAGTCTTCAGACATGTTGGATTATCATTTTCGCCTGAGCATTTGAAGCCAAGTTATTATAATTCAATAAAAGTCTTTTGATACATCAAGCATGAATATTTCATATGTTTAAATGATTAGGACTGTAAGAAAATGAAACCAAACAAATATTTCTCCCATTAGTTTGTTTGAAAATTTTTCGACTAACTTGGAAGAATTTAAAATATCTAATATACACTTCATCAAAGATAATATTTACTTATCTTTCGTTGAGGCTCGTATTCCTTGTTCTTCTTGTTGAATTAAAGGACGTGCTATTCGATAGTAAGTACGTTTTATAAAAATTATTAATAAACCAAAAGATAACGTTTCTCTGTTCTGGCAGGATTGCTCGAATAATTTTGTCTTCGATGTCGGATTATTGGCTGCCTGATTATCCCTCCTTATATAATCTGTCTTCTCATCTAAGGAAAACTCATTCAAATTGTACATTAAATACTTTTTTTTAATAATTGTTGCTACTCACTCTTACAATTTATTTGATAAGATTTCAAGCAACAATTTATAGTGTTGATTTTTTTCAAACGTGCAGTGTATGATATAGGTATAAAGTATTTCGAAGTGTGTCATGCACATATATTGGGATAAAAGTTGTTCGATCGTAAATTGTTTGTATAGTTTTGTAAATGCAGCTGCTTTTTTGAAGATGTGGAAATCATTTTTTTCAACTCAAGGCTCACAAATCTTATCATAGGATCTAAGCTGTGATCTTAAAAGAATGGAAAACAACAGTTAAATTCTCTTAGTAGCAATCAAAATTTACTAATAAGACACCTGATGTTGTTTACAATTGCAGAAAGATGTAATATCAGGATAAAATTAAGAGTCAAATAACAATATTAGAGTGGAAACGCTGCGTACTTTTGGTCAGCATAATTTTGTAAAACAAATATTCACAGGGTCAAACATGTTTACTTCATGCTGGGTGTGGGTGATTATGTTGGAGAATTCTTCTGATGAAAGTCTTTGCTCTTCAAATCTTCGGATAATAGTACTGACACGGTTACAAGTCGAGAAAATTCCCATTTTATTTAATAAGAGAGCTCAGTGTTTTATACTGTCGTTAACCTGCCAATAGCAGTCCATCTTTTAACTATGTGTATGCAGAAATCACCTTCCGTAGATGAGATGTTGCTGCCTGGTATAGGAGCTGGTCTTTTATTTTCAGAATCTTGCTATTTAATAAGATGACACTATCTTGATTAAAACACATGAACTCTGAAAATTCTATGCTAGGTATTGAAAATAGATAGATAGATAGATAGATAGACAGATGTTAACGTCATATCAACCCGTCTAGGTAAATGTATACCTAAGTTTAGGACATCGAGTACATTAAAAGTTTATAGTTACGTTCCTGTGAAGTAGACTTCGAAGAAGTTTGTGCACAAAGTTATATAGCAGAAATATTCCTATCAGATACGAGTAACTTTTGAATAGATTTATCAAACCCTTAGATAACAGGTACTGCTTCTCTGGGTCTGAGTGAACCTGGTATTAATAGCAATAAAAGAGGTAATCTACACATCCAATACCTCAAGAACTTCCAATTAATTAAAGAACAGTATTTGGAAATGTTTTAGTGCATCATATCACATCATTACAACCTGCTTTTATAAATACCGATTATTTGCACTGGGAAAATATTCCGTTTCTAAATCCGAGACAAAGTTCAAAGTTCCGGGCTTTTGGAAGAAACCGATGTTCTTTTGAATTTATAAGGTCGAAAATTGGTCATTGATATTCTAAATCGTTTTTTGAAAGGAATTCTTCGCTTATTTTTCCAAATACTTATAGAACAGACATTCTTTTTTCCGAGGTAATTGGATTTCTTACGGGAATAGCGACAAGTACCTTTGAACATAACAATTTAGATCGATATTGCAGCAAATGAATAAATGTGTTGGTAACTTCATAGGAGTAGTACAAAGTTGAGGAAGTTCAAACGTTTTTCATTAAAAGGCACCCACTCACGTTTGCTTTCCCTCTCTTTCTTTATTCCTCTTTCTGGTTTCTCTTTCCAACTCCTTCGTTTCTCTACATTTTTCTCCCTTTTCTTTTTCACCTACTTTCTTTTATTTTGTCCTTCTTTCACAACCTTTCTTTCTTACTGTCTTTCTTTTCTATTGTCTCTTTTCCGTTTTCTTTCTTTCTTTCTTTTTTTCTTTCTTTTCCAACTCCTTATTTTCCCTACTTTTCTTAATATTCTTTCTTTCTTTCTTTCTTTGATAAATTATCCTCCGATTTCTTTCTTTCTTTACATTTTCTTTTTTCTTCTTCTTTCCTCTACTCTTTAAGTCATTTTCTTCTTATTTCTTTATTTTCTCATCATTTCCTTCTGTGCCTATCAGTTTCTGATCTTCTTCTTCTTCTTCTTCTTCTTCTTCTTCTTCTTCTTCTTCTTTGTTACTCTCTCTACTTGTTTGTTTATTTCTTTCTATCAATCTTTCTGCCAACTCTTCTTGTACACGCACATATTTCACATATTTGAACCCGAGCAAAAACAAAAACATTTCTAAAGACTCACAATGACGAGCAGCTTGAAAATTACCTCGTAAAAGTATAGTCATTATTTTGACACAATGCATACTTATTTTCCGCGGCTGTCGCATATCAAGGCAATTCACTGTCATTGCTCCCAGCTATTTCTCACCAAGTTCACCTTCCGTCATCCGTGTCTATCCTCCAGGGAGAGGATTGATTCAGTTAGAGACACTATTTATCGATCAATGACAAGGAAGAACCTAGTCCAATTCCTTTCACGTACTGAGGACAAAGCTTCTAATATGAGACTGAGCGAACGGGTGTAGCTTTTTTGGACTGAAAGCTCAGAAGCTTTGGTAGGGTGCCAGGGAATGGGTTTCCGCCCACCTGGACAGCTTTCTTGATGAGACTGTAATTTACGAGATGACAAGGCAATCGGCCATTAGCATGGGACTGGAAAGAAAAATGTCTTCTAGTCAATCAAAAGATGAAAATACCGGTACCGGAGGGGATGGGGCTCACACAATATTGAAAAATAACAATAGAGAAACCGCACAGACATATGCGAAAAAGAAAGGAAAAGGATATAAAAAACAAAATTAGCAATATATAAGACGGATATTATTTCTCTATTCACACGCGCACATATACGCATACTCACATACGTACACAGATACGTACACACGTACACACACAAATCAGAACACATCCGAAACTCTTCCTTATATATATATATATATATATATATATATATATAAGAAACAAATGGTTAGAACACAGTGCATTTAGCATATTATGATAAAATAATGTAGATGCACACACACCAGTACACACACACACACACGTATATATATATATATATATATATATATATATACTTATTTACATATATGCATCATCATTATCAGCAATCAATTGACGGGATACTAATAGATTGCTAGCAGTAGTTTCCTAACAGAACTCTTTGATCCTCTCCGTTGGTCGATGAGGTTCTTTCACCTTGCATATGTTGAAGCATGCCATTGACCTGATTTCACACTGGCCTGGAGTGGTAGCATCTGATAGAGTCCTATCTATGGGTCAAACAGAACTAAACTGAGTACTTATGTTAAATTGAATTGTTTAAATAGAACTGTTTTTTGTATGCTAAACTGAATTGCTTGAAATAGAACTGTTCATATATATATAAATGGATTTGGCATTAATAACCAACAATGGTTGATATACCATAAAACCAAACCAAAACAAACCTAACCAAACCAAAATAAATCCTTGTAGGGATTTGATAATATTAGTTCTCAAAAAAATACCGACGACTTTCTTAAGTTCAAGTCCAGTTTAAATCTTTTTTTATTTATTTTATTTAGGCTTTGTGCATTGATCTTATTAAATTTTGTGATTAATTACCATTTTTTGTTTTTGAGTTCTGGCAATATGCATTTCACAACACATTTTTTCTCCCTTTAAAATTAATTGAGAGAAATAATTTCGCCGATCTGGGTCGCATCACAATACAAACGTTTCATTTTTTTTATACGTCAGTCCATCTTGAAAGAAATGTTTGCCATGTTTTTGCCATGCGTTTTTATTACAGGTTGGGATCGTGCTTTCATTCAGGGAAGAAGGAGGTATATCGGAGTTTATTTAGCCTATTCAAATTTATATATATATATATATATATATATATATATATATATTCTAATTTGGACTTTGAAACTAGTTAGCTATTCGAGACAAAACTATGCTGCATAAACCTTATCAAAGGAATATATACCTAGACTGTTATCCTCGTTAGATATTCGGGACCATTTTTGAAGTGGAACAGAGAACAACTTAAACAAATGGACCAGAGAACAAGAAAACTAATGAAGTAAAACAACTCTATGTGGATTTTAAACGACTAATAAACAATATGTCACACGATAAAATCTGGACGTGGCAAAGAAAAGGAACTTTGAGAAAGAAACAGAGTCTCTCCTAATATCAGTACAAAATAACGCCAAAGGAACCAATCAAATCAAAACGAGAATAGATAAGACTCAACAAAATAGCAAATGTAGATTATGTGGTGACAGAGATGAAACACTCAATTATATAAGTGAATGCAGCAAATTTGAACAAAAGGAGTATAAGACTAGACACAACTGGGTGGGCAAGGTGATCCACTGGGAGTTGTGCAAGAAATTTAAGTTTGACCATACGAGCAAATGGTATATGCACAACCCAGCACCTGTCCTGGAGAATGGCACACATAAACTCCTATGGGACTTTGACAAACAAACGGATCATCTAATCTCGGCCAGAAAACCAGACCTTATAACAATCAACAACAAAAAAAGAGAACTTACAAAACTGTGGACTCTGCTGTCCCGGCTGACCACAGAATAAAACTGAAAGAAAGTGAAAAGAAGGATAAGTACCTGGATCTTGCTAGAGCATTGAAAAAAACTATGAAACATGAAGGTGACAATTATGCCAATCGTTATTGGTGCTTTTGGTACGGACACAAAACGATTATTAAAGGACTGGAGGATTTCGAAATAAGAGGACGAATGGTGACCATTCAAACTACTACATTAATGAGAACAGCCACAATACTGAGAAGAGTCCTGGAGACTTGAGGAGAGTAGCGGTCACTCAAATTCCAGTGAAACACCATCAGCTAACTGATGTGAAAAAATTCACGAAAAAATGACACGCATAAACTCCTATGGGACTTTAACATACAAACGGTTCATATAATCCCGGCCAGAAGACCAGACCTCATAATAATCAACAAAAAAAAAAAAAAGAGAATTTGTAAAATTATCGACTTTGCTGTCATGGCTGACCACAGAATAAATCTGAAGGAGAGTGAAAAGACAGATAAGTACCTCGACCTTGCTAGAGAATTGAAAAAAATGTGGAACATGAAAGTAACGATTATGCCAATAGTGATTGGTGTGTTAGGCACAATAACTAAAAGATTATTAAAATGCCTGGAAGACTTGGAAGTTGGCGGACGGGTAGAGACTATCCAAACAACAGCATTGCTAAGAACGGCCAGAATCCTGAGACGAGTCCTGGAGACTTGAGGAGACTTGATTTCACTCAAACTCCAGTGAAAAAACCTCAGCTAACACGGAGTAAAGGAGTAAAGGAGTAAATAATAATAATAATAATGTTATCTTTTACAACAATCCTGAACAAAGTGTGTATGGAAAAGAATGACTGAAATTTGGACATAATCCGCTAGATTTAAGGCAACAACTCAAAGACTTGCTGACCAAGCTCGAAAGATACAAAAGAAAAGTTGGTTTTCTGACCATGAGATACTAGAAACATATTGTCAATTAAAGAGAGAAGAATATCAAAAAGACCCCACTACACTAACCGAAACACAAAATAATGAAAATAAGAAACCCCTCGTAACGTAACTGAAACTCAAAATAATGAAAACCGAAATACTACACACCATAATACCACAAAACAAATTTTAACACAAGAGAAAGTAAACGTGGAGTTAAGGAAGAAAATAATGACTGAAAAGAAAACTACATTGCCATTCCTGTGGAACCAAGACTTAAAAAAACGTCAAGATACCAACTAAAAAGATCATTTGCCATATACTCCAACTTATAACGTCACTGAATTAATGGAGCAGATTTATGCAGGAGCGAAATGAGTCTTTGATGAAATCGGAATGCCCCGGAGAAAGCTGAAAATAAATTCAAAATCAGAATAGGAGATTAGACCAAAAGGACCGCTAAAGAAATAACAAAATCAAAAAATCATACTAAGGAAGGAGGAAAAAAACATAGGAATAGCTTGGAATGAAAAGACCAAAACCAAAGAATAGACAAATATAACTTTAAGAGATAAATCAAAAGATATTGGCGAAAGAAGCGAGACTTAAAAGATACCGAGGCAGGGTTATGCAGTAAAATCAAAACAGGGCTTTCCAAAATAACGAAAGAAAATTCTACCAACAATTAGAAAAAGAACGCACAATGACAGACTATTGACCAGATGCAAGTAAGACAAATATTTTCTGGACTAAGATATGACAAAAGAAAAAACATAGCAGAAAAACCGAATGGATAAATAACATGGAAAAATAATTAAAAGGACTCAAAGAAGGTCCTGATGAGTGTATACACCTGGATTCAATTAGAGCAACACTGAAAAAAGTACCGCCACACACGAATTCTGGTTTTAAAAAATCGGATCAATTCACGACAGACTGGTTCGTGAACAAAGATACTTAAAAGAAGTGAATATACCCGAATGGAAGACGAAAAGAAGGACTTCTCTAATTCAAAAGGACCCAGAAAAAGGAACTGCCACAAGCAATTACAGACCAATAAGGAAAAGCAGCAGAAAACGACAAATGACAAAAGCAATAGAAACTACAAGAGAGAATTTCAGACGAATGAGAAAACTTCTCCAAACCAAACTTCGTAACAAAATCTCATGAAAGAGATAAACACCTGGGCTTTCCCTCTTGTTAGATAACCAGGGCCATTTGAACGAGGGAAGAACTTCAACAAATGAACTAGACGACAAGAAAACTAATCATGATACATAGCCTTACATCTGAGAGATAACATAGAGAAACTATATGTGTTAATAGAAGGAGGAGGAGGACTCGCCAGAATTGAAGATAGCGTCGATGCATCAACACGCGAACTCGAAAACTAACAAAAAAAGAGAAAAGACAAATTGATTACAGAGACCATAAATAACAGAGACAGCATAAAGATCAATCGAACTACACTCACTACGAAAGTGAAATTGGGAAAACCGTCTTTATAGAGTATTCAAGTGTCAAACGAAATCTCACACAAGAAGACTCGGAAATGGCAGAGAGACGGAATCTCTTCTGATAGCGGCACAAAATAACGCCATAAGGACCATCTATGTCAACGCGAAAAAAGAGAAAACACGGCAGAATAGCATTGTAGTTTATGATGTGAGAGAGACGAAATCATTAATCACAAAATAAATGAATACAGTAAACTATTGCAAAAGCAGCTCAAGACTAAACACGACTGGGTAGGAAAGGTGATCCATTGGGAACTGTGCAAGAAATTGAAATTTGAAATTGCAACCAAATGGTATATGCACAAATCAGAATCCGTCCTGGGGAATAAGACATAAAATTATCTGGGAATTTATGATACGAATAGATCACAAAATCCCGGAGAGAAAACAAAACCTAGCTATTGTTAAAAAAAAGAGATCCTGCCGAGTAATGGAGTTTGCCGTCCCGGCAGACCACAGAATGAAGATGAAAGAAAATAAAAAAAGAAATAAGTACATCACCAGAAAACTAAGAAAAGCTCCCTAACGTGAAGGTGACGGTGATACCAGTTGTAAATAGAGCGTTTGGAATGATTCCCTAATGGTTGGTAAACGTTATGAATGAATTGGAAATCGGAAGACTGCAGAAATCATCAAAATTACCGCATTGCTTAAATCAGACAGAATAATGAGAAGATTTCAAGAGACATGATTATACTTACTGTCAATCAGGCTCCAGTGAAAGACCATCAGCTTAGGCTGGTAGTAAAAAAAACTCACAAAGTACAAGAAGAATAAGGAAAAAAGTAACAGAAGTAAGACAAGCAATACAACTGGTAGGATGAATCAGAATTTACCAGCGAGAGAAAGAAGACAAAAATGATATCGGGACTGGATAAAACATTACAGACAAAACAGGACATTGCAAAACAACGAAAACAATTCTACCAGCAATTAGAGGGAGAATGCATGAACACATACCAACAAACAGATGATAAGGAAACAAAACAATTTTGGAGTAAGATATGGAAACGAAGGGGATATAAGAAAAAAGCTGAATGGATCAGCAACAAGAAAAATTATTCAGAAGGATTCGAAGAAGGACCATAGCCAAAAATACATCTGGATTCACTCAAAGCGGCACTCAAAAGGTACCAAATTGGAAAACACCAGGCCATGATGGCATACATGGATACCGGTTTAAAAAATTCACTTCTATCCATGACAGATTGGCTACCGAAATGAATAGATGCTACAAAAAAGACATACCCAAAGGAAATTCCACATTGACCCAAAAAGACCCTAAAACTGAATCGCCCCTTGCAACTATAGAACTATAACATGCAAACCGATGATACGGAAAATACTGACGGCACAAATAAGGGAGGAGATTTACTGTTCGCTAATAAAACTGGGACTCTCCCCTAAGGAACAGAAAGGATGCCGCAAGAGAACCAGGAGAGCTATTATATATTGATCAACGTATCCTCAAGGAGAGCAGAAAAAATCTCGCCATGGCGAGCATTAGAACGAAATGGCATATAATATGGTCCCGCAGAGCTGGATAATAGACTGTCTCAAAATGTACAAGATATCCGGTGATTTCATACAGTTTATTGGGAATATCATGGAAAACTGGAGAGTGGAACTGACATCAGGAAAAAGTCTTTGCTGAGGTGAATATCCAGAGAGTGATCTTTGAGGGTGATGCATTATCACCATCACTATTTGTAATAGGGATGATTCCTCTAAGTCACGTACATATGAAATGCGCGGGAGGATACAATCTTCATCGCAAGAAAAAATGAACCCCCAAATGTACATTAATGACATCAAACTGTTTGACAAAAATGAAAAAGAATTGGAAGCCCTAATACAGGCAGTGAAGATATAGAGTGACTATATACAGGTAGAATTTGGCATTGAAAAATTTGCTATGCTCATGATGAGAAGCGTAAGATGACTCATGGCAGAAGGAATAGAATTACCAAATCCGGGAAAAATAAAAACGCTCAGAGAAAAGGAATCTTACAAATACTTGGTAATTTTGGAAACGGGTAACGTTAAACATTCAAAGAGGAAAGATTAAATCTAAAAGATTATATCGGGATACCGAGAAAACTACCCAAAACCAAAATACATAGCAGAAAACTCATCGAAAGGATAAATACTTCGACTATCCTCCTCGTAAGATATTCGTGATCATTCTTAATGTGAACGAGAAAAGGATTTCAACAAATGGACAAAAGAACTAGAAAACTCATGAGGATGCTTAAAGCCTTATATTCCAGAAATTACGAACATGGACAGTGTGTATCAGGAAAAGAAGGAGTAAGAGGACTTGAAAGCATTCAAAATAGTGTCGATGCATTGATACAACGATTAGAATGCAACATAACCAATGCAGAGAAAGACTGTCAACAGCGACCAGAAATAATGTAGACAACACAAGCATCAATAGAACAAAAATAACCAGAAAACAAAAATGGGAAAGAAAACAACAGTATAGATATTTCAAGCACCAAACAAGCAAAATCCCACGCAGGAAAGGATTGGTACAGGAACTGGAGGACTTGGGAATAAGAGGACGAGTAGAGACCACCAAAACTACAGCATTACTGAGATCGGCCAGAATACTGAGAAGAGTCCTAGAGACTTGAGGATACTTACTATCTCTCAGACTCCAGTGAGAAACCATCAGCTAACACTTGTGTAAAAACTCTCAAGGAGTAAATAATAATAATAATAATGAGAAGAAGAAGAAGAAGAAGAAGAAGAAGAAGAAGAAGAAGAAGAAGAAGAAGAAGAAGAAGAAGAAAGGTGATAGATACTTTAAATTCTTTTCTTACCATTTAACTTGTACTTCCCACTCCACTCTTTTTCTTCTTAATATTCCTAATGTCATTTTTTGTTTTTATTTTTGTTTTTATTTAGCGTTCAGCAGCTGTCAGTATGGCATTCGCAAGACTTTTTTCTTCCTTTAAGTTTGGGCGATTGAAATGAATTGTTTTGGCCGACCTGCCTCGTTTCAGCAAAGAAAAATGACATTTTTTATACATCAATATTTCTTGAAAGAATTGTTTATCATACTTTTGTTGTGCATCTTTATCACCTGTTGGAATCATGCTTTCATTTAATGAGGAATATGGTATATCGGAGTTTATTTAGTCTAAGCATTTAAATTTTGAATCTAATGTGGGTTATGAAACCCATTTAAATGCGATAATAATAATAATAATAATAATAATAATAATAATAATAATAATAATAGACAGATAGATAGTGAAAGTGGCA
The DNA here is from genome assembly GCA_963585895.1 of Sepioteuthis lessoniana. NCBI lineage: Eukaryota > Metazoa > Mollusca > Cephalopoda > Myopsida > Loliginidae > Sepioteuthis > Sepioteuthis lessoniana. The sequence continues at coordinate 92,533,023 of OY757928.1, read as the reverse complement.
TTTTTTTCATTTTACTTTTATTTCTTACTCCTTTTCTTTCTAGTATTTCTAATATTGTTTTTTTCTGTGGTATTTGATTTATATTCATATGAATGCATTTATATATCAATGACATTAAATAAAAAAAAAATACCTTGCTGATGCACTCATACACACACCTACACTCATCCTAGGGTCATTCACCAAGAAGGGGTCGGAGAGTCAGAAGTGTCCATGAAAATTCAACCCTTTTCACCTTGTGCTTTGGTGTCTGCTCTCTTTGGACACATCTTAAAGATAACATACTCGTCCCAAAGATCTTGATTAAAAATATTTAGCCATGAAGCTTAGAACATTTTGAACGACCTATATATATATATATATATATATATATATACGTGTGTTTGAGTGTGTGCGTGCGTGTGTGTATGTATTTCCAGAAAGCAAATTAATTAGACATCTACGAATGTTCCAGTTCTCTTAAAGAGAGAGAATCGAAATATTTTAGAGTTAATTTATTTTCTTTGTCATTTTTAAAGCATACAAATAAAATTGATATCCAAAGGCGCATATATTTTAATAGATCTAATAAAAAAAATATCTAATTCATGCAATAAATACCTTTTAGAGTTTGTAAGACAACTATTCTGTGGCCAAATTAAGAATAATCCTCGCCCTGTGGCTAGTCCTATACTCCGCTATAGGGATAAACTTAAAGATAACATCAAGAGAGACAAATTTGACATTGAGATACAGGAAAAATTTACTGATACATACACGAATGGCACAGAGGTTGTTTCATTGAAATGAAAACCTTTGACGAAAAAAGGTTAGAAAAACGAGATCAATTATGTGAAAGCCTGAAACACAAATATCTGCAAAGGGACATCAATGTCATTATTGGGGCTTTGTTGCTTTGCGGTAAAGCAGGTTTAATTCATCAGGAGAGCACATTTGAGATATGAAGTTACTGAATCTTTATCCATTGTTTTCAAGTGGAGAGTCCACTATATATATATATATATATATATATATATATATACATACAGATAGATAGATAGATCTTTTAACACTGCATATCAAAACCAGGCGTTTTAATCTTATATATGCACGTTTATTCCGATATGACTTAGTTAATAAAAAATTATTTTGTTATCATTCAATCTATCCAGTGAACTTGTGAATGATAGAAAGAAACAGTGATAGATTGAGAGATAGAGGGAGAGAAAATGAGAGGTAAAGAGATAAAGAACTCTCTCTCTCTCTCTCTCTCTCTCTCAAGTGCGAGCATTTTTCTTAAGGAGAGAGAATCCTTTTGAAGAGCTTTCGAAAACACTGAGAAAATATCGTTGTTTTTTTTAACATTTTTTTCATATTCTGTTCTTTGTGTGCAAATTAAATATTTATAAACGCAAAATGATTCGAAATCATGTTGTTTATTTATGTCGCATCATATCTTTTTAATTTACAGCAAGATTTTCATCGAAACAAGTCGCGTTATTTATAGTTTTCCTAGATACTTTAATCCTTTGTTCTAGAATCTCGCCAAATTTGTTAATACAATCTACCGCGTCTAACTCCAGCGTGGGAATCACTTTCATAATTTCAAATTGATTATTTTCTCTCTGAAAATTGAGATGTCTTTTTTTAGATCACCTTCAATGAGAACATCCGCTGACAAAATTTCACCCAAGACGTTGCAAAAGATTAAGACGTCGTATCCCATGCTTGATAGTGGATTGAAGGAGGTTCAAAACACATTCCTAGCTGTACAATGTTTAGAAAACTACTATTAAGATTTAACAAATATGTTTAGAAAATATATATTTAAAAAATCCAATTAAGATTTTAAAAATATGAACACACTTCGATTAAACTACCACTAACACCATCATCATCATCATCAACGCATGCTGACAGCATAGATTCTTATGCATCTTTTTATCACTCGTTCTTATCGGCTATTGCTCTGAATAGAATCAAGTTTCTGAACTGAGCAGATGGTTTTTCCTGGTTTGCCAAACCTGGTGAGACCATACATCTGAGTCCATAAGAGAACCTTGTTTATGTGTTAGTCCTTACTTCTTCATACTGTACAACATGCCTGGCTTGTATTACGGGGATGGTTTGTGAGATGGAAGGCAAGTGGTCATACTGCCACTTTTTTGGAGGTGCTGCTCTCTGAATTTGTTTAAGACCACAAATATCAACTATGTGTAATTCCCATTGAGCTTTTAATCCAAATGTTTCGTTAGAGTTCCTGTGCTGCTGTACTGACACGGTTACAATTTGGAAGAATTCACGTTTTATTTTATAGAAAATGTAATTTAAAAAGGAAATCCTTTCAGATTATCTTGCATCCAGATGCTATCAATGGTGTGTGTGTGGGGGGGATTAACACAAACATCCAATATCTAACTGTTATCGAGCAATTACCGATCTGAATATTGAGACTATGAATGATTAAGTAATATAAGTTTAAATTAAAGTCCTCAAATTTTAACATTAAGATACTCTTATAAAGTAAACAGAATTGAATAAGAACACCCACTGCCCAATATTTGATTATCATAGAACGTTTGCAGGGAATCGAAAATATAAAAGATTGAGACCCTGAGAATCAAAAATAAATTGCTGTCACTTTAACATATATCCAGATACCCAAAAGGTGTTAAAAGACATTTTATGACAGTTACGTACATTCTATTCACTCTGTTCACAAGGAAAATGAACATCGACTGAAAAAATTATACAGGTTTTTAAGATGAATTCTCTTTTCTTTATCATTGACAATAAATATTGCAGATGAGATTTAGAAAAAAACTTTAAACACTGATCACGTAAGTTAAACAATGAGATTTATGATTGGAAACAATGGAAAGATGAGTTGATTGATTAATTGATTTTAATGGCAAGTTAAACTAACTATGCTTATTTTATGCCGAGAAGTTAGGGAATCGCATTCATTTTACACACACACACACACACACACACACACACACATATATATATATATATATATATTTCACACGGTCCTTTTAAATATGAATAATTCTATATAGCTATTTGGCGCATTGATAGGACACTTAGAGATACTGCCACTTCCGGTTAGAGTAGACCTGGTAATTAAGACAATGAAGGATGAAGGAATATTTCTTATTCCCCAGAGCACCAGATGAAGATTGTCTCAATTAGATACAGTTTAGTGACAACCCAGAACTTTTGATGAATCTTACCCATCTGCCGGTGACATAATGTAATTAAAAGGCGCGACAAAGATATGCTTATAGAATGCTGGAGATGAAGAAAAAGTATCATATGTGGTAGCGATGCTCGTGGCGACCACCGAATTCGCAAAACGGAACAGCACCGTCTGCAAGGGGCTGAACAAACTGAAATGTTCATTACCCACATACGCGATTGGTAATATTGGCTCAGTCACAATTAATTTAGGGTCAATTACTTATAGGGCTTTAATAGACACCGGAGCAGATGTATACATTATGAATAGCTGGGTATACCAAGCGCTAAGACCGAGACCTGAATTGACGAACAAAAAATAAATTTACAGACGTCTAATGGCTCTCTCTTAAAAATGGAAGGAACAGCTTATCTACAAGTTAATATAGGTAAGAACGACACTCCGCTCGACCTTTTTGTAACAAAGAATTTAAATAGGAACATAATATTAGGGTGTGATTTGTTAAAGCAGAATAGGGTCCGTATTTACTTCGATTTAAGGGATCTTAGAATAAATAATGAATACGTAGCACTGGCAGAAGATAAACATATTTCATCAATAGTTAGATTAGACAACCCAGTTGTGCCGAGGGAAGACACAAATTAGAAGTGGGAATCGAGGCACCTACCAAACAGAGCATCTAACTTCAGGATATTCTAGTAACATGTGTAGCATATCGGTAGCTAGTGCAGTAGTTACGTTAGATAATTTACTAAAGGTCCCAGTATTAATAATGAATAGTAAAAATCAGACAATGACTCTAAGACGGGGCTGCTATGTAGATAATCTTATTAAGGGTACTAAAATAAGCGAAATTTCCGGGGCAGACAAGACAACACACTACTTTACGGATGGGGAATTAAGCAAAGTCGAGGTACCTTTAGAATATGGGGAGGGAGTAATGGCATTACTAAAGAAAAATGTAGGTTTATTTACAAGTGAGGATAAGGATTTAGGGAGAACAGACACCTTAAAAATGAAAATTGATACGAGGGACTTTGAACTCATAAAGAAACAGCCATACCGTACAACTTTTCGCCAGAATTCTTTGACGCCGGGATTGTAGAACATTCAAGAAGCCGAGAATTAATTTTTACTTATTGCGGACTTTTTTCCTCATCTTGGTAGTCTTTTTTTTTTTTTTTTTTTTCTTTCACTACGTTTCGGTCAAATTTCACCTCTGGCCTTCTTCGGGTCGCGGTAATCACCTGAAGAAGGCCAGAGGTGAAATTTGGCCGAAACGTTGTGAAAGAAGAAACAACAAAAAAAAAAAAAAAAAAAAACTACCAAGATGAGGAAAAAATGTCCGCAATAAATAAGAATTAATTCTCAGATTAAGAAGACTCATCTCAAAATGATTCCAATTAAAGACAAGTACAAAAAATTCAAGAAGCCAATGGGGATTTCTGAAAATTTTAGTTAAAAAGAGAGTTGGTAGTCGACGATTTTAGGACTCTGAACAAAATCACTAAAAATAACGCCCACTTGTTTTTAGTCATCGATGATATCTGGTATGGTTGAGTATAGCAAAATACTTCTCGAAAGTAAACTTAAAATCAGGTTATTTGCAGCTAAGCTGCATAAAGATTATAAAGTAAAAACGCCATTTACATGTCATCGGGAGGCTCTTTCAGTTTAAGGTTATGTCTTGTTAATGCACCTGGAGTATGAAGGAAAGTGAGGGAGTTTATCAGAATGTGTTGTAGAAGGTTCATTCCGGATTTTTCTAGTATAGCTAAACCATTAATTATTTTAAGTAGGAATTATGCCCGTTTCCAATGGGATGATAAATGTTAGGTAGCGTTTGACCGTCTAAAGAAGATGCTTGCAGATCTGGTTAGTTTAGCATACCCAGATCCCAATAAAGAGTATAGATTATGTATTGATGCATCTTACTTTTCCATACACGCTTGCCGAACACAGTGTGTCTATGATGGAATACAGGATAAGGAAATTAAGAAGCTGATATGTTTCCAATCACACAAATTAAGTTATACGCAAACAAAGTAAAATAGAAAGCGAGGCATATGCAACACACTATTCACTACAAAAACTCCAACTCTATTTACATTATGCTACGATCACTATATACAGAGATAAAAAAAAGATTATAATAATGATTAAACTCACCTAAGTAAAATTGGAAAATATGAGTATGGGCCTTGAGTACAGCTGGGTACAGTTGTAAGATAGAATATTTGGAAGGTGAGTGTAAAATGTGTGCGAACTTGCTCGTTCTAAGGGATTACCTAGCTAGGGAGCTCAGAGATTGTATAGGTTGATGATAGAGCCTATAAAGTTTGTGCTATTAATTCGTCTAAAGCCTCGAGAAATAGTGTCATATAAAAGAGAGAAGCCTCAACCAAAAGGATTTGAAAGAGCCGTATTACCAAATATAGCTATTTTAAAACTTAAAAATAGAATAAATAAAGGCAAAGCCACAAAATTGGAACAGAAGATATACCTAATTATGGATAATATTGTCTATTATCTATACCAGTCGGGCGACGAACTAGAAGTGAAATTATACATCCAGTCGCATTAAACAACACGAAAGGTCGTACAATACCATGACCATAACGGTCATTTTGGTACGAAAAAGATTTTCCAAGCAATAAAGCAGAAGTATTTTTGACTATTTCTTTTTTAGGGAAATCGCTCAACACGTAAATCGGTGTATTCCGTGCCAAACAGAAAATTACAGCATTCTCCGACTACGTATACAAGAGTCTGATATCCCCCCATCCCTTTTCGCAAAAATCGCTGTAGATATTTGCGGGCCGTACCCTCAAAGACTATCGGGGAATCAATATATCGTGTCATTCATAGATAATTACAGTGGATGGACCGAGTGTTTTCCGGTCCCTAATAAGAAAGCGGAAACCGTCAGTCACCTACTAATAGAAGAGATATTCCCAAATGAGGTGTATTGCTCCATTGAGTATCAGATAATGGACCGGAGAATATAAAATGAATTATGAAGAGAACCCCAGGACAGTTGAACATGTATCATCAAACAACTTCATTTTACCACCTTCAAAGTAACGGTAAAATATAAAGACTTCACGGAAGTATGAACAACATTTTAGTCAATAAAATAGTAGATAACAAGCGTCCCTGGGATCTATTCATCAATCAGACGGTTGCAGCCGTTCGATTCAACGTGAGCGGGTCCACGAAATTCACACCGTTTTATCTAGTGTATAATACAGATGCAATTCTCCAACTCGACAATCTATTGAAGCCTCGTCAACTATATTATGAAGAGGAGCATCATGAGGAAGCACCGTACTTTTACCTAAGTCAGGAGTAATCTAAAGAAATCAGAGCCACGTCAAGCAGATAGCCTGGATAACAAAACCAAGGATGTAAACCTTAAGTTTGGGGATTTTGTCAACTATCGGAATCACCATAAACGTGGAAAATTGGATAAAAGAAAGCAACCAAATACAATAATGGTAGAAAAAACTAACCCTGTGTCATATTGAATAAAAAATCAATTGAGAAACAGAGTAGTAAAAGCGACCAGTGCGAAAGTCCACAATGGCTGCAACTGTCAATTCGGAGTCTTTTGAGAATAACTTGGACAGCGAAGAAAATAATTATCCAAATTTTAAGAATCGGCGTCGAAGGGAAAACACCATGAACGAGAGTGATATCCTAATCATGGAACGATGAATGACTATGAGAGAAAGTCAGACATATTATAGGGATGGAGATATCTGAAACCTGGATGATACTGGTAGAGATAACGAGGAAAATATGAAAATATAACAGAAATCAAAGAAAAAACATTGAATATGTAACAGAAAGAAAGTGGACGATAGTGATGATAGCAGTAACAATACAGATAAGCAAAATCTAACCCAGTCGACAAGGGAATATGATGCTACGTTAAACAATAATAATGAGATCACGAATACTAGACTAAGGGAGAGAAGTCATAAAAAGATGTCTTCTAGAAAAAAAAAAGAGTTAAAGAATGATATTTAAGTTAAGGAAATGTCAACACGCTGAAGCGATCGAATAACGTGATAGAAATTGTAAAGGCAAGGGTAAGAAAAAAAAACAGATAAAGAAACTAGTAGGAGTAATAACAGATATATTTTAAAAGCTCAGGGTATATTTGGATTAAAAAAATAAAGTACGTAAATAAATAAATGAATTAAAATCATAAAGAAAGAAAAAGGATTAACAATAAAGAAAAGAATTAATGATCAACTAAAAAGTCGAAGATACCGCTGTTGCTTACGTGCTATATGTCCGTTATGGATAATCAATATGCTTAAATTATAAGGATAACTTGAAGTTCAAATTGGTAAGGAGGTTAAGTAATCGGCGCGCAATCACAAGACGGAGTGAATAGAGGGGAAGTATCAGGTTTATCCTTGATAATTGGGTTTTGAAAACTTTTTTTTTGCTTTTGTATGTATATGTTGATTTGTATTATGGCTATTTTGTATGCACGTACAATGGGGTTGATAGAGAAAGAGAAATACCGACGTTTCGGTTAGAGAGGATTGCTGAGACGAGAACCCAAATCAATAACATTTCTAAATGATCGAAGAGATAATTACGTATATCTATGAGTCTTCTATGTTAGGAACATCGTTTTGAAATTTGTTACGCTGTAAAAATTTTAGAATTGTCGTGAGGAAGTTATGTAACGTAATCGAACGGCTCATAGAAAATTAAAACTGAAATAAATAGATAAATAAATAAAAGCACACAGTCTCCGAACAGCCAGGCCAAAGTACTTATTGTTCGTTTGCCATTCACAAGGTAATAGCTGTGGTAATTAAAAATGATTAGGAAAAAAAATGAGGCTTCCAAATCTTCTGCACAGATGAGAACTATTAGAAGCGGATATGTTTCCCCTCCCAACCACTGACACGATAAACACAAATAAGGGAACGACCCGTTTTTGAAAGGCAGAATTGATTTGGTTTGGTTTGATTTCTTTGTTTAATGGCATATCAACTCTTTGTAGGTAATTTAATGCCAAAGCCATTTTCCTAGAAGAACAGTAATGGTACTATTTAACCCATAGCTAGGAGGATAAGGGGGGGTCATACCTTTCCCAAGGTTATTTGCCCGAAAGTGAACGTAATAGCGCAACTGGAGTACGAACTCGCGTACTACGATTCCGCAGTCCAACGCGTTAATCATTAAACCACGAGGACACCCCCCCAGGCAGAATTGAAGCGACTGGCGAAGAGGGAAGTCGGGCCAAAGTTAAATCCCAAATGGAGCCGTGACCTTTTAATAGAAAATGTTAACAGTTTTTCTTTCGGAGAACACGAACGTTGATATTTTCTTTATCAACATTCGTGTTCTCCGATATATATCTGAGTGACCACGTGGCATATCTGCCCCTGCTAGCTACTTATACCTATGCCAAACGCTACAGGTAATACTTTCAGCGTATAATAAGCTCCACTGTCAGGTCGAAACACGAACAGAAGTTTAGGCAAATTTGCAGTTATGAGACGCAGAATACTCCTCTTTACGTCAGATCAATGAAGTTAAGCTCTAACGCTTTTGTTCACTTCTTAAACAGATGGACATTTAGTAACAACAGATATTGTAAGCTATTTGATTACCAGATTGTGTGAAGCTTCGTAAATGACTGCACATTTACGGACCATGGACTTGTTTTACGAATCACATATAGGGTTGTGTTTTCTGTATATATATATATATATATATATATATATATATATATATATATAAGTTGTTTGAGGGGAGTGTGTGTATATGTGTGTGCATTCTCTACCTTTAAATAGCGACAATGTTAATTTGGTTACAGTTCTCCCGTGTCAGGGAGACAATTTTCGTACAGGAAATTGAATTTTTGTGTTGTGTCGTCCCTGTTTTAAGACTACAGAACAATAAAAAAGCGTGACTATCGTACCTATAATGGAAAATCATCTTAAGTAATTAAAATTTTACTTTGTCTCAAGCGAAAACTTCGTGAAAATCTAAAGATTTCTATTTTCTAATTCACAAAACTGATTCCACAGTTACACAAATATGTGGAATTTATATTGGTCTATGAAAAAATAACTTAGCCTGGTAGAAGAAAAATTAGACGTAAACACTCTGAACTTGTCTGCAATATTTTAGATTTACACAATATTGCCACTTTTTTTATAATGCATGCTTATTCAATTTTCTATCATTTTTGTAATAAAAATATGTCAACTAAATTGATTTTTTGGTTTGACGCGCTAGACCTACGCATGACATTTTAGTGATATCCAAAATGTTTTTCAAACATTATAGAACTCTGCTGGAAATAAGTCTGAGATTCTCGTTTGTCCAGAGAGAAAAATTTCGTGTAAAGATATTCTGATGACAAAATGAAACCTTTCACCTAAGTATATATATATATATATATATATATATATATATATATATATATATATATATATATGATCAGAGGCAACTCTACGGGTAGGGGTTTTCGAACTATTCTTTATAGTCTATTTCAAAACCAAAAAATTCTCTTCTTGTTTAAACTTGATGTCTTGACACCAACCATCATTAATAAATTATTTTAACTTACTAACTTTAATATTTTTGCCTTATTTTCAGCCTGGAAATCTTGATTTATATAAATTACATTTTCATAATAATGTTGCTCAAAGAAAAATATGGCTTGTTATTCCGGGCCAATGAAAAACAGTCCTACGAAAGACCCAATGAAAACCAAGCTTTAATAAAAAGCCAATGGAAATCAGTGTGAAAAAAAAAGCCAATAAAATCTCTCTAAAAAGTCCCAGATGAAAATTTGTCCACCTAAAAAGAAACAATGAAAATCAATTTAAAAAAAAAAACTATGAAAACCAGTAATAAAAAAAAGACAATAAAAATCAATTCTAAAAAAAAAGCCAATGAAAACCAATTACTGCCTCACCCCCCCACTCACACATACACACAAGAACACATACACACATACACATAGAAGAAAACACAAGACAATAAAAATCAATTCTAAAAAAAGGCAAAGAAAATCAATTAAAAAAAGCCAATGAAAATCAGTCCCAATAAAGCCAAAGAAAATCAATTAAAAAAAAAAAGCCAATGAAAATTAATTCTAAAAAAGCCAACGAAAATCAGTCCTAAAAAAAGAAAATAAAAATAAATTCTAAAAAAAGCCAATGAAAATCAGTCCAAAAAAAGACAATAAAAATCAATTAAAAAAAAGCCATTGAAAATCAATTAAAAAAGAAACAATGTAAATCAGTCCTAAAACTAAGCACATGAAAAAAAAAACTAATGAAATCCATCCACAAGACTCAGAGGAATAGAGTTTTACCTGAAATAACAAAAATAATTTTAAAAAATATGTTAAAGGTGTATCACTTATCGTTTTTCAAAGGAAATTCTCTTTACAATCTAAATTTGTTCTGTAAAAAAATTTTTTTCTATCATAATATTATATAAAAGAAATCCAATACTACAGAATCAGGTTTAAATTTTTTTTAGTCCTTTCAAAGTTCTGAGCGTGCTTGTGTTTGTGTTTTCTTCTATGTGTATGTGTGTATATATGTATGTGTTCTTGTGTGTATGTGTGAGTAGGGGGTTGTGTGTGGCAGTGATTTATTCCTCTGACTAAAACATTTAGCAGTTAACGCCAAAATCTCGAGTGGCAACTGAATCATTTTCAGCAAAATATATTACTTTTGAAAATACGATAAATAAAAAGAAAATATCGTTGTGATTTTGTCGAATCGTCAGTTTTCAAATATAAGCCATTCAAAAGTATACAAGCAAATATATTTGATGAATAGTATAAAAAAAACTGTAATTGAATACTAAAACTCTTCTTTTTTTCTCTATTTTACATATAGAAAACAATTTTCAAAATATCATCCCGAGTGACATGGATGACCTAGAGTTTCCACTGATATATATATATATATATATATATATATATATATATATATATATATATATATATATATACTGGAGTCTTTCAATAAATAAGGGGACCTTTTGAAAAAGTACTTTTTAATTTTTGGATTTTTTTCCCGTAAACCTGCATTGTTTGCAGTAGATTTATCGCGAAATATTATTTTAATTTCGCAAAAATATTTATTTTGTGGCTATTGAAAATGATTGGAAAGCAAACAGAGATCCAGGCTTCTTTCCATATTCATGATCTTATAATATTATATAACGTCGTGACAATTTCATGCGGGTATGATGTGAGTTCGATCCTGGGTTTTAGAGAGAGGACATTTCGTGACACGACAATCCACTAGACAATCAAATGGAAATGGCCATAGGAGAAGAAAAATGGTACAAACCGCCGTTGTTTCATATGGGAGGGAAAGGGAAAAAAAAATAAAAGAAACAAGAAAATCCAGAGAAGGTCCGACTGAAAAAAACGGAACGAGATGGAAAAAAAGGAAAGAAAAGAAAAACAAAACACCGACTAAAAAGAAACCAACCAAGAAGCTCAAGTAAAGAAAGAGTAAATTAAAGAGAGCAGACAAAAAACAGAGGACAAAGAAAAAAAAAATGAAAACTAAAAACGTAAAACAAAAACATAGGAAAAAAAAAGAACTGGAAAGAAACCAAAAGAGGAAAAAAGAAAAAACCGTAAGATGCAGAAAAAAGAAGAAAAAAAAAAGAGAACCCAAGAAAAGAAAGAACAAAATTCAAAGAATACAAAAGAAAAAGAAATTAACAAGAGAGAATAGAGAATAAGAACACCACTAATTAATAGTAGGTACAATGCTTTTCTAATATCTTCTTTCTTCACTGGGGTTTCAAGTTTTGTGGGTTCATGCCTGATAAGAAAAGACGAGAAAAAAGCTAAAAGATAGGAATTTGTCACTGGGTAAAATACAGACGTCATTGAGAAAATTTGGGTAAGTACTATTCTTGTTTTAATGTGTTGGTCACTTGGCTGTTTTTCGTAACCTACACGAGTGAGTTCGAGTCTCATTGGGAGCCCCTTTCATATGGCCTTGTGCCACATCTAAGCAAAAAGCTTAGTAAATTTCCACTTGGCTGTTTTTCGTTCTGTTCAGAATGATTTCAAAGCTGATTGTCTGAGAATTAACTTTCTTCTCATTTGCATTTTGTGTGGTAAACGGTAATGAAGTTGATTTGACAGAGAAAAACCCACCGTACCACGAGAAAGGATCAAGGTTTGGAAAATTGTTCCATAAAAATTGGAGAAGACGATGGTCTTCGCAAAGGCTTAAGTAGCCACGTTTTCTGAAATAAAAAGGTTGCGAAGAGTTAAATTGTAGTGATGAAAGTTCTTCGTGTTTTCAAACAGTAGATTTTTTCAGAAGGTTCGACTTGTAAGTGATCTCTCCTGATTTCCTGGTGGAGATGGATATTTCTGAGTCGGAAGTGAATGGCACGCTGATAGTAGTTAGGAAAAGGGATTATACTTATGGTCCTGAGGAATAGAGAAATTAGGGTGGAGGTTGTGAAGATGGAGAAAAAAAGATAGAAGAGAAGAAACGTCTGCGCCAGCAGGGAATCAACCCAAATATATTTCACTACGGATATGAGCGAATAGTTGTTGCTGCATTCCCCTCGGAAAAGAGTCAAGAAAAAGTTTGTGTTGGTTGGGAATGGTCCTGATATTTTATCTCATTGTGTAAGTTACCAGGAAACGAGTGCTATGATGTTGAAATTGGTAAAAAAAAAAAAAAAATGGGAAATTAAACCAGTTTTGATATGGGCCATGCCTAGTTTTGTGGGGGTACCTGTTATTTAAACGGCGACACGAGTTCAAATCCTGGTCGTGACTGATTGAATTTCATATAGCACTAATATCCTTGGGAAAGGTATGAATCCAATTGTTCTCCCTCCAGCTATGGGTAAATAGTAGGGCAGACTAGGTTCTTCAGCCTTGGTGAGGCAACTAGTCTAGGAGAAGGAAAACTCTGAATTCAAACCTGTTAAACTCCGCTTAAGAATTGACCTTGTGTCATATCCTGCCTGAGCGAAGGGGTTGGGTAAATATGGTTAGTTAAATGAAAAAATACGGCACGAACATATGCTGGCTTGAGGGAACGGGAAGGGAAGAGGAGAGATAGAGAAAAAAGTTGAGAAGTAATTTACCTGCGCAGCAAAAAAAAGACTGAAGAAATGGAGTAATTTACGAGAAAAGAAAAAATGAAAAAAAAATGGAGTATGGAAGAAAATGGAGTAATGGACAAGGAAGAGAAAAGATGGATGATTAGCAAAGTAAGAAAGACATCGAATCATAGAAAGAAAGAAAAACAAAGGTAAAAGAAAAGGTAAACTGTAGACAGTGAGGAAAAATACATAATAATTAGCAAAAGGTAAGACAGTCGAGCATAAAGAAAAAGGAAATTGGTATGGGTTAAATAAAAACGAAAGAAAAACAAAGAGAGAAAGAAAGATAAAAACAGAAGAAAAAACAGAGAGACCCAAGAAAAAACAAATAAATGCTTCATCTAAAAAAAAAACGGGAAAAAAGTGAAACTGGAAGACATAAAAACATAAGAAAGAGGATGAAAAAAAATGAAAAGAAAAAAGGAAAAAAGAGAAAAACAAAATAAGAAAGATCCGAAAAAAGAACTACGATGCTTCTTAACAGAAGATGAAAGAAACAGAAGAACGGAAAACGAACAATTAAATTTATATTCAGTTTAAATGACGGCAATTTTTTTTTTTGTTAATGTTTTGTTGTTGTTGTTGTTGCTGTTGATGTAATTTTTAGTCGTCGCGAAATGAGAGAATTTAATTATTACAAATTTACGATAAAAAGTCACTTAACATCGTTTTATAGGCTTTAAGAATTTTTTCAGGGAAAAAATTTCTTGAGGCATTATGGGAGATGTAATATAATTACGGATGGTAATTGATTATTTTAGTTAATTATTTTATTTGGAGCTAAAAACTTTGAATTGAAGTGTATGTCGCAAGCGAAATTTCTAGTTGTGCTCGTGACACACCAGAGGGCATGATATGGGGTTGACAGAGTGTTTTAAAATCTGCAGCGGACGGGATTTTTAAAATAAACACATTTAATCATATTTACCAACCACTCGGCTCGAGCAGGATACGACACACGGTCAATTTTTAAGCGGAGTTTAACAGATTTGAATTCAGAGTTTTCCTTCTCCTAGACTAGTTGCCTCACCAAGGCTGACGAACATAGTCTGCCCTACTATTTACCCATAGCTGGAGGGAGGATAATTGGATTCATATCTTTCCCAAGAGTATTAGTGCTATGTGAATTGCGACCAGTCTCGTCCAGAAATTTTCGTATTCCAAACAAACGGGCCCGCTTTGTATTTCAGTAAATGTAACACCTACTGATGTTCGGCATGGTGCTGTGTTGGTTAGGCAATATGATAGATAGATAGATAGAAGGGCGTTTTAATAAGAACGAAAATCAGTTAAGATTTTACTGCCAATAGGCGTGAATAGAAGCACTATACTAAGCAACCTTGTATTTCCGGAAATAATTTTAATAGAAGTAAGTCTAATGAAGGCCTTCTGCCAGACTTGACAAAAACTTACGACTACAAAATGAAATAATTAGAATTGTCGATTTAGTAGGCTGGAGATAGATAGATAGATAGATAGATAGATCTGCGTCTTATACACGTAGATACTCACACATACAGCAACAAGTGCATGAAATAACATGTAGAAATATGGACTGTATTTGACGGCATATAAGACAAACGGGTGTATAAGACGAATGGGTGTATAATACGCACCTCAATTTCAGCAGGGAAAATCAAGAAAAAGAAAACAAAGTAATAATATTAAACGTGATGAAATTGATATAATGAATATTATAAATGATAACACTTATAATCTGCATGAAAACCTTTTAAATTAAAGTCTAAGCTAATAGGAATTGCCATGTAAATTTCGACCGACTATGGCGAATTCTAAATCTACATATGGCGTATAAGACGCAGGGAAATTTTTAAAGATATATTTAGTAAAAACATTGCGGCTTATCTGCCGTCAAGTACGGTAGTTATTGAGGGGAGTTCACCTACCCCATGAAACTTTAGCAGGAAACAAACTATCTGGTAAATAGTTAAGCGTGTGGCGCTTTCATTGGCTACTAATATAGAGAATCACCAAGAGATGGACCCACTCAGAGTAAAAGACACACGGAACATTTAAGCAAAGGTGATTCAGACAGCGAGAAAAATTATTGCTGTATAAGAACAGAATACATAGTTTAAAAAGGTAAATATCTGCTACTTTCGATTGACAAGAGACAAGTTAAGTAGTCGGAAGATGTTTGAAAGTAATAGAAATTTAGGTTGCAATCTCCCACATACATTTAAGTGGAAAATGACATTATAGAAACAAATCGAATGGGGGTTGTATTCTATAGTGAAGCTTATGTTAAAATAGAGACGCTTCTTGCTTGACCTTTTCTGTGATCGGATTTTTCTATTCTTCTTTGATTGGCGGCATATACATAAATGTATAATAATAATAATAATAATAATAATAAGTGTATGACTGAATGTGGACTTTTTTTTACTTTTGTATTTAGCGTTAATGTGAGAATTTAGTTCACGTAAACACTCCTTAGTTATGTCCCCCTGGATCAGTTCATTCAAAATATAAACCTTGAATGGATCACAGTTAAGTCAAATTGAATAAAACTTAAGTAAAGCTATTAACTTGTACGTCGTTCATTAAAACATGATATGTCCGTCGACCTTTTATGAACTCTGAATGTATTCTCATCTTCAGAAGAAGGAATCAAGAAGACATATATATATGCACCCATGTCTACAGTTATCATCGTAGGAAATGGAATTGGCGTCTCGAGTTCGAATCCTGAATGAGTTTGATTGCGTTTCACTTCATGCAAACGCAAAAGGAGTGGAACCATCTATTCCCCTCCAGCTAGGAGCAAATAGTTGGACAGACTGGGTTCTTTAGCTTTGATTAGGTAATAAGTATAAAGAAAGGAAAACTATGAATTCAAAATAGCTTTATTTTGCATATAAATTGACCTTTTAACATATCCTATATGTAGCAGAGGGATTGCGGTAAATGCATATTAATATTCAGTATTTTTTGACTTCAGGTCTGGTTTAGTTTAGTTTTGTGGCATATCAACTATTATAAATTATTTAATGCCAAATACTCTTTAAACATATTTATTAAACATATGATTTATAAACACATTTTCTTGATAACATTTTAAACGAATCTGAGCTTTTATTGTACAAAGTTAAATAGTTTTAAGTATTGCTATGTTACAATTTAGCATTAGTCCCTTGTTTGCACACATTTAAATAGATGTACAGGATATGTAAGAGATTAGTTTGTCGGTAATTTTCTTTTTAAATGAGTCAGAACTAATTTGTTTGCACACAAGTAATGTTATTTTTCTACACTGTTAAATAGTTTCAATTATTACTATGTAACACTCATAATTCAATTCTATATCAATAATTTGTTTGCACATAGTTAAAAGGTTCCAAGTATCGTTATGTATCAATAACAATTCAATTAAACATCAATCATTTGTTTACACCCCGTTAAATGATTAAATAGTTCAATTTCAAACAATTCATTTTAGCTTAAGTTTGTTTGCACTCAGTTTAAGTGTCAAATAGTTCTATCTAACCCGTAAATGGGACCCTATCTTGTGCTACCCCTCCAGGCCAGAGTGAACCTGAGACCGATGGGAATGAAGGGGTTCTCCACTTTCCCTAAAGCCTCACCCTCATATTGTTTAGTGTCATATCTAGGACACCGATTTGTGTGTGGGGTCTTACCCCTCTGCAGAGATACAGTTTGTATAGTCTACTGCTCTACCCGACTGGATAGTTTGATTTCAGATATTCAAAATCCGAAGCATAATAACTAAATATAAGACGAATGTAAATTATATAATTTTTGAAGTCACTAAAACTGGAATAATTTGGGTTTTCATTGAAATCGCCAAGCCAATGTAAATGAACCTCTTTTTAATGATTTATGAAATAACTTATACATTAGGTCAAGGGTTGTTCATTAACAATGGTACCATGAAACCTAATAAAATCTGTTAAAGTTTATTCGAAGAAGGGATTGAAATTAGCAAATAGCCGACATTCCCATACAGAAAAAAGGGTTGACATTGCAGAGAGACTAGGGAGTAGATAATGAAAATCACCTATGGATATACTAGTACTCAAATAGGTAACCACATAGTCACTATAGGTAAGTGGTTTAAGTGTTTCTTGCATCCAATTTCAAATCGAGGATATTCGTATTTTACTTTGTGCTTATGCCCATTAATATCCATTGGGTTCTTTAGTCTTGATTAGGAAACTAATCTAGGAGAAGGACAAACTCTGAATTAAAAACCAGCAGTACTCCACTTAAGAATAGTTTTGTGTCACATCCTTCACGTGGGATGGAAGTTAAGTATACATATATATATATATACATATATATATATATATATATATATATATATATGAGGGTTATTCAATGGATACGAGTGTCATCCAATAAATAAGCGGAATTTTTCTTTTTTGAAAAGAAGAAAATATTTTTTCAGGAATTTTTCCTTATAATTCTAAAATCTACATTGTTTAGAATTGGTTGGTGCCAACAATTATTTTAATCTTACAAAAATATAGGTTTTGAGACAATTCAAAATAGCAGCAAATCATCCAGGTTTGGACATAAGTCATTAATTTCACTTTTACTGACTGAAAAGTACAACATATTTGGAATTCACACACAAATATATGTGTAGAGAGAATGATGTTTTAGTAAAAAAATGTTTCCAAAAGGGCTAAACATTGGTCTGGTTGCAAACCCATGTTTAATCCATTTGTAAAAGACAATAGAGTGGAAATGTAACATATTGACCTCCGACCCAGCCGTCGATCAAGGAACAGGTGTAAACCGGTCGAAGATATCAGGGTATAACTTTGATTGTGGATGGGTTGAATTGGGTGCAGATGCAGGTGGATGTCACACAATGATATGACCCGGTGCGACAGGAAGTTCAGTCAGTTTGGAGGCAGTTGTTGCAATTCGTGCCAGTGAGAACCAGCTCTCAGCAAGGGGCTGGGCCCTCAGTTCCCCCGGTTGAGCTGCCCAGCAGAACGAGAAAGAAGTGCTGCTAAAGACAGAGGAACTGGGGGTCAATATGTTGCAGTCTCTTTTCAGTCTCCAACTCACATCTCACACATAACCCTTTCGTAATCGTTTCGCAACCATTTCGAGAATAAAGTGCGATAGGTATATTTTTCTAAAGAAGCGTGTTCGTTCGTCATTATTGTGTTGACTATGTTTTTGCATGTATATGGATCATGGTTGTGACTATGCAACAGAAACTCACTGACTTGTTGGTAAAGAAGAAGGTTTGGGTCGCAGCGGCCAATGAAGAAGTCATGCTGACAATGTCCTAGGGAATACATACAAAAATACATGCTTGCCTAAAAATAACCCTTAGCCTTTTGCTATGCTCTACCAGTCTATGGGAAGTAATGAACTAATTTCAAACCAGATGTACTCTGTCTATGGTTAAGTAGCTGGGTAAATAAATCCAGTAGATATTTTATACTGAACAATGATTAGTAAATAACAAAAAAGAAATAAATCTAGAAATATTGCTTCAAAACTCTCAAAATTATATTTAGAAATCCAACCAGCTACTCTGTCGATAGAATATAATGATAGTATTCCCAACAAGAAACAAGGAATGATTAAAACAGTAAAATTCAAAACGAAAATAGATTCTCTACACATCACTTGTATCTCTCTCTTCAGGCAGTCAATTTAACGTGGGGTTTTCTCGAAGATAAGCTTGTCAAGTGCAGCTCGCCCTTTTAAACAATGGAAATTTTTTTCGAGTCGAGAATTTCACCTTGATTAACTTAGTACAAACGGTTGTCGGCAGGATAGCTGCATCTTTGACCCCTGCAATATCCCGGGGTTTATTTTGGCAAACGTATGGCATTTTTCCTCTCAAAGATTTTAGCCCGAGGTTTCGAGCTCTGAATTAATCAAATTTCCACCTGGATTAGGAAAGAACATGTATTAGATTTAAAGTTCGAAATTTCCTCAAATCGATTGTATAATGAGACAATAGCCTAGAAGATATAATCCCAGCTTGAATGTATGCAATAAGCTGGAGGTCCAGTGTTCAATTCCATGCCCAAGGACAAATTAATTTTGAAGAGGTAATAGCTATGGTATACGTTCTACTGGAATGTTAATAATATATCCCACGATGCATTAAATAAATTGTTCAGTTGAAATTTCGTTAAATTTTCAGAATACAACAGGTGCCTGAAGAAGCCCAGAGGCCTATGGAGTAAGTATAGATTTGAATGAATTGGTGGATGAAAATTATTCTAAAATGCTTTATTATTTCCACTCAGATAAAACCCGCCTTTGGTGGCAATTACACTTTAAAAGTGTATTTCTGTAAATTGCGGCATATAATTCGACTTTTTAAGCCTAAAACATTTTTATAAAACAAGAAGTTAAGACATATACGATAGAGCTAAAATCCAAAATTTTACAACAGAGTTTTCAACCAGCTTTTTGTTCTCGCTCAACCTGTAATTCTAACTAGAGTAACGATTTCTATTTAATAATAGCCATTTCTTGCAGACACTTATATGGTTTCACGCAACAAATAATAAACTTTAGTAAACAATTATAACTTCAAGTAACTATTCTTAATACAAAGGATTTACAGTTGTATGATATCAAGTATTAATATTCACTTTCAACGAACTTGTAATTGATTTAAACTCTAAGCTACATAATTTCAATGAACTGAGTCAAAGAAAATCTCACTTTGACATAGTTTTGCTGGCTTACAAGTACAAAAAAATGAGGAAATTAGAATTAAACACACACACACACACACACACACACACACATATATATATATATATATATGTATATATATATATTAAGTAAGTAAAGCGTTTAAGAAGATGAATTGTGAGCTAAATCGAAATAGGATGATGTAAATTAGGAAGTTCGATTATTGATTTGTCAGAGAACAAACACGCTATTATAATGCGCATATTCAGTACAGATAGATATAGTCAATGACATTACTATATAAAGACTTTCAGGATAGATTTTAGTATCGGCTTAAGTGTTCAAAATAGGGAATCTATCTACTTTGAATCTAGACAATAATGACACTCGAATAAAAAAATCCACTCAATTATCTTATCGATCTGTCGATCAATCCATCAGAAGAAGAGCATTACGTTTCTCTGTATTCTCTTTACTTATGATTTTTTCTTATTTTGTTTTCATGTTTATTTGTCTAGCGATAAATATGCCTGATACACAATGTATATGAACATTGTTTATATAAACCTTTAAAATCATTAACCATTCTGTCGGTGATGCTTAGTATGACAGTATCTCGTGCTAAGGTGTAAGACTCCTTCGAAAAAAGTGTTCTAAACATGACACTAAAAAAAACTATCTGGTGGTGAGGTTCCAATTCCGGAGCTTGAGAGATTTTAGAGCATTTTTTCATTGTCATTATTTTTAGATTCTTTTTGATCTGGAGTAGGAGTACCATTTAGTGTCCCATCCATGGATCGACTAAATCGGTTTGCAAATTAGTTATATTAGACTAGAAGATCTGCTTAATAACCGTGGGCAAAAAACTTATGAACCAACTCAAAAATGTACAAACTGACATAGAATATACGCAATAATGTACGCAGTTCCCAAACCACTGCTCATGAAATGATCCCAAACGGGGTGATAGGTCAATAAAATCAATCAATAAATAAAATTCACTGCCTTTATTAGTTCAAAGGTTATATATATATATATATATATATATATATAGTATCCAGTCAGCGTCCGAAGACAGTGAGTGTGGATTATTCTTTTATAGAATATGTGAGGAATATCATATAAATCTATGTGAGTGCTCAATGTATGGCTATTGTTAATCGCTTATTCCTCGAAGGGATAAAGCAAAATTCACATTCACAGCGTCTATTGTGCAATCAGAAGGAAGCTCAAACCTGGTTAAATTGTCATTATAAATTTATTTCGTCGGGGAATATTATTATACTCTCCGTCTCATTCGATGACTTTTTACATGTTAGATTTGAGGTTGCAGAACAGCAAATGTGGAATTATGCGTACGATGAAAAAAATTAATTAAATTCCCAGGCGCCGGGCAGAGGCGGTCAAAACAATAGGTGTTAAAAACATTAAGAATAAGAGCAGGACGGAAAGTATAATAATATTCTCCGGCGAAATAGATTTATAATGACAACTTAACGAGGTTTGACTTTCCTTCTAATTGTACTATATATATATATATATATATAGAGAGAGAGAGAGAGGGAGGGAGGGAGGGAGAGGGAGAAATAAATAGATAGATAGATAGATAGATATCCTAATTTATTTGAGTTTGAGATTATTTTCTTGGCATTAAGTAACACACTGAAAAATATGAAAAATACATTTAAATGAATAAGATTCGAGTAAATTACCACCGAATAAAGAAAAACGTCAACTTTGAAAATGAGAGTGACACATTTTGCTTTGCATCAGCTCTTGTAATTTTGTACAAAGAAAAAAAAACTTTAATGCAGAAACATTGAAATGAATCTATTAAGCAGAATCACTCATACACAAATATAGTCACACTCAAACGATATGATACATACAGAGTCTAGGACAATGATTTTCCGGATGTAAAACTGTCGCCGCACAGACGTTAATAGCGGTGATCGGGTCGGTGGTATGTTTATGAGCACCATTATCGACATCAGCAGTAGCAGACAAAATGGTGAACAAAGTGTATGTGTGATTGAAACTCATCTTAAAACATGTTGGCATACCATGGCCGCTTCTCTCAAACAACTAATCTTGGTGATTTTTTTTTTATCGGAGGATTGCTGAAAGCTGAAGTCTTTTAACGCTAGTCAAAGACAAGCGACAAAATGAAAGACATGATTCGTCATGAAATCGCAGCAATACTAGAGGCAGAAATGAGGTGAGATCTGCAGACATTCAAAGTTGGGTGTGTGAGTAAGTATATTTTCGCAACTTGTTGATCGAAACAAACAAACAAACATTGTATACAAATTCATGTTTTACCCAAGTGAAGCAATTTATTTATTTGCCCAGTCAGCTGGGGCAGTAGAATACACTGACTGCACCTCTGCAGAGGGGTAATACACCCCAACGAGTGTCCTGGATATGACACTAAACAATCTGATAGTGAGGTTCCAGTGATGCAGGGGCTTTGGACCTGGGACTTCATTGTCATTGCTCCTAGGTCCACTCTGGCCCGGAATGGGAGTATATGATAGGGCTCTATCTATGGGTTGAATAGAACTTAACTGCTCATTTATGCTAAACTGAATTGTTTGATTTAGAACTGTTTGACTAAAGGGAATAGCTTGAAATAGAATTTTTTGGACAATGTAACTGTGTAATTACATTTAAATTGCGTACTTATGCTAAACTGAATTGCTTGAATTGAAACTATTTTTGACATTGAAACTGTACTTACACTAAACTGAATTATTTAATATAGAACTGCTTTGACATTTAACTGTGAGTAAACAAAATCTATATTTATACTAAACTGAATTGGCTGAATTAGAACTGTTTGGATAAACTAATTAGCTTGAAATAGAAATGTGTTTGACAATTAAACTGTGTACTCATGCTAAACTGAATTGTTTGAAATAGAATTGTATTTGTATAATAATGGATTTGGTTTTAAATAACCTACAAAGATTGATATGCCATAAACCCAAACAACCAACAATTTATTCATTGATTGTAAAGGCATGTCAAACCTTATGGGATTATATATAATCAAGAGGTTAGTGAATAGCGTTCATGGTTCATTATATTGACATTTTTTGTGCAGTTGTTTTTTTTATTATTTATTTTGCTTACGGTTGTGTGATAACGAGTATCCTTATATAATGCAAATAATTTGCGAACAAATTAGTTCGATCCAAAGCTAGAACGACAATAAGTATTTGTATTGAAGAGACCGTTGCTTATGAATGACTTGTTTATTTTCCAGCACTCCCAAGCATATTTTATTCTTCTTACTAGGATAATTTGTGAGATGGGAGACCGCTAGCCGTACAGCTGCTTTTCGTGAGGTACTGCTTCTAGGATTTGATCATGGAAGCACACAGCATTCTTGTGTAGCTCCTATCTAGCTTTTTTTTCTCTAAGTGTTTGTCAGCGTCCATGTGGTGCATACATATTGTAGTGTGGACATGGCTACAGTTTGGAAGGAATCCTATTTTATTGTATACACACTATAAATTTCATCACCTCAGTGTCAGTGTTTTAATAAAATATTAATAATAACCAAGCATAAATCAAAGTTGAATATTTTTTAAAGATTTAACTGGAAGGTTGAGTAAAGCTGGTACAAAAGTAATCATAAATAAGTAAAAAAGTGTGAAATATTTTATTGACTAAGAAGAATGTGGCACTCAGTGACTATCAAACTCATTACAAATGTTAATGTAGTTTGTGAACTATTACTCTTTGTGGGGTGCCCTTCAGAAGTGTGCATTATCGCAAATGTTTTACGATAAAAATCAATAATCATGTGCCGGATTAAAAGTAATTTGAATACATTAATCATCGTTATCCCTATATCTACCTAAATATTGCATTAAGCTGTCTATTCAGGATCTAAATGTGTGACTACTTAATAAGAGTAAGTACTGAAGGAAACCTGAGACTTGTATGTCAGACTTATCAAAGCTGAGTAAATAACAGTATTATATTAAACAGAGCAGTGAAATGGGGTAAAACTCTTCATGTAAATAATCATATCGAAGAGATTATTGAATCGGTGTGTTGGGATAAGCAAGACATTTTAAGATTGTCAGTAAAATAAGAATTTTTATTTATTTCTGTGTCCTCTTATTTAGAACCAATATCAAAAGGCACAAGTGCGTCATTTTAAGAATGTCTTATTTGGTAAATTCTTGTGCAAGAATTAAAGTATTTCTACGTATAAACCGAACGTAGAAATCTTGCCTAATTTTAAAATTTTGGACATTTCTGAGGGAGTTCCTTTATGATATAATAAGTTTAAAATGTCAACCAGTTCACCATTCTTGCCCAGACTTTGTTGAAATCTTCACCAGTTTTACTTTTCAAATAAAGAAATTGTGATATTATTTAATCACCAGTGGAAGGTTGCAAGAATGTGTTGACAGTGATTGTGATGTTTTGTTGGTTGGTTGGTTTACAGCGTATCAACCCTTTTCCGGTCATTTAACGTGGAATTAAATCATTTCGATAAAAGTTTCAAACATCATAACAAGGATTGAATCGTACTGCTTGGTAAGGTCTCGTTTTAGATGAGTAAAAAGTTGACTTGGTCCAGTCAAAAAGTTGGAAATTTATAGATAAACAAATAAACTAAATTTGCTGTTGATCAACACAAACAAAATAATAAACAACTGACAGCGTAGCGGTCATCATTTGAAGTTCTTGCTGGACGGTCCAGAAATTTAAGCCAGGGATTTTGACTAGTAAGGGGATTTCTCCCGTATGAGAGGTCAGATGGTATTCAAGCATCAAAGACGATAGGCAATCGGTAAAGTGTATTTGAGCAAAATCAGAACGGATATCAGGCCATGTTGTCGATAGTCAAAAAGATTTTATCTCTCAAACTGAGGAGTCTAGTTGGTATTAGAAGTGGGCATGAAAAACACCTTACCGTCCACTTTCTCTCTATATCTCTTTCTCTCTCTCTTGCTTCAAAAAATCAATCGTATTTTAATTTATTATGAACGGATAAATAATAAAAGTAAAACTGAAATTCTTAATATTTGTGTCGGTAAGGATAAAGTGCAAAGAGAAATATCTTACATACAGAGAGAAAACGGAAACTTCTTTACTTCTTGGGAAAACAAAAGACGAACGAGAATTCGACTTTTTCAGAAAAGACTAGAAAAGAGCCGAACTGTGCTTTGAATTTCACACTCATCACTATCCCTAAAATCCCTCACCCAACATAACAACACAAAGCAGTTATTCATCGTACACACTTCTGACCACAAAGCATTCACAGCAATTTTCCCTGGCGGTTACCAGAGGACAGAAATGATACGCTGAATACGATACATAATTCTTTTTAATATGGCCATGATATTCAAGTATTCTTTTTCGTTTTTTTTTTACTTTAGTTGTTATTTCATTGGGAATTATAGATATTTTTTACTAGTCTCCCGTTCTATTTTGGTAGCATTTTATTAAAATTATGATATTCGAGTAAAGTTGTCTTCCTTTAGTCGAGAGAGACCAGAAGGCTCCCTTTTCAATAGCTACTACACCGAGGTGTAGGGGAGGTAGCTACTCCTTTCTTTGGAAGGTTCCAATTTACCCTTGATACGTACTTTATATCGTGGAGTGTTAGGCAAGGGGGTATCGAGTACCATTTTAAAATCTTTGGTATGACGCAACCTAAGATTGAACCCAGGTCTGCCGAACCATTGGTGAACGCTCTACCCACTACGCCAATGAGCCGTTATATGGTCAGACATTTCTGAAATTAAGTATTATTGCATTACTTCTTAAAAGTTTTTTTTTTCTCGCCAGCGTTAGCTGATGGTCTTTCATGGGAGACTGAGCAACAACATATCTCCTCAAGTCTCCAGAACGCCTCTCGATATTTCGGCCAATCTTAGTATTGCTGGAGTTTCGATAGTCACGGCTTGCTCTCCGATTTCTAACTCTGCTAGTCCCCTCAGCAAGACGTTGGGGATGGTTCTGAGTGCAAAGTTATAATTGTAATCAGCGTCACTTTCATGTTCAATAAGTTTTTTTGTATTCTGACAAGGTTTAATTACACCTTTTAAGTTTTTCAAAACCATATCTAAGGTAGTTTTTCATTAAAATACGAGTGATAACAAGTCTCCTTATGTTTCCTGGACTTTTCTAAGTATTCTACCCGATTTTAAGAGTATTGTAGTCTCGACTATTACCTTAATCTACTAGTCTCTTTTCTAGGTCTTTGTAAATATTCTATAGGCATCAACAATTACTGATATCCCAGTAATCTTCATGTTCCTCCGAATTTCGAAGCACCCCGGCAATAATTTAAGTATTCATTTATATTTTTGCTTTCTTTTCTTTTCACTCTCTTATCAGCTGGCACAGCAAACTTCCCTCGATGACAAGTTATTTTCTTGTGAATTAACCTTAGATCTGGTCTTCTCGCCGGGATTTGGAGACTCGATTATATCTTAAGGTTACAGAAAAGTTATGCATTTCATTTTTTAGGAGAGAACCTGGTTTGTACTTATAATATTTGTGAGTGTGGGCAATTTTTAGTTTCTTGCACAATTCCATGTACATCACATTTCCTACCCAGTTATACTTACTTTTTTGGATTTGGGCGGGGGGGGGGTAGTTTGCTGCATAGCTTATTATATAATCAACTCTTTCACCTCCGTCATAACATAAACTATATTTGCTATTCTTATGATCTCCATTGGAGTTTTTCTCATCAGCGTCAGCTGATGGTCTTTCACTGGAGTTTGAGTGACAGCAAGTCTCCTCAAGTCTCCAGGACTCTTTTCAATGTTCTGGCCGTTCTCAATAATGCAGTAGTTTATATGGTCTCCACTCGTCCTCCAACCAACAAGTCCTCCAGTCCCTTTAATAATTATTTGGTGCCTGTACCAAAAGCACCAATCACAATTGGCATAATTGTCACCTTCATGTTCCATAGTTTTTCAATTCACTATCAAGGTCGAGGTACTTATCCTTCTTTTCACATTTTTCAGTTTCATTCTGTGGTCAGCAGGGACAGCAAAGTCCACAATTTTGCAAATTCTCTTTTTTGTTGTTGATTATTATAAGGTCTGGTCTTTTGGCAGAGATTAGGTGATCCGTCTGTACGTCAAAGTCCCATAGGAGTTTATGTGCGTCATTTTCTAGGAGAGATGCTACGTTTGGCATATACCATTTGTTGGTATGGTCAAACTTAACTTTCTTGCACATCTCCAAGTGGATCCCCTTGCCAACCCAGTCGTGTCTAGTCTTATACTCCTTCTGTGCTAATTTGTTGCATTCGCTTATTATGTGATTGATGGTTTCATCTCTATCACCGCAAAGTCTACATTTGCAATTTTGTTGAGTCTTATCTGTTCTCGTTTTGATATGATTGGTTTTTATGGTGTTGTTTTGTGCCGCTATTAGGATAGATTCTTTCTCTCTCGTAAAATTCCCTTTTCTTAGCTAGGTCTAAGTTTTCTGGTGTGAAATGTTGTTTATTCATCGTTTAAAACGCCCAAATAGTTGTTTTTTTTCCCATTTTTGTTTCCTAATTGTTGTATTTCTGTTGTTCATCGTGTTGTCAGGATCGTTTCTAATGGCTGTAAATAGTCCTCTTTCGTGTTTTCCTGTTATCATTATTATCATTATTATCATTACCATTCCTTTGAGAGTTTTCACACCAGCGTCAGGTGATGGTTTTCACCTGGATTTTGAGTGACAAGTTTCCACAAGTCTCTAGGACTCTTTTCAGTGTTCTGGCAGATCTTTAGAAAGCTGAAGTCTGGATGGTCTCCACTTCTCTTACTTCCAAGTCTTTCAGTCCTTTTACCAATCCGTTGGGGATTGTTCAGAGTGCACCAATTATAATTGGTATCACCGTCACCTATATTTTCTCCAGTGTATTCTTTGTTCTCTTGCAAAATCTTGTTACTCATCTCTTTTCGCTTTCTTTTATTTGGCGTCTACCAGGACGGCAAAGTCAACTATTCGGCAGGATTTTTTTTAATGACTATCACAAGGTCTTATCGTCCAGCCGAGATTACCTGATGTGTTTGTATATCAAAATCTCAGAGAAGTTTGTGTTTCCCTTTCTCCAGGACAGATTCTGGGTTGTGCATATACCACTAATTCGAATGGTCAAATTTAAACCTGCTGCACAATTCTCAGTGGATCACCTTCCCGACGCAGTCGTGTCTACGTTTAGAATATTTTTGTGCTAATCTGCTATATTCCCTGAAGTGATTGATCATTTCGTCTTTATCATTACATAACCTACATAAACTATTTTATTGCGTCTTATCTATGTTCGCTTTGACACAGTTAGTACTGATGGCGTTCTTTTGTGCTCTCATTATTATTATTATTATTATTCCTTTTCGAGTTTTTCATACCAGCTTTAGCTGATGGCTTCTTATAGGAGTAGAAAGTGACTGTAAGTTTCCTCAAGTCTCGAGGACTCTTCTTAGTATTGTGTCTGATCTCAATAATGCTGTAGTTTTGATGGTCTTCACTCGCCCTCTTATTCCCAGGTCCTCCATTCCTTTTACCAATCCTTTGGTGAGTGTACCCAGAGCACCAATTAGTACTGGTATCACCATCTCTTTCATGTTCGACGTTTTTTTCAATTTCCAAGCAAGGTCCAGGTACTTAACTTTTTTTTTTCAGTTTTACTCTCTGGTCTGCCGGTACAGCAGAGTCCACAATTCACCAAATTCTCTTTTGTTTATTGATTATTACTAGGTTTGGTCGTCTGGCCGAGATTAGGTGATCTGTTTGTATCTTAAAACCCCAAATGGGTTTGTGCGTTTTATTTTCCACGACGGAGTCTTGATTGTGCACATACAATTTGTTCGTATTGTCAAATTTCAATTTGCGAGTTTTTCACACTAATTCTTTTCTTCTTTTTAATTAATACAAAGTTGGGTCTTTGGACTGTGATTGGCTGATCTCTTTGTGTCTTAAATTCCATGAGATTTTGATGCGTTTACTTTTCTCGGACAGATTTCTACATTGTCAAATTATAATCTCTTGCACTATTCCCAGTGGATCACCTTTCCAACTATCATATCTACTCCTTTTCGGACAGTTTACTGCATTCACTTTTTATCAACTGATTTATCTCTGTCACCTCGTAATATACATCTGCAATTTTCCACAAATTATTAATTTTTGTTTTGATATATTTTGTCCCCTTGGCATTATTATTATTATTATTATTATTATTATTATTATTATTATTATTATTATTATTATTATTATTATTATTATCATTACAATTATCATTATTTCTATTCTATCTTATTTTGCCACTATGATAATAGATTCAGTTTTTGTTTTTACTTTTTGCTTTTGTAGTCATTTCTTGCTCATTTTATGCCCAATTTATAAGGCTGCTACTTGAAGTATATATACAAATATTTTTTTCTATTCTCACCAATATTTTGCGATTGTTGTTTTTTGTTTGCCCGTAATCTAATTTTGATGATATTGCAATTATTGGCTGCTGTAATCAGACTTTTTTTTTCTTTTTGTATATTATTAGAATCCCTGAATCTTTGCATCAAATCAGTTCTTAATGCTTCCAAGTCTTTGTCCTTTATATTTTTTCAACATAGTGACTGTCTATTTCATCCCTTGAGTATTGCATTATCATTAATCTCCTTCTTCTATGGTTCCTTTGTCTGAGTTCCTCCCTTGTCCATTTTAAGAATAGTTCTGAGTATCTTACAAGATGAACTGCCCACGTAGTTATTCCTTTGATTAGATTTCTACTAAATAGTTTTCTTTTAGAAGTGTTCTCGTTCTTCTGCGTTACTAATTTATTTTTTCTTTCTTGTCTGTTTGATGGTATCTGGTTTTATTATCCCCAGTCATTTGTAGTTTTTCTTTTCTCCAACGGATCTGATGCATTTATGATTCATCAGTTCTATTCCATCTCTCATTTTTCTTCTCTTCTTTTTTTTTTACATTATCCGCATAGCCCAGTTTCGCTTCCAAACCCCAATCGGATATCTTGGCTATTATTACTTTTTTTTACTCCTTGGGAGATTTTCACAGAAGTCTCAGTGATAGTAAGTCTCATCAGATCGCCAATACACTTCCTACGTATTTTAGCCGATCCTAACATTACCATGCTCTGCATCGATTTTTTCCTTGATTTCCACTCTTATTCCAGTCGTATTTTGTAATCTTTAGGGACCGTCCCAAATGCAACAACTAAAATTAATACTGTCTTCACCCTCTGGCTCCAAAGTTTTTTTTACGTCTCTGGCAATGTCCAAGTATTTATCTATATTTTTGCTTTCATTTCCATAAATCCTATGTTCCGTTGGAACGGCAAAATTCAATTGTTCGCAAGTTTCTTTTTTAAAATACTAAGTCTGATCCGTTTGTATTTCGTAATCCCCGACAATTTTATGTGTCTCGTTTTCTTGGCCGGATTCTTATTTAGTAGAATGGTAAAATTCTAATGTTTTGTACAATTCCTAATGGATTACCTTTCCCACCAATTTGTGCCTGGTTTTGTACACTTTTTTTTCTACTTTGAAACATTCACTTAACCGTATCCTCTCCAAAAATCTCTGTTCTATCCTTCAATCAGAATAGTCTGAAATTTGCTTGTATATCAATTTTATATGATGATATCAATCAAATTGAAACAAAAGCAAAGAAAAATATTCTAAAAATCATATGAATTGAATTCTTTACAATGACTTAATTTTTCCCAAGCTGTTCTTAATATTTTTTTAATGTTTAGTAAATTGTTCCATGTCATGGGCAACAGGAGTCAACACTGAATTGAAAGCCGTTCTTTGTAAGAAATAACCAGCGGGAAAATGAGTAATTTCATTCAGATTTAATAATCTGTGAAGAGCTTAATTAGTTCTTCATATTTTCGCAACGGGATTTTAAAAAAATACTGATTGGAATCAAGTTACAAATTAGTTACTCAAACAATTCCATATATGACTCTTAAGCAAAAAAAAAAAAAATGTTTTGAGAAAAAAAAAGATTTAAAATTAAACTTATTCTTCCAATTTTTTTAATGTTTTGATTATATTTTCTATTTTATTTGTATGTGTAAATGGATTTCTTTAAACAAATTCATGTTAATGACTAAATATTTTTTTTGTTTTGATTTTAAATTTTACAAACGTTTCCAAAATGTTTCTATTCATAAAAATATAGACACCTTTAAGATAAACATTGCCAAATTAAAAGAGTAATCCCCACGACATAGTGACTGACACGTTTCACAACGACTTCCTTGTAAGAAACTCCCATTTTGCTATTACATTCACTTTCAGATTAATACTCTTGGAAATTCTGTACCAACTACTGTTGGTCTACCTAGATGACTTTGGCATTAAATAACCTGAGTTATTTGAAAATGATACACTCACCCATTTATATCAGTATGCATGATTTACTCCAAAGCTGATTAATATGTTTTATTTGCGGTTTAACAAAAGACGTTTCCGAAAAGAAAACCTCGCACGGTTTGAAAGAAAAGCATTTTTAGTGTATGTTAGAAAGAGAGGCTTTTGGTGTAATATTTATCGTCGTAGGATGTATATTCAGCCAACTGACTTTGTGTTTTCCATAGCGCTAAGACGCTTGGTAAAGGTCTGATTCGAGCTTCCAGTTATGACCGCCTGAGTTCTTTAAACGTAGTATGATAACCAGTCTAGGAGAAGGAAATCCAGTTAAAATCTGGAAATATATTGGCTATTCTTGCTCAAGGCATGCTACAAGTGTAGGTATTGCACAATCAAAACAGATTACGGTATCCGTGCGTGAATGGGATAGATATTAGAATTATAATTTGCTTTTTCACTTTTCTTTTATTTCCTGCATTATTTTCGTATTAACTTTGGAATGAAAAGGAATATTTTAAAAAATGAATTTAATGTGATAGCAAATGAATGCCCATAGATTAAACAGGAAAAAAGGAATAAATAACCGATAAAGTATATATATATATATATATATATGGGAATTCAAATAACTTCGATGTTAAAAGTGTTAATTTGGGTGCAAAATTGGCTCAAGAAGCTATATATTTTTTTATTTTTGCATTTCAGGACCAATCAGCGCATTTGGACTAGTTTTTAAATTTTGAGATATTACGTAGACGACAATATCTGACTTGACTCGAAAATATTTTTTCCTCCAAGAATTTTTTTTTATCAACTATAACCATAGATGAATCATAAACCTTTTAAAATCTAATTTCAAGCCAACTTAACTTGTATAGATAATCGAAGAAATGAATATTTCTTTAATAGTTGTGAAAGTGTTTATATTTACTAAACTGAAGGTAATAATGTAATTCATTTCGGTATCTACTCAGCATTTTGGATAATTTATTTTGAGTGAAAATTATCTCTTGCAAGAAAGCATTTTATTCCAGCCCCACTGATCTATTGAAGTAAGACTTTTAATACTAAGTGACACTCGTGCACAAAGATTTTTTACAGACATAAAAAAAAGCCATTCATTTTAAGCAAACGATTACTGCAATACTTTATTCCCAAGATCTTAGCAATCATCAACTTAAGAATATCTATGCTCTAATTGTAAATATCTTTGCTAAAAGAAAATATTTTGTGACTTCCGTATTGCAGCAAATATTTTCCTTAGTTTAAAGAAATAAAAACAAAATATAAATTTGTAGATCAGAGTTTTATCATATCATCTACAACACACTCAGACACACACACACACACACACACACACATATATATATATATATATATATATAACCGACAAGGATTTTAAATTGTAATTTTTAGTTGCTTTTTCTTGTTCGCGAATGAGATGTTGCAAATGCGGAAGAAGGCTCTTTAATAATTGTTCGAAATCTCTGATATTACAACATGAGTTAATGCACTGTCAACCTTTGTTGATCATTGTAGAGGATTTAAGTGCGAATATTTCAGAGAATACATAATGTTTATGCGATTAGTGAATATTTGAATGACAGCGGTCACTGCGTGCAGTTGACGTCATTTTAGAAATCACATTTAATTTGAGTTCTACAATGCATAAATACATC
The DNA here is from genome assembly GCA_963585895.1 of Sepioteuthis lessoniana. NCBI lineage: Eukaryota > Metazoa > Mollusca > Cephalopoda > Myopsida > Loliginidae > Sepioteuthis > Sepioteuthis lessoniana. The sequence continues at coordinate 92,499,970 of OY757928.1, read as the reverse complement.
TGACTCGGTGCATAGTTCCCAAGCCTCCTAGATGATTTATAGTCACTTAATGCTTATCTGAGAATTTCTACACATTCCAAATTATAACAATGGACTGTGTTTTCAAACAAAGGAACAAGGATTTGAACTTCGATCACCGTGTCCATTTCCTCCAACGCTGAACGTTACTTGACGAGTTGAGACACCAAATTTGAAAATTAGTGAAGCTTGATAACGATTGCAGTAAAGAACAGTAAAGAGTCAGATTGATTGATAGTCATTTAAATTTTGAATTGCAATACCAACGTGGGTTCAAAATAAGTATAAGGCGAGAGGTGTGAAGACAGAGACAACTTTCGTCTCATTATCTCTGCGAATTTTAACAATGCTTTCATTTGATTGACGTAGCACAGGGAATGGTTTGACAAGGTCTTCATATGTTGACATCACAGAATTCTAAGAAAGATAGACAAAGAGAAAAATCTAAGGAAAAAAGATCTATGGAAAAAGAACTCAACAAAAGACATAAATAGAAATATCTGTTAAGAAACATCTGTAATTCAATTTATTTGAAATGAAATATGTTCTGCGGTTCTTACTCTCATGAGGTCTAATGATTAAATAAATTGATAAAATGTAGGTTAATGCTAAAAATGGGAGAGGATTATTTAACTCTATAAATATAATGTACGCCAGAAGCAGAAACATGCTGTCAAAAAATAAAACGGATGGCTCTGCATCAAATGAGAGACGAGTAAGAGTTAAATCAACAAACATCTAAAAGTTTATTAAAAATCAAATATAATTTTCTTTGAACTGAAACACGACACATTTCTTGCTGATATGTATTTATTCATTTATACTTGTTAAAGTAATTAAAATGATATTATTTTAAGTTCAAATTGCTCATTAATCTGCCAGAATTTTGTCAATGATTTGTAGTTTAGAGAAAGACAATCGCTAAGGCAGTAATAGATGATTTGTGGATGAAAAAGGAATAACCTAAAAACACAACTCATCTTAAGCGTTAAGACCGTGCTGCTCTATTCGCTCGGTTCAGTCTCCAGTGCTGGAGAAGCCGTTGAAATTAGAAGACACAGCGTGTGGGACAATCCACTC
>OY757928.1:92288872-92493872 GCA_963585895.1 Sepioteuthis lessoniana | reverse complement strand
AAACAATTCAGTTTAGTTTAGTTTACAAAAACGGTTCCATTTTAAACAAATAAGATTAGCATGAGTATGTAGGTTAAATGTCAAAACAGTTCTAATTCGAACAATTCAGTTTGGAATAAGTACGCAGTTTAAATGTCAAAACAGTTATATTTCAAACAATTCAGCTTAGCATAAGTACGCAGTTTAGTTCTATTTGACCCATAGATAGGACCCTATTAGGTGCAACCACTCCTAGCTAGAGTGAACCTGGGAGCGATGGTAATGAAGGGGTACTCCTCATTCATCTGCAGAAAAGCAGTCAGTGTATTCTACAACCCCAGCCGACTTGTCAAACACATACCTACGTATATATATATATATATATATATATAGATATATATATATATATATATATTCTTCTTTGGTCGTCTTTGTATTCTCAATTTCATGCAAGATATTTACTTTTTCCTTAAGTGCATGCAATTCGTCGATCAAATCTGGAATCATATGTCTCATTCTGATAATTACTTGTTGTGCAGCCGATGTTCGATTCAATTTCTATTGTGTTAATCAATACTATAATTGAATCATCCAGTGAGTTCAAATTAAAGTAGCGTGTTTGTTCACTTTACTATAATACCCTTGAGGAGGCATTAATTCATTTCTCTTCCAACCTTCATATTAACTGCACAATGTTTGGGCAATTAATCAACAAAAAATATCAGCAATGTATTCAAAGCCAGATTCTAGAGGCACCAAAAGCGCTTGATACTGTCTCCCACCTCTTTACAATAATTCCTCGGGTAACACTTGTGCCAGCTCTGAATTCAAATCAGTATTGCGAAAGCATCCTCAACGTCAGATATAACCCCCCCCCCGCTGTGTGATTCTAAATCTCGTCAAAAACAGCTGGGTCACTACTCTTACTGGGGTCATATATAGAAGAGCTATCTTTTTCGAGAGTAAGGAAAAAACCCAAGGTTTTACATGATATTAGAGGGAGTATTTCTTCTACTTTGATTTTCGGCTTTAACATAATTTATTTAAATTTCACAGAAAAGTAAACATTTAAAAATTGAGGGAGAGAGAAAGAAAAAGAGAAAGAGAAAGAAAAAGAGAGAGATCGATAGAGAGTGAGAGGGAGAACATCGAAGCAAGTTTGAAACAAATCAATTTTACATAATATTGATAATTTAGTCTTATAATGAATGTCATCTTCCTAATTCTGGTTGCTTTATAATTCAAGTTAAATAATCATCATCATCATCATCATCATCATCAAGTCGTCTCTGACCCTCTCTCGCGACTTCTCCCTATCATTCATCGCTTTTGGCAGGTCTTCAGGGTTACATCCCGTATCCTCACACAGCTGCTGTATGTATGTTCGAGCTGGTCGTCCTGCTTTTGCTTGGCCATAAGCGGGGGTCCATAGGAGTACATCACTGATAAGTTCGTCCTTGCTTCTCCAGCAGTGTCCTGGGTGTCTGGTTCGTCTAACTTGTATAGTTTTCGTGATGGGAGGCAAGTGGCCGTATAGTTGGTGTCTTGTGGGGTGTTGACGCCAGGACTTGTTCCATATTGCTCTCAACATTCGTGTGTAATTGCCGTCTAGCTTCTTCTTCAGCCGTTTTGTTAGCGTCCAAGTAGTGCATCCATATAGTAGTATCGATACAACCGCTGCCTGGAAGAAACTGCGTTTCATTTTATCGGTTAGGTCTGATTTCCAAATGATCGAGACCCTATCGATAGCTGTCCATGCTTTCGTTAGTCGTGTGTCGATGTCTTTTTCGGTTGATGAGACGCTACTTCCTAGGTGGGTGAATTTGTCTACTAGTTTTCGAGAGGCTCCGTCTAGTGGGGTAATGTCACCTGTTTGGCTGTAACACATATATTCAGTTGTGTGTGCTTTGACATGGAGGCCAATGCCTGCGGCGGCTCGTTCCAAACTATGCAGTAGTGTCTCGCCTTGATTAGGTGTATTCGCCAGTAACGCTATGTCATCGGCGTAGTCGGCGTCGGTAATTGTTTTTGCGAGGTACCTTCTGCTTCTTTTCTTCGTCAGCATGAAGCCATTTTCTCTGATTTTGTCGATCGAAGTTTTAAGCACGTGATTTTGTCGATCGAAGTTAATAATATAATAATGATAATATAATTATCATAAATAACCAGCATATTGTCGATTATAATTGGTAATTATGACTTGTGTTATCCGTTATCTTCCTAATTTTTGCGGCTTAAAATATATATTGTGTTTACCATACAACCTCCTAAATCATTTGTGATATCCCATCAGTCAAAATTTGTTAAAAAAAGAATTTACAAATTTGTGAATAGTTAAAAGGGGAAGAAGTTAATTGTTTGTTTTTAAAAATAAATCATCATAATTTTTTTAAAAACAGTTGTGCCCTTTGAACAGTTAAATAAACCAATGAACGTGGAGAGGGAACGTTTGAGTAAAGTCAGACGACTAATTTCAGAGACGAAGATTTTCAGAAGAAACAGATGTAAAAAGTTTATGAAAGCTGCTAGATCGGAGGAACAAACCGGGCCAGGAACATGTTTGAAACGGAAATTATAGTTCAGAATAAAAAAAATTTGTTATTCTCTCCCAGAAAAGAAAAAAAAAATGGCGTTTAATCTTTATTTATTGTTTTATTGTTTGTTTTTTGCATTTAAAAACAAAGTCGCCTGCCGTTAAGAATTAAAGATGGAGAGCTTTTCCTCCCGGTGAAAGAAACAGTTTTTTTTTTCTTGGAATATTTAGAAGCTTTTGTATGTTATTGTTTACTTTCATATCTTCCACCTATCTTGAAAGAAATTATTTTATGATATAATTATTTGTCTTCTCATACTTATCCAAATTAAACGTTTCATAAACAATTTATTTTGTATGATTCTTTCTTCAAAATAGAGATCGCTTTACCACTTGTGCTATGATGACGGTATAAAATGTCCAAATCACGAAATCCCTCCGTGATATATATATATATATATATATATATATATATATATATATATATATATATATATATATATATATATATATATCTGCTCTATCTGCTCTATCTATGCATTTTGGGGGTTTAAAAAATAAAGGTTTAACCCCTGAGATTCAATGGTCCATATTAAAAAGATCAAAGACTTCAAAATGTTTCGATAGTAGATGCAATCTGTGTTTAGAAGAAAAGATGTACATTTTGCTTTACCCAGATCCAGAAAAATTATTAAATAAGAGATTTGAATTAATAGCTAGGTGTAGACATCGGGCTAAATTTAAACTATAGATAAGTAAAGTAAAGTTAGCGACCATAGTCAAGGGTGACCCAAAGGCTCCCTTTTCGATAGCTACTACACCAAGGTGTAGGGGAGGGCGCTACTCCATTCCCAGGATTGCTCCACTTTACCCTTGAACCGTACCTTATAATGCTGAGTGTTAAGCAAGGTGGTATCAAGTACCATTTTTAAAGTCTTTGGTATGACTCGACCTGGGATTGAACCCAGGTCTCCCGGGCCATCGGCGAACACTCTAACCGCTGGGCCAATAAAAAAAACAACAACATTGGATTAAATTGAGAATTAATGTGAATGAATAAAAATAAAATAAAATGTTAGATAGAAAATGTGAAAAAATCATATCATATATACGTATTAATCACTAAAAGTGTAACTGATTAATAGGTTCTAAATAAGTTTGTTTTTTTAAAAAAAAAAGTTGAATTTAATTAAATCTTGAAATTAATTTAATATAATTTTTACTGTATCGTTATGTAAAGTTATTGAATAAAGTTATTTTTCTAATTTTGTATTAGAGCTGTAGTTTTAAGTTGAAAATAATTAAAATAAAAAAAAAACATTTTTTTAATTAATTTACTATAATTCTAACCGACATAAAAGAAAACAGAAGTGGGCTAAATGTGGAGATAACTCCTCACCCATCTTCTATCCCCTCCCACCTTCTTTCCTATGTCTATTCTGATTTATTTTATCCATAAGATCTGAAGAAGTACTGTTAATTTTTTTTTTCTTCGTGTTCTTTGATTTTTCAAAAACGCGTAAAAGGATGGAAATAAATTTATAATCCTAATTCGACTTGTTTGTTGTTTTTTCTTAATGGAAATATATGTACATATACATATATGTGTGTGTGTGTGTGTGTGTGTGTGTGTGTGTGTGTGTTTACACAAGCCCACTGAACGAGCAAAAGGCGACCCAGGGTCACTTTTGAAGCGGTGTTTGAAATGCAGATTATTCAGATATTTCCTCATCAGTTGCCATACCAAATTTAAATTGCCCATTGTACCCTACTATTAACCCTTAACAAGTGGGAGAATAGCTAGATTGATATATTTGCAAAGTGTAGTACAAACAGTCTCGTCCAAGAATGGAACTCGGTCCACCATGCCTATTCCTACGACGATAACTATTGTATAACAACTATATATATATATATATATATATATATATATATATATATAATTAAAAATAGGAAAGCCGCAGGGCTTGATAAAATTCCCCCAAAAGTGTGGAAGACCAGACAATTCGACGACATACTGCTCCGACACTGTAACGCTGTTTATAATCAAAGTCCGATAGACAGATGGATGAAGGGATGCATCCTCTCTTTCCCTAAAAAGGGTGACTTCGGATTATGCAAGAACTACCGAGGTATAACACTTACATCCATATCAGCCAAAATATACTACGAAACCGCATAGAACCCAAAATTGACGACATTCTTAGGAAGAGCCATAATGGCTTCCGAAAAAATAGATCCACGACCTCACAAATATTGACTATCCGTAGAATCCTTGAAGGCGTACTGGCAAAAAACCTACAGGTGACAATACTATTTGTCGACTTCACCAAGGCCTTTGATTTCATTTACAGAGGGCAGATGGAACAAATTCTACTAGCATACGGCATACCAAAAGAGACCGCCGCAGCCATAATGATTTTCTATAGAAACATCAAAGTGAAAGTACGTTCTCCGGATGGAGACACCGACTACTTCGACATTGTAGCAGAAGTACTGCAAGGGGACACACTAGCCCCATACCTCTTTATCATCAGTCTAGACTATGTGCTTAGAACATCGATTGATAAAATCAAAGAAAACAGCTTCGAACTGAGAAAGAAGCAGAATGTACCCCGCAAAAACAATTACCGACGCCGACTACGCCGATGACATAGCAATTCTGGTAAATGCATCCCACCGAGCCGAAACACTACTGCATAGTCTGGAACGAGCCGTCGCAGGCATTGGCCTCCATGTCAATGCACACAAAACATGTGGTTTAATCTAACAGGTGAAATTTCCACAGTAAACGGTAGCTCTCTGAAAGTCGTTGACAAGTTCACCTAACTAGGAAGCAGTGCCTCATCAACCGAAAGAGACACCAACACATGACTAAAAAAGGCATGGACAGCTATCGATAGGCTATCGGTCTTATGGAAATCAGACCTGACCGATAAAATAAAACGCAGTGTCTTCCAAGCAGCGGTCGTGTCGATACAGCTATATTGATGCATTAAATGGACGCTAACTAAACGGATGGAGAAAAAGCTTGACGGCAATTACACAAGAATGCTGCGAGCAATTTTGAACAAGTCCTGGAGGCAACACCCCACAAAGTAGCCGCTGTACGGCCACCTACCTTCCATCACGAAAACTATCAAAGTTTTCCAAACCATACATGCAGGACACTGCTGGAGAAGCAGAGACGAGCTCATAAGTGATGTGCTCCTATGGACCCCCTCACATGGCCGAGCAAAAGTAGGGCGACTAACTCCAACCTACATACAGCAGCTCTGTGAGGATACGGGATGTAGCCCTGATGACCTGCCAGATGCGATGAACTATAGCGAGGATTCGCGAGAGAGGTTCAGGGATATCCGTGCTGGCTGCACGACATGATGATCATGATATATATATCAAAATACTTAAAGAAATCATATATAGTAGGGAGATGTAAATGAAAGAGTGATGGAAAACAGCGAATATTTTATTATAAATGCCGCTAGAAAAATATATATCTCCCAACTACATATGATTTCTTTAAGTATATCGCTATATGAATTTGCATGTACCAATAATTTGTTTATATACTTTAAGGGTCGGTACATCTAGCATATCATACGTATTCTTGATAAAATAGTCCATCTTAAATGTATAGTAATTGCCTTACAATATAAGATCCAATTCCTTCATTCTTCCATAAACAATTAAGTTGTCCCTGACTATATCTTGAGACGTTTTTCAAAAATAAAATGGCGTAACATAAGCAATGTGGAACGTGCTTTTATTATAAATAAAATCGTCTTTTATTCTGGGTTCATTATATCCGTCAAAACCTGTTTACAGATACTATGGAAGAAAGCTTGGATGTCCCTGAGCTTCTTTGATATAATCCGCTTTTCAAAATATTTGTCCAATAATGGTAGTAACATACAAAATAAGATTCTCTTTAAAAATATGAGGTTCTTACATTTCCTCATGTGGAAGAAATTCGGCTGTGTGGTGACATCTAATAGACGTATATTTAATTTTTCTTCCTAAGTTTTGTCGGATAGTGAAAAAAAATGATGTCGAGAGGATTAGATTCTTGCATACCCCCATCTCATAACATTAATTCAGTTAAGCTTTTTTTTTATGAATTTGAGTTATTTCTCACACTTACACAAGTTTTCTCCGGTGTCTCAACCTATTTGAAGACACGTTTACCCGACTTAGCTCATGGGTTTGCTGAGATTACGGTAGACTCTAAGTGATTCTTGTGGCAGAGGAATCACTTCGTTGTTCGTCTGCTTTCTTGACATGTATATATAGAAAGCCTACGTTTACTGGGTTGTATCTGAGTTGGGATGCTTTTGCTTCCAAGTCTAGAAAGATCAACCTGATCTTACTTTCAGGGCTTGAAAGATTTGTTCAGATAGCAAGATTAAAAGTGAATTTGAGCAAATTAAAAATTTATTTTTTGAGTAATGGGTATCCCGAGGAAGTCATTGTTGATACGATTAACTTAATTGTGGACAAGTTCAGGAATGACCACAGGCCATTTGACCCTTCTAAATATCCTGTTTATGTTTACTTTCTTGAATTGATTCTGCCAGCCAGTTAATTGAATATAAAGTTACTTCTGTTGTACGCTATTATAATGCGGTTAAGGTTCGACCTTTTTTTACTACAGGACCGCACTTCACTCTACCCATTATGATGTACTTACTATTTTTCAACAAAATAATTTAATTTGTAAATGTCAATGTTGTTGTGATGCAACACATATTGAGCGTACTTCCCAGTGTCTTGAGGTAAGGCTGAAACAGTATGTTTCACCAGGAATTCATGAGCGAACAATATCCGAGCACTCGCAAATGTTTGATTCCTCCATCTGTGAGCATTTGAGAGCAGCAAATAACTGCGCGACTAATTATAATGATGAGTGCTTTGGTGTTTGGCACAGAGTGAGGACCATGCAACATGTGAATTTCCACGTGGCAATTTATATATTGTTTAATCGCCCCTCTCTGTGCGAACAAAATCCAAGGCACTCTGTACATCTTCTTGGAGATGTTTCTGGCGTGACTTAGGCTGGTTATATATATATATATATATATATATATATATATATATATATATATATATATATATATATATTTCTCCCTTTTTGTCTTGACCATATTTTTCATATCACCCCCCACATTATTCAATTTGTTTACACCTTTGAATTTTAAACGTCCTCCGGTTCTATCATGTAATAGTTAATGTAGAAAATGGATACAGCGAACTGAATTCAAATCCCGGATGAAGCTTATATATCAGCGCTTAATCGATTGTGATTGATTTTCATTCAAAAATGTTTCGTTTGTACTTAAAAAAAAATGAACACTGAGACTGCATCACAACTCGCTAAATATTTTGTTTAGCATAATTTGATAAAAGGCCAAAGGTAGGGATAATCCAGAGAGAATTGAACCCATTAATAATGGTTTTCCTCCCTCGCATGCTAAAGAGTTAACCGAATCAATCTCTGATAAAGTCCCAATATTTTCTTTTTTGTTCTCAAAGTAAGTTTCCGTTCTCCAAAGAAAAAGAAATTAAAACCAAAAGGAATATGGATTTATTCATTTGAAGAAAATCAATTACAATCCAAGACATACGACGGTAGGATTCGTTCAGAAACAATTCAGATAAAGAAAGGGGAAAAAAATTGAATGTGACCTTGGAAGATCCGATCAAATATAATCAATAGAAGAAAAAAACAGCACATTGGCTCTTTTTCAGTTCAGCGGCTGACAGAGACAGAGACAGAGAGAGCAAGAGTGTTTGATACTTAGAGTGCGTGATCAAAAAGTCTTAAGTCTGAATTAAAAATAAAAATCATTTAAAATTGAAATGAATTCGTGTGCAGAGCTGAGCTACTTCTATAATAAAGTGAAAATGTCTTGGCATCAAGAGAGTTGTCATTGTTATCAATTTTCTCGATACATTTTGATCAACTGGTTTTAGAAAGAAAATAAAGACTTCGTAAGTGCAGCAACTTCCATATTTATCAGATTTTTTTTCCATTCGAATTTTTATTTCCTAAAATGAAAATTTGTCTCAAGGCAAAATTTTGGTGATGGGGAGAACAATAGAAAAAATTGGACAATGGAACTCATCATAACCAAATAAGATTTTCAGAGGTGATTCAAACCATCGAAAACTTGTTGGGATATGTTGAATGACAATGCAACTCGTTTTGAAGAAAATGATATTTATATTCATGGTTCTGAGCTTCAGTCTCGATATTTTAAGCAGATTTTAAATACTTATTTTTTGGAAACTTGCTTAGATATTCTAGGTTGTATCAAATGTTTTCCAATAGTTTAGTACGTGTTGGTTCAGGCGTATATATGAACCGACAGAAGTATTGCAAACCTTGGTTGTTAGAAGTATCGGAATAAATTGGACGCTGATACATTTTGGATTGTTTCCTTCCATGTATGATTTAAAAAGCCACTAGAATAAAGAGAGTGTAATTTGGGAATTGACACTAAACAAACTCGAATTGTGTCACAACGTCGAGGAAGAAACGAAAAGTATTTGCTGTGAGAAAAGTGGAGGTGCATTTTATTAAAGAACTATAACAAGGTATTTGCAAGAATCACAATTATCAATCATAGTCAGATAAGCCTAAAATATGGAACTCAAAGGCTGTGCTCCAAAGTATTGGAGCAAATCCGCCGAGTAACACACGGAGAGTATTAAGTGAGCTCAGCATCTCATCGTCAAGAATAGTTCGTCACCTTCACGACTTCAACAAAAGCATCCAGAACTGCTGAAATGTGACTCACTTTACTAAAATATAGCAAAAAAAATATTCACCCAAGTAGTAGGACATATAGGGTTATCCAAGCAGTCTAGAGGGAAAACATCTGACTCAATCAAGTTTTTTTAGAGAAAATATTAATGATCGAAACCAAATATTTTTGTATAGTTTTGAAGATAACTGAAGCTTGGTATTTGACTAATATACGAAGGGCGAAATTTAGTTTTTCAAAATTTTCAAAATCATTACTCAAAATAAAAAAAATTGCAAAAAATAAAATAAATTAGATTTATTTAAACCGAAAATAAAACGACTAGTTTTAAGTTTTCGGTTTCCATTGAAAAACCAGGAACGATTGGAGAAATAATTTGGTGAAGATTCTATATTTTAAATTGCTGTGGCAGTAAAATTGTTTTCAGTATCGGAGATCAATGGCTGCTTTAAAATTGGTCCGTCTTCAAAAAGACAATAGAATTTAAAATTGATTTGAATATGAAGGGGGTAAAAGAATGACATATTTTTGATTACTCGATAAATTTTAAATGATTCGATTTATTTGACTACGCCCTAAAAAAAGAAATAGAATGTAAATATTGTAGATACCTGAAGATAAAAATAAGTACTTTGTACGAAACATTTTTCATCACAATTTCCATCTAAAAATAAATCGATATTTTGTTGAAAACTCTTTGTCGAAAAAAGGAAAGAAAGCAAAATGTAGGTTATTACGACATCGATGAATAAAGAACCCTTCAAATAATAAAATGTTTATAGTAAATTTCTGCTGGGAATATTTTCTTGTTTTTAATTATATGAATTCACATGGAACCCAGAATACCTGAATGCATAATCCACAAACATTAACAGAAATGTGTCTCTGCATAACGAGACAGCTCAACTTTATAATTAAACATTAATTGTTTTGTAAGAATTATGTTTCTCTCCCATTAATATAGATTCCTTTAAGGTAAAAAAAATCCCATGCTTTCCAATAACGCAAGAATATTGGTCAAAAATATCAATGATATTTTCTAAATTAAGGATTTCTTTACACACACACATACACACACACACGCGCGCGCATATATATACATATACATACATATATATATATATTAATAAAAATTTCGTTGAACATAATAGACATTTTCCGTCTACATATATTTTTCTGGATCCGTTCGTATTGCCCCACTTCTTTTATCGTATTCGGCGGGAATTGATTTATGTATTGTCCATAGTTGTATGCATAAACAATTTTATAAAACGTTCTTTTTATATTGGTGTATGTACATATGTCTTATATCTATATATATATATATATATATATATATATATATATATATATATATATATATTAAAGATATCATGTGGTATACAATATAAAAGAAGACACAGCAGACGTCACGAGAAAAAAGAAAAAAAGAAATATCCCTCAATCCATTTATTTTGCAATATTCTTTTATAATTTCAGTTTCGTTAAATATGTCAGCTGATTATAATGCTAACTTTTTTTCAAATATACTTCTAAAAAAAAGAAAATTCAGGAAAAAACAAATAGATAAAAGGCTTCTTACCTTCGGTTTGAGTATACAGATATCCTTATCCAATTTGTATTAGTTTAATCGATTGAAAATCGAACATCTTTGCGTGATTAGCATTGGCATCGTTTTAACCGTTCATATCTTATGAATTTCAGGCTCGTGGAATTTCAAATCTGAAGAACACAAAATTATACCCTGTTAAAGGCTATTGAAATTCACTTTTCTTTTATACATGAGGTTCATTCAATTAATATTGTGAAAATATCCCAAAGATGTGTGTGTGCGTGTGTGTGTGTGTGTGTGTGCTTATTATTACTGACTCTTTAATGTTTAGGGCAAGATGATGCTTCCTAACTAGATATTGAGAATGGAATGAGAATAGGTTCTGCGATATTTTCCCGTGTACACACACACACACACACACACACACACACACACACACACACACACACACACACACACACACACTATTTATATATATGCCGAAAGAAAAAATTAACAAAAGAACTGAAGTGATACCCAAGTGCAGATAGTTGAATAAGATTTTCATATAAAATTTCTCATTCCATCTTTTTTCCCGTTTATTTAGACTGCCCCATATATATATGTATATATATATATATATATATATATATATATATGTGTGTGTGTGTGTGTGTGTGTGTGTGTGTGTGTGTGTGTGTGTGTGTGTAAGCGAATAATGGAAAAGAATCCGACAATGTAAAAGAAAATAAAAAAATATAGTCATCGAAAGTGAACAATTTAATATGAAACAAAGTCAACGTTATAACATCAATGATTCCATTTGTTTTACATCATTGCATTGCATCGTCTAATGATATTTTTTGAAATAAGTAAATAAAGTTGGCGACTTTAGTCAAGGGTGACCCGAAAGCTGTTTTTTCAATAGCTACTGAGGTGTAGGGGAAGGCTCTACTTCATTTCCTGAATTGCTCCACTTTACCCTTGATCCTTAGCTTATAATTCTGAGTGTTTAGCAGGGCGGCATCATGTATGTTATTTTAAATCTGGGATTGAACCCCAGTATCCCGGATCATTGGTGAACACTTTACTAATTAGACAGCTTTCTCTGTATATATAATCCCCTCTTTTGTATTTCATTAAACACCAATCGGAGATCTAACGACACTTAATAACATCTTTTCTAAGTCTTGATTATTCAAACTGAAACAGTATAAGGTCGACTTTATTTTATATTAAATTCTTCACTTCGGATTACTTTGTTTTTCCGTTTCTCTTTCTCTCTCTCTCTCTCTCTATATATATATATATATATATATATATATATATCCCAGTGTGATTGTCACGTGTACTTCCATTTTGACACGTGACAATGCACTACGCTAGAATGGCGATTGATCAATTACTTTTCTCCCATTTCCGTCAGATTTTTGTACCCACGACATAAAAGTTCAAGTAATGGACTTCTTGTGTTCATTGTTAAAACCTTTTTTACCTTTTATTCCACCTATCTATAATACCATTGAGCAGTTTTTTATACCAACTTTTCTCATTTGTATGTTTCATAAAAAAAGAAAGAACGTCACTGATACGTTTTTCCTTATGTCCAGTATGTTTTTACTTGTCTTACTTGGATGGTTTGGTAAATGGGAATTCACAGACTGTAGAGCTGCTTTGTTGCATGTCGCTTACAGGAATTGTGCAAAACAGCACGTTACACTATTGCGCAGGTTCCATCTGCTTCTTTCTCCAGAACATTCATTAAGTCATCATGGTCCAACTAAGGAATTGTACAGACACGGATTAAGCTTGGAAAAAACTCAGAGAATTAGCTAATACATATAAATATATACATATATATATGTGTGTGTGTGTCTGTGTGCGAGAGAGAGAGAGAGAGAGAGAGAGAGAGAGAGAGAGAGAGAAAGAGAGAGATTTTTTAATTATATAATTCACTGTATAGGCATTATTTTAAACTGTACTGCATTATTGTCTAGCTAATTGCAAAATTTAGGAAACCTGTCAGAAGAACTTGCCTTAAAAATCAGCATCCAACATGAAACCATTCACTTTTACTTAGACAATGACTTTTGGGTTGTGTGGAAAGTAAGCGTGCATCATAGATAAGAAGACTATATTGGAAATATGGCTTTTCGAGATTTTGCTCCACCAAAAGTAAGAATGAGTTAGTCATTTTTAAGTTTAAAATCAGCATTCAAAATCTTTTTTTTTTATTTATCTAGACTCAAACGGCCATTTCTAGCTCCGATTAGAGTCGAGGTAGAGGTAATAGGAAGCAGTAGACGGTATTGCACAATACCATCTGTCCTTCTGAAATAGTATACTATAATTTTATAAGCTTCTTCTCTGGCTGGTGGTCAATTAGCTCGATCAGCTTGTTTTTGTGACCTCAACGTCGTTCTATCTCTTCTTTATTGTTCAAAGTCCTTTAGGAAGATGTACAAAAAGACCACATCCTCCTTTGTAAAAGCCGCTTATTCACTTATTTTTAGGTATATTACCGACAACGTATGTGAGTTAGAAGCGCCTGGAACATAAATGAAAATTAAGTCCTATCACTTTGACTGAACTCAGCTTACTAATTTAAAGTTGAAATCTAACCACTAACTTGTAGGATTTAAGTCATCTATCTTTACTATTCTCCAATGGCAACCAAGCTTTCGACTGTCATTAAAGGTCATTATCTGTCAATGATAATTATTTGACACTAATGGTTTCCGCTTTGGAGACAACAGTTTAAAGATTTTGAAATGATCTACATTACATGTCAAATAAATTTACCTGGTTAGTTGGTTTTACAGAATGTCAACAATCCTTAGTTTATTTGATACCGTTGTCAATTTAAGAATTATGGGTGCTAATTGTATATACTGCTACTCTAATAAATTAAAATATAACGTAGAGAAAAGCATGGCTATCAACAGCATTCAAATGGGCTAGGATTATCAAAAAGCAATAAATGTGGATCTTCTGATAAGTGTAATTTAGTGTTGTTTAGAAAAACAAAACAGAAAACAATTTTAATGGGTGTAACAGATTGAATATAATATATCTGGACTAAACCCCGCGTTCTGAGTAGAAAAAAATGTTACATTGCATATAACTGATTTCGATTTTTCCGTTCTTTAGGATAAAAATCAATTAGAAGCCTATAAATAGCTGTACAATACTTAGAGTCAGACATCCTTGTCCATATCGTGTTTATTCGACCTGGCTAACCACAATTGCAATCCTCATAACACATGCCCAGTATTTCAATGCCCACCCGGGAAGCTTTGTGAAAATGTTTATTGAAGCTAGAATAATTATGTAAAGCATAGATTCTTTCACTTAATATATATATATAAGTGTGTGTGTGTGTGCGCGCGCGTGTGCGTGTGTGTGTGTATGAGATCGTATGTGTCTGTATCGATAAATAAAACGTAGGTTTCATCCCATATATATATATATATATATATATATATGTGTGTGTGTGTGTGTGTGTGTGTGCATGCCCCTTGCGTTTGTCTAGGTATAGCAACATATTCCTTTCTCTCTCTCTTTCTCCCTCCCTCTCACTCTCTCTGTATAGATAGATAGATAGATAATGTTCAATTCCAGTGATACAATATGCATGACTGGATTAAGATTTTGTAGGGACAGTCACCTATGCAATCATCGGACCAAGTAGACGCAGGTGGTTGTTGTCCCTTTATCTATTCTAGTGCTTAGTATGATGGGAACGGTGGTTTAGTCTGTGGGACATTCTGGGAAGTATGGTTTAGTTGATGTGGCATTCTCGAAAGAGCGTTGCAATTCGTACTGCATGGTGATTTCGTGACTATATTGCATTGCTGTTTGTCTATTTATTGACTCCATGATGTTTAACTTATTATTTTCAAGTGTTTTTTTATATATTATTATTATCTCTACTTCTTCGTCTTCTTGGCGTCTTCTTCTTCTTCTTCTTCTTCTTCTTCTTCTTCTTCTTATTATTATTATTATTATTATTATTCTTTCTATTATTATTATTATTATTGTTCTTCATTCTATCATTATTTTTATTATTATTAAACACTTTGCGTGTTTTTTTTTTTACGCCAGCGTTAAATTGTGGTCTTTCACTGGAGTTTGAATGGCTGCAAATCTTCTGAAGTCTTTAGGTCTCTTCTCAATATTCGAGCCGATATCAACAATCCTGTCGGCTGGATGGTCTCGTTTCTTCCACTTATTTCCATTTCATCCAATTTTTTTCCAGACTTTTAGAAACATGTCCGAGCACAAAAACTACAATTGATATCCACCGTCACTTTCATGTTCCACTTTTTGGTTTTGTTTTTCTTCTCTGACAACATCCAATTATTTGTCTATCTTTCGCTTTTTTTTATTTTCCCTTTTGGCTTCTGCTGGACTGTTAAATTAGACTAGATACAAGTTCCTTTTATCTTGTTTATTAACTCTAGATTTGATCTTCTCTCGGGGATTAAGTAACCCGTTTGTGTCTCAAAATCATGCAGAATTTTATGATTCTCATTGTCTTTGACGCAGTTTCTGGTTTGTGCATATCCCATTTTGTCTAATGATCAAATTTCAATCTCTTGAACAGTTCCAAGTAGATAACCTTTCCTACCCAGTCGTGTCTCGTCTTGTACTCATTCTGTACTAGTTTGCTGCATTCGCTTCTAACGAGTTTAAGCGTTCCATCTCTGACAACATATTGCTTACACTTGCTATCCTATTGCATATCATCATCGAAAGAGTACGTGCGAAAAATTTCCTGGCAACACTATAGGGCATAGATTTCTCCAAGTCTCTTTATTCCTCTTTAAATGTCACATGCCAAAGCTAATTGCAGCATAGCCTGGAGCAAACAGCTGGAGACAGTGGCTTTTACGTAAATGGAAATAAAATAAATCCCTTGTGTTTTAAACATAAATTTACCATCTCTATTTAAAGGGGCAAATACTTTGAAACTACACGACTAGTTTACCTACCTTTCAACTGAAGTCGAGGTAAACACACGCTTATAAGTGTGCTTGAACGGCTATTGAAAGGTTTTTGATCTTATGGAAATTTGATCTCTCCGATAAAGTAAAAAGAAATTTCTTCTAGGCTGTGGCTGTGTCAATACTACTGTATGGGTGTATCTCCCATACGCTGAGAACACTTAGATAATTTTGATGAGAACGACGCAAGAATTTTATGTGCTGTCTTGAACAAGTTGTAAAAGCAGCAGTCCTCAAAACAGAAGCTTTACAGCCATTTGACTCCCATCTCACAAATCATCCAAGTTAGATAAACAATACATGCTTGGTACAGCTGTAGAAAGAACGAAGAAACCATGTGATGTTTTTGTATGGATTCTTATACATGGACGCCCCAGGTTTGTCCAACCAGCAAGGATTTAAATACATCAGCTCTGTGCGAATACTAGATGCAGTCTTTAGATTTTTATTCAATTTGTAGGTCATCTCTGATTTGGGAAAATTCAGGATTTATTTTGCAATAGCAGATTTTTTATGCATATTGCAGTATGTTAAAGATTCTTATTCTGTTTTTATTTTTAAATTATTTGCACAATGTTTTCAGTGCCACTATTGTTAATTTTTACTGTACGCCTACTGAATATTTTATACTGTTTGATATTGGGAAGTATTTGTCTATATGTGTCCGAAATATTTTTCATAATTTTTTTTTCTATTTCTGGGTATAATGAGTTGAACCAAATAGGTTTGTTGATTTTTTCTTTTCTTTTTTTTATAAGTCATCATCATCATCATATCGCGCTGGTAGCACGGATATCCCTGACCCTCTCTCGCCACTTCTCCCTATCGTTCATCGCCCTAGGTAGGTCTTCAGGAAAACATCCTATATCCTCACATAGCTGCTGAATGTACGTTCGAGCTGGTCGCCCTGCTTTTGCGCGGCCATGTGTGGGGATCCATAAGAGTACATCTCTTATGAATTCATCTCTGCTTCTCCAACAGTGTCCTGCATGTCTGGTTCGTCTAACTTGAATAGTTTTCGTGATAGGGGGCAGGTGGCCGTACAGTTGGTGTCTTGTGGGGTGCTGCTGCCAGGACTTGTTCAGGATTGCACGCAGCATTCTTGTGTAATTGCCATCTAGTTTCTTCTCCAGCCGTTTCGTTAGCGTCCATGTAGTGCATCCATATAGCAGTATCGATGTGACCGCTGCCTGGAAGAAACTGCGTTTCATTTTATCGGTTAGGTCTGATTTCCATATAATCGATAGCCGATTGATGGGTGTCCAGTGAATTGATGGTTTTTCTGTTTCTACTTCGTTTTCTTTTTGTTCTTCTTGATCCGAAAACTCAGTTTTTAGTGCTGTCTCGTAGTCTTTTCTTTTTAAAAAGATTTCTTTGTTTAATGAGTTGTCAGATAAACTTTGACTGATGGATGTTGGGAGTTTATTTTTATTATTGCAGATGGATGGTTGAAGGAGGTATTTATGTTTAGTTTTATTTTCTAAATGGTTGATACGTTTCTTTTTTTTTCTAGGTTCAATGTTACATCGAGAAAGTTTATAACTTTTAGGCTTGTTTTTATATCCCTATCAAATCCTATTTGTTTAAATATCTTTTGAACCATTTTACCTAATTTCATCTGTTTAAGATTCGTTGAAGTTTATCAGAATGAATAGTCCATTATCTCTGGATAGAATTATGTCATTTTTTATCATGCTGCACGCTAATGTTGCTAATATATCCGAACCAGCTCACAATTTTTAGCACCATTCTAGTCGCCCGTTATTACGATGAAGGTATCGTACGTGTTTTCTATATCTATGCTATTTCCTTGACAAATAATTGGAATTTTCAGCTTTATTTGATGAGTTTTAAGACATAGTTTGTTATTTTTATAGATTTATTAACTAGAGTTGAGGTCTTATCTTGTTTCGTTTCATTTATTAAGAGATTAGAATATTTGATATCTAGTTGTATAAATGTATAGTTTTGTTTATGTCTTATATGACACAACCAGTCCATAGCCGATCTAATATTTTCCATTGATTTATTTCTAATGTTTTATTTAGTTTGATATGAATTTATTCTCTTCGAATTTTATGAATTTTGGGTATCTTATTCTGCCTATTGAGTTATTTTTTAGGCTTTCTTGATCGTCTATTAGTGTAATGAACGCTTTTGACTTTGTTAAGCAATTTATGTAGTTATCGAGATTGAGTTTGACTGGGGTTTTTTTGAGTCTTGGTTTATTTTTAGTTTCGTATTTTTTGTTGAATTTCTGTAGGTTTTAGTAATATTTTTCTCGAAGTAATTTATTGTGTTGTTTAGTTTTCTGTTTGAATATGTTCCTCATCTTTTCCCCCGGAATAAAAAAAAGTAACGAGTTCTTTTTTTTTATCTTATTAAAATCTTCTTTTGCTTTTTATTGATTGAGTCGAGGTCGTTTTAAAATGAAATGTCGTTTACAACGTTTGTAAGGTCCTTCTAGATATCATCTAATTCGTCGAGTTGTGCTGGTCACTTTCTCTAGTTAAAACCAAAGTTTCCTTTTTTGTAATCTGTTAATATATCTTTGGTTGTTTAAGAAGACACTGGTTTTATTTAGTCGTGCATTCCTATGTGTAATTACAATATAACATATGTGTGTACACGTATATATGTGAGTGTGCGCACATTCGTTTACTTGTGTTTAATATTGTAAAATACAAATGGATGCATTCAATGTGTGACTTCTTGCAAGTATCTATAACAATGCAAAAAATTCCTGCTTTTTCAACTCTGCATTTATTGATTTTACCCTACATTCACAATCTCAATGATGGACGTTACAACTTTTTTCTTTTTTTACTTCTTGGCTGGTGAAGGATACATCAAAATGTGATTTGCCGCGTGGTCATATTTTTTCAATACCCTAAAATGTCTCTTATGATCCATTATGATCGATAAACAAATAATTGATTTTAAAAAAATACACAAGCAAGAAAATTGTTATGGTTGATTTATTTTGCACTAAATACCAGACAATTACGACAATGAATTGTTATTGACCTCCAAGCTATTTATTATAATCAGTGTCCCACTTTAATCAGAAACCCAATTTAATCCGTACGCAACGATTAGCAGTTTTCACTGTACATGAATCTGATGGATATCCCAGGTTCGGCCAATGAATTATTCCAAGGAAAGTTTTAAGTAGAACAATCCATAAAGAAACTCACAGAGACTGTGTCATTACTGAGATGTTTACTTTTTAGCATTTTTTAACGCAAGGCATTTGTACCGAGTGGTTCGATTAATAAATCCTCTCGATTCCAGGGAGTGGAAGCTTCAATGATTCTAAGAACATAAAGTTCATTAGTCCCAAAGATTCACTCTGAATTTTCCAGCTGGACACATAGTGTAACGGTTATAGGCGTTGCTTCCTAAGCTTTTAAAGAGACAATTATCTGGAGGCTGCAGGTTCAATTCTGACCGCAGGCGAGTAACACTACAGGAATACTAAACACTTGTAACCAGTTATGGTTGAGGGGATTAGAGTAAGTGACCCTCATTAATTACATAAAGTACGTGGTTCGAAGTTCTGTGTAGGCTCTCGAATCAAAAACACCTGACGAAGACCGGAGGATATGTCAGCCGAAATGTTGAATAACAATTAAAGATGAATACTATAGTACGAATAATCTGAATGATAAAAATATTTTTTGTTCAGTGGCATATCAGCCTTTGTGGGTTATTTAATGCCAAAGGTATCCTTGTAGAAGAACAATAGTTATACTGTTTAAAACATCGTAATAAAAGGCTACTCTACACTCCTCGGGTGTCAAGAATTAGAGCCTCGCTATCAGAGTCAGTTTAATGCCATGCGCAGAACGCTTCTTTTTGGGATTGTCTGTGTATTCTAAGCGCCATCAATGGAGCGAAGAAACTTTGATGTAATTTCTTGTCACTTTTTCTCCATATCGAATGAGTTGATATAATGCAGAGAACGGGAATACTGAACATAACCTGAGAATTCTTTGGTTTACAGCATTTTCCTCTCACATCAAACATAAAAAAAGTTGATGTCTGAGCAATCGAGACTAATTATCGCGAGTAAGAGTTGCGTTCTGCAAATAAAGAATCATTTATAAAAGGATTTGTCGGAACTTTGTTATCCCATTACTTTTGATAAAGCGAACGACGAGTGATGAACAAATTTCTAAGAGACGTATTAGTGAACATCTGTCGCTCTAAAAAGAATCAATTTCCGGTGCGCATGCCCAGAATACTTTCCATGGAAACGATGAACAAACTTCTCCATGAGTTTCAATTGGTCTAAAGAAAGGTGTCAGCTGAGTAACGGGAGTTTTGTTTATCTAAGTATTAGATACACATTTTCTTTTCATTCATTGGTGATGGCATCCATTCTTTCTGTTCTGCCCGTCATTTTATTAATGATTTATAATCTGTAATCTCTGTTTGTGCAGTTTCCTTTGATAGCAGACAAAAACCCATCTGATAATTCACAAGGACAAATCAGGTTCTATTTTTCATAAATTGAATATATGTTCGATATTATTTCTTTCATTTCAAGTTGATTTGACGAAGAATCACATCTTGGATATTTTTATGTCATTTAAGCAAGCATTTGATTGTATGAAAATCATTTTGATTATCATGACATTTACCTTCAAAATGTATTGTATACGATAAAAGATGAAAATGTATCATTAAATTTGATGTGATTTTTAGATTTAAGATTAAAATATAAGATGTGAAAACCAATGAAGTAAACTTTTTATATAAGTATCATTCTCTTACACTTTATATAGTCTTTGCTGGACAAACGATTTTTGGACAAATATTGATGAAAAGTACAGTTCTCTATAATACTGTTATGGCAAAGTTAGTACAAACAATAATATTTATGAAACTTTAAAAAGCAAGAACAAAAATATTCGACAGTTATTTAAGCTGCGAATTAAATGAGTTTGAAAATATTATCTTTATCTCTTAATCAAATTTCTGTTACAAATAAATTACGAATCAAATAATAATAATAATAATAATAATAATAATAATAATAATAATAATAATAATAATACATCCTGAGACGAGTCCTGGAGACTCGTCTCAGGATCTATCGTACACTGCTTATCTATCTATCTATCTATCTATTGTACACTGCTTATCTATCTATCTATCGTACACTGCTTATCTATCTATCTATCTATCTATCTATCTATGTTCATCTATCTATCTATCGATCTATCTATCTTGTTCATCAAGTCGCACTGATAGAAAGGAATGTCCTGATTTTCTCGTCATCTATCGCTTCTGATAGGTCTTGTAGACAGCATCCAGTGTCTGAACAGAGCCGATTATTGTTCTATATATTTCCTTTTAGATCATTGTCATATTAAATAGGTTCGGATTTATATTCCGTGTTTTCAATGTTCCACAATTTCAGTCAGGTCATGATCGCTGGTTATATATATATATATATATATATATATATATATATATATATATATATATATATATATATATATATATATATATATATATGTATAAGTCAGGGTAGTGTAGAGTAAGGGTCATCAGTGCTTATTGACGGTTAATTTCTCGCCTTGATGATCATCAGACCAACATGTTACCACACGGTGGGTATTCCTATATATACTGCAGCGTGTGGCATTCTTGGAAGGTGCTCCAGTTTATACAGCATGGTGATGTACAAAAATTTATTATTTCAATTTTGTGATGAGTTTATTTATCAACTCTATGATGTATATTTTTTATTCATTTAAGTTATGCTTATTCTTTAACCAATCCTTGGTCTCGTTAGTTTTCAGTTTTTTTTTTGTAGGAATTTGTTTTCCTGCCGACATTTGGGTATGATTTCAGGCCGTTTAATTAGGAGTTTTTATTCTGGAAAGTTGATTATGATTGTTTTCATTTCTAGACAAAAGTTACTATCATAAATTAGATTTCTCACCTATACTGAGAACTCTTTATTTATAAAGTTATCAAAGTATAATAATAATGTTAATATTATATATATGTATATGTGTGTGTGTTTTTGTGTGTGTGTGTGTGTGTGTTTTTATGCGTGTGTGTGTGTGTGTGTGTGTGTCTGCGTGCCGTGTTTGAAGTTGAAGGTGGCTACTTTGAATGAACTATTATCAACCAAACATAATGTATTTGATATTTTTAATTTTAGAAATACATTTAATTTTTGGCGAGGATATCCGCTCGTCTGTCTCTTTTATGCAAACTGTAAGATTTTATATATATTTGCTGATTAGAAATTTAGATATACTGTTTGCAATAGAAATTTCCAGATCGAGAAGTGCTAGATATGTGCAACACAATTCACAGCAGATTAATCTCGAGGGAGGGTAGTTAATGATTAAAAAATAGAAATGATTAACAAAAATCAAACGTTCATTTCCCATCGTAACTTGTAAGTTTTGGAAAACTCTACTCTGTATTTATGTCTCAATGCTGTTGATTACCACTACTAGTACATATATTTTCATTATTTTATAACTGGAGACATATTTGCAGCAAACATAGACATTTAAGCAAGCAAATCAAAGAAAGTAAAAGTAAGACATGTCCTTTGAGATTTCTTGTTACGCATCAACTTAATAAAAATGAATAGACCGACCTCTTAAATGAAGAACATTGCGATTGCATAAGCTTTAAAACTGCTCAATGCTGATTTAAAGAGAAATAAATCGATTAAAGTGAAGACGATGATGAGTGGAGTTTATCAAAATGTGTGAGGAAAAGTAACACGGAGTTCGACAAATCGAATTCGTATAAATATGAATTCTAAAGTGGAAAGAAAGAGAAATATTTTGAGGTGAGAAATAAATGATAAAATATATAACAAATGAATAAATCTACCACATTAAAAATACAATTGAAATGGTTTTAATTGTGTAATGAAGACAAAATTAATTCGTCGTAATACATCAATCTTTACACAAGAGAATTAAAACAATAAAGAGAAATACACACCACTCATGTTTTTTTTTATTTTTATAAATTACGTGGCTGTTGGGTTTTGGGTAGGTGGGGTCGTAAAACGAAGGAGTGAGAGAGTGAATAGAAAAACATAGATTCTAATATTGTGAGAGAGATTTGGTTGGTTGGTTGGTTGGTTGGTTGTGTTTTATGTCATATCAATCTTTCTAGGTTATTTAATGCCAAATCTATTTTTAATGTAAATAATCAGTTCTATTATAAACAATTCAGTTTAGCATAAGTACGCAGTTTAAATGTAAGTACAATTGAATTGTGAAAAACATTTCTTTTTCAAACTATTCAGTTTTGTAAAGTAGTTCTGATTCAGCTAATTCAAATTAGTATAAGTACATATTTTATTTACACACGGTTAAATGTCAAAAACAGTTCTATATTAAACAATTCTGTTTAGTGTAAATACAGTTTCATTATCAAAAAACAGTCCCATTTCAAATAATTCAGTTTCACGTAAGCACGAAATTTAAATGTAAGTACGGTTTAATTGTCAATAACATTTCTATATAAGCTATTCAGTTTAGTCAAACAATTGAGTTTTGCATAAGTATGCCGTTAGTTCTATTTAAACCATAAATAGGGCCCTATCAGGTGCTCCTACGCCGGGCCAGAGTGGATCTGGGAGCAAAGGCAATAAAGGGGTGCTCCGTATTCCCCAAAGCCCCAGCATTACTGGAACCTCACCATCAGATTGTTTAGTGTCATACATAGGAAACTCATTGGTCGGTGTATTCTACAGCCCCAGCCGACTGGGCAAGTGAAAGAGAGAAAATCCGGAAAAATATTGGTAGAGATGCACATAAATATAGAATAAAAGTGACTGACTGATAGAAAGAGTAGAATACTATATAATGGAAAGTCTTCATTGAGGGTGTGATCATAAACACACACCCACCCACACACACACATATATATATATATATATATATATATATATATATATATATATATATTTACTAATTTACAATCTACCCGCATTCACAGTGACAAAAAAAAAATTAGAAAAACCCTGCCAGAATTCCGAGATAACAAATCTCGAATCACTGCCTGGGGAAAAAAGAAAAAAGATTATCGGGAGAAAAAAAAAAAAAAAGAAAAGGCCAACTTCGTCTCACCAGTTGAAAAAAAGTCAAGAGATATGCAATCAGTTGGTCAAAAGAACTCGGTGTTAGGTACCCTGAGGAGCCGTTTTAGGCGAATCTGTAGTAGGATAGTCTCGACTCGTGATTTAATCTATCTATCTATATATATATATATTGGGTTGAGTCATAAATCATTTCTGTTGTAGTAAAATATATTTTATTCATACAGAATTTAACCATTAATTAATTTCACCTTTTCCATTTATCATGTAACTTGCTAAGAACTCTATGCAAAATCCTGCTGGTTTCTTTCTGGTCTGGATTCATCTTACGTTGACGTAACACTGGAACGAAACAGTGAAAACTATTTTTGAACTTGGTGGTCAGTTATAACACTTTGACCATAAACACTACAAATCTTGTCAATATTTCTGTCACGTTTTTGTGATTTATAAACTTCCACAATACTGCATGGCGTATATGTACTTTCAATTCATTCTCTCCAGGGGCGTGAGATCATAGACTGATTACGATACGCACTCTTTCTCAACTAAAGAAAATAATGAAAATACTCATTAACCATATAATTTCCGGTTGCATTTAAAACAATGGAAGATTGAAATGCTTTTTAAAAACGGAAATTATTCAAGATCCAACCCTCTCTCTCTCTCTCTCTATATATATATATATATATATAAATGTATGTGTGTGTGTGTGTGTGTGTGTGTGTGTGTGTGTGTGTGTGTGTGTGTGTGTGTGTGTGTGTGTGTGTGTGTCGGTTTGATTACGCCGAAAGTCAGTTTTTCTTGAAATTGTAGATTAGATTGTACTTTTTAAAATTACTTCTCTGATTTCTAAAAAAAGGATTAGAGAAATAGGAACAACAAAACAATTTTCGAAAGTGTTGAACTGGTATAGCATGTGCATTTCATTTCTTTCTTTCTACACGTATTTGTTTCTATATTTCAATATATGCACACATGCACACACACACGCATATACACACATACACACGCACATACATATATATATATATATATATATATATATATATATATATATATATATATGTATTGCTCCTATACATATATGCTAATATACGTATCTATATATATGTAAATACTTTTACTTTTATGGATATGAATATTGCAACAATCTGAAAGACGACGTCAAATTTCCTTGATTGAATATGCGCATATTTGAATATTCTTGATAGACTCTTATTTGGGAACGCTATTTGAAAATCAATTGATCAATCTTGTGTTTAAATACGTGAAAACGTTCATCTTTATCTTTCAGAATCCACGTTCTGCTGAATATCATAGTACATAATATCACTCATAAATAAATGAATAAATAAATGAATAAATAAACACTATTTTGAAAATAAAATATAAATTTTAAAAAAGTACACATATGAATTCTAATCCCTTTAATTTCATTGCGTGATATTCCACACTAAAAACTTAAAATAAAATCCAAGTATCTTTTTACAAGCACACGCACATGCACATACACATGCATATACATGTACACTCAGATTAATATTTAAAAATAGAAGGCAACTTACAGTTGTCAGGAATAACAGAGCTCCATATACACGATGAAAATATTGGCATATTCAAATTAGGAAACAATTGCAGCAGACAGTCTCACGTTTTCCTGTTCATCAAGTGATAATAGATATAAAAAGATAAATCCATTCCGGAAAAAAAAAATTAACAACAGTACCATTGATATATTTGCATTTTTAGATTTAAGGAACATCAAACTTTATAGAGATGATGGATTAATTTCCATCCCTAATAGCAATGGACCTTAACATAAAAATTGCAAAAAAAGGTAATTAGGGCATTTAAATATATGTGGTTAAGGATAGAGATTAGTTTTAATTTGGAAATAGTTTTTAGACGTAACCCTCAATTTAAGTAACAATTCTTATAAACCGTTAAGTAAATCTAATGATATTCCAGCATACATTATTATTAACTCTAACCACCCAGCATCCATAGTTAAACAAATTCTTGATGCGATTAATATTAGAATTAACAGATTATCATCTTCTAAAAACAAATTTAATAATAAGGAATCATATAATAAAGCTTTATATGATAGAGTTTATAAAAATAAACTTGAACATCTAGATGGCAATAAAAAGAAGCAATGATATACAAATTAATGGTCACAGATATTGGGGAAACAATGTAAATAATAATGTGAATATGGATAATAAGATAAGTATAAAAATTAATAAAAACAGGCATAGAAATATTATCTGGTTTAATCCTTCTTTTCGCAAACTATCTAATATCAATATAGGCAAATATTTTTAAAGTTTAATAAGTAAACATTTTAAAGATGATAACAAACTGAGAAAAATAATTAATAAGAATAATGAAAAATTAGTTATTCTTGTACTAAAAATAAATCTGTAATAATTGACAATCACAATAAGAAACTAATGAATAATCTCGACAGGAATAACAATAACAATTTAAAACATGCATGTAATTGTAAAAGAAAACAATGAATGCGCTCAAGGAAATAAATGTAGCATTGATAATATTGTGTATCAAGCCAACATTTATGGTCAAGAGAATAATAATAATGATAAGGCTTTCTTAGGTATGACAAGTATAAATTACAAATTTAGATATTATAACCACCAACAGTCTTTTTGCCTATTAAGTAGAATGTCCGCCAATGGGTCGGGACATTGGAGTTCTATCCCAGGTCGAGTCATACCAAAGACTCAAAAATGCTACTTTATGCTTCCTTACTTAACACCCAGCATTATTAGGAAAGAATCAAAGGTAAAATGAAGCAATCCAGGGTTGCGCTATTCCCTACACCTCGGTGTAGTAGCTATTGAAAAGGGAGCCTTAGGGTCACCGTCGACTAAGGACACCAACTTTAATTTACAGTTATTTAGAAATCCAACTTTAAGAAATTAAGCTACCTTATCTTCGTATTACTGAGATCGAGTAGAACTCGGACAAACACATCTGTTATAAATCGGAAAATAATAAAACATATCTTTCTCGACAAAAAGTTTTCATGGTAAGTGTAATTTATGCTTAGAAGAGAATATAAGTATATTGACATATTTTGGTAAAGAATTACTTAATTCAAGAAGAGAAATGATTTTGGCACGTAGATATAGAACCAATTTTTTTGTATAATTTAACATGATGTATAATTGCAATTGAATATCTACCTACCTTTAATTAAGAAATTTATATATCTTTAACTTTATATATTGATATAACAATCCATAAATTTTACAAAATAGAATAATTAATTAATCAATTTAATATTTTTCTAATCTAAAATACAATTAAATTTAATAGATGAAATATAAACATATATTTTCATGATAGAATATGAAATAAGATAAAAATAGATAAATAATATGACTTATAATGAGTCGGAATTATTCCAATAATACACCTGTTTTTTATTGCACCTTTTTTTGCTATGGGTAAGCACCTAGTTCAGCAACGAATATTAATTTTTTTACATTATAAATTATTAATTTCTTTAATAATATATCCTTTACAGATTAATACTTCAATTATCACATTTACTTTTCTTTGTCAGTTCGAAGCCATTTTCTCTGATTTTGTCGATCGAAGTTCTAAGCACGTCGTCTAGACAGATGATAAAGAGGTATAGGGCTAGCGTGTCCCCTTGTAGTACTCCTGCTACAATGACAAAGAAAAGAAGCAGAAGGTACCCCCGCAAAAACAATTACCGACGCCGACTACGCCGATGACATAACGTCATTGGCGAATACTCCAAACCAAGCAGAAACGCTACTGCATAGTTTGGAACGAACCGCCGCAGGCATTGTCCTCCATGCCAATGCACATAAAACTGAATATATGTGTTATAAACAAACAGGCGACATTTTCACACTAGACGGAACCTCTCTGAAACTAGTAGACAAATTCACCTACCTAGGAAGCAGCGTCTCATCAACCGAAAAAGACATCAACACACGGCTAACGAAAGCATGGACAGCTATCGATAGGCTCTCGATCATATGGAAATCAGACCTGACCGATAAAATGAAACGCAGTTTCTTCAAGGCAGCGGTGGTATCGATACAGCTATATGGATGCACTACTTGGACGCTAACTAAACGGCTGAAGAAGAAGCTAGACGGCAATTACACAAGAATGTTGCGAGCAGTATTGAACAAGTCCTGGCGGCAACACCCCACAAGGCACCTACTTATACGGTCACCTGCCTCCCATCACGAAAACTATACAAGTTACACGAACCAGACACGGAGGACACTGCTGGAGAAGCAAGGACGAACTCATCACTGATGTACTCCCATGGACCCCCACATACGGCCAAGCAAAAGCTGGACGAATAGCTCGAATATACATACAGCAGCTATGTGAGGATACGGGATGTAGCCCTGAAGATTTGCCAGAAGCGATGAATGTTAGGGAGAAGTGGCGAGAGAGGGTCAGGGATATGCATGCTGGCGGTACGACATGATGATGATGATGATGATGATGATCACAATTACTCAATGTTCGATATGTGAATTACATATTAATTATTTTTAATACGATTGATTAAACATTCTTTATACTAAATTGTTCTAAATATAAATAACATGAATTTTTAAGAAAATCTGAATGACAAAACTAGTTTTTCTGAATTAAGATAGAATTTAATTATTTCTTTATATTTTGATAAAATATAATAGTCTCAATAAAAGTATAATATAAACTTTATCTACAGGTTTTTTAAAAAGTTACATACCATGATTTAATTTTTCTGTGATTGGATTTTTTGTCATTTTCAGTAGTATATAAATTAGGGGTAACGGTAATTTTTTTCGGATATGTAAGTATTATATAAATGAAAAATAATAATGGATATATCTTCAACTTTTATTATTCTTTCTTGATTAAAAAATTTATAAAATATATTAAAAATTCTCTTAATTTATAGAAAATAAAAAGAAGGATTTTTTTTTCAAATTCCATTCTCACTGGAAGCAAAATATGAAAACATCTAAATAAAAATGTTTAATTACTCATCCGAAGGAGGTTTTAAAAAAAACCTGAAATGAATTTATAATGATAGCCAAAAAGTGATTTTTCTTTTTGTTTTCATATAAAATGATTTTTTAGCTCTGCACGTTGGGTGCTGATGTATCATTAAGCCCATACAAATAATACAACAATAGTATAGTACTGAACACTCATATTGGATACTCCTATCCCTTGGGTTTAGTCCTTAGATCTTATAATATATATATATATATATATATATATATATATATATATATATATATATATATATAAGTGATTCGAACGTACATTAGGGTATTGGCCAGTACAGGTGTGTATATATATATATATATATATATATATCCTGACTGGCCAATACATTAAGTTGTGTTAGACTCACTTAAACTTTGGACTAGAAATGAAGCATGGTTTTCATGTTTTGAGAATATAGGTTGTTTTTAACTAGTGAAAATGCCTGGTACACAATTATTTTTTTAGACTATCCTTTTGAATGAAACTATTAAGGACATCAAATGATTTCCGTGTTCTGAACAAGCCCCCAAACGTGCCCCCAAACGTGCCCACAGACAAGAATGAAAAATCTAAAGTAAAAATCTTCATTTATCAATTTATTCATTTGCTTAAATGTCTTACTAGCCTTGAATAGTGTCCACTGTCTGTTTCCGCCCAAGATGAAGGGAAAAAAAACAAACTGGGTAATAGATTAAGTAGCTTTCGATTCATTTAAACTTTGCATTAAAAGCAATGCATATTTTTTTATTCAGAGAATATCAGTTGCTTCTAACTAATCAGAATTCCTCTTAAACAATTATTCTCTTTCGAATAAAGGGCATATGGGTATTAAAGTCTTTCCCAAAAATAAATATTTTCATTGCATTAGAAAACAAAGAATCAATTTCTCCAGAATAATTTTATCAATGGATGTTAGAATATATTAATCTACATTTTTCTGATCTAGGTAAAATAGGTTATTTGAACTTTAACCAGTTAAAACTTAAGAAAACTAAGGGAAGACAACTGTCCCAGCTTGTCTATGGATAAAAAATATTCAAGGACGGAGAGTATTTTCCGAGCCACAAAAGCATATCTAAGGATGGGGATATGTAATTTTGGCAGATGAATCCAAAGTTGGTCCAACAGCGCACTTCACCATATGTTGTTTGAAATAACCTCAGAGATCAAAAGTCAGGATTAAATAGTTCAGGCAGGTAAATACTGTAACACTATAAGTAGCATCTATTGATGAGACAAAAATCAACCATCGAAAGAATACCATGGTTCTAATATAAACCAAATCATACAAACTGCATTGACCATCTTGCAGGTAAATAAAGAGGTGCGTTCTACTAAGGTTGGAGTTCTGGCCCCAGTGTTCGAAAAATCAGTCACACAGACCAAACCATCCTTACTTAAATGCAAAAACATTATTAATATTATAAATTTTAACGTCAGGACTTTAAACACAATACAACAATTAACCGAGCTTATTGCATCTCCAGTCGAGCACAATATTAACACCTGCTTGCAAGAACAGAGATATTAGCATAGTTAACAAGAATCAAAATACTACGATAACGTTAATGGTTGGAAATTTGTCTCATCATCTGCGTCGAAAAACTCAGTCATTGTCACTATAGGAGGCATAGAAATGGTTCCCCGTCCTAGCCCCTTAAAATCACACAGAAGCATCAAGAGGATCCGACCGAAAATTGTGTGCTCTAAAACCCCTGCACAACGATAGCCACTTGTTACAATCACGCAAATGCGAGTGATAAATCGGATGTCATAATCTTTTACGGCTGTCTTCCCTTACTCGACACAATCCCAAACATAACGTTCTAATAATCGGTGGAGACAGGACTCATAAAGTAAAGATGAAAATAATAAAATTTGCTGATACAACTAGCCAAATAGAAATGACGAATATGCAGCTGATTTTTCACTCAAGAACAGTCTTTAATTCCTAAACACTAAATTCTAAAAAAAAAAGGGGGAAAACAATAAAACTAAACCTATTAAAATTAGGCTAAAGCACAGCGAGATTATGTATTCATAGAGAAATGGGGAAATAGCGCTGTGAACTATGGTTGCATACTTCTTTTTTGAAGGGATATCACTTAATCGCATAATCATCTTGACAAGGATACGCAAAAATAAGAAACGGTCAAAACCACAATTTATAACTGGTCTTCACTTACCAATTGAGATATAAGAAATAAATATATGTTAAGAGTAAGAAACAAATTTGATGCTCATCAGGAGACGTCTGAAAGACGTATGCCGAATGAAGAACATGAAAAATGTCTTACCGCTCACCGCAGAGTGCATACCAATCAAACCTTGCACCAAATTTAGAGACCTATCGGAATTACTATTAGTTTGGTAGAAACGATATAACATAAAAAAAAGTATCATCATTCAAAATAAGGAACCCAACAAATGTTAAGGCGCAGATACATAAGTAAGTTCAAGAAAAACCAACCAACATATAACAAAAAGAAGAATAAGACTATATTCAAAGCTAAATTGATAAAATTAGTTATTGAATCGACGATCGAAAATCCCGAATAGGTAGGCAGATAGTACATGAAGTGAGCAGAAGGAAGAACACATCGAGAGCAAAAATAAAAACTGCCGTCCAAGAAGAAAAACATCACAAGTGGAAAGAACATTTCAAAAATCTGCTCCGAAGAACCCTTGATATCAATGACAAACCTATTTAAAAATTATCTTTGGCCAATTAAACGTCAAACTTGGACAGTTTATAGAGGAACGACTAGAATTGAAAAAATTAAAAAAAACAGAGCAGCTGCAAACCTAAACGAAATAGCTGTTTGAAAGAAAAGAAAATTTAACGATATATGTTGTCGGTCTTGCAACACAGTCTATTTGCAAGTATTCCTTCCATGACCCGACGCATAGTTAGAATCTATGAGGCTGTGGACCGATTCTTTCAAAAGCCGTTCTAGTTTTTCACAAGAATTTTCTCAATTTCGGGTAGTATACAATTGAGAAGCAGGGTATTATAAATCTTAACACCTAAAGCAAGAAGATTTATCCCTCTGTAATTCTTAGTGATTCAAAGGTCGCATTTTCTTTGGGAAGGGAAGGGTGCAACCTTTCGACAATTTTTTTTAATTAAGTTTTGCTTATAGACTGTGTTGATTAATTTCGAGGCAATACTACTGTTCGTAGATTACTCCAAGACATTCAATTCCATACAAAGGGGGAAGATAGAGCAAATATTACAAATATATGGTTTCCACAAAGAAGCTGCTATTGCTTTAAGGATGCCTTACAAAAACACAAAAAGAGAAGTTTGCTCGCCTGATGAAGATACCGATATCTTCACTACTGTCACCAGAGTCTTGCAAGGAGGCACATTCATGCCATATTTGCTTTTATTCTGCCTAGATTACGTACCTCGAATATCGATATATCAATTGAAAGAAAATGAATTTACATTGAAAAAGGTAAAAAGCAAAAAATTCGCTGGAGAAAAATTGGTAGACATCGACTGCGCAGATAATCTAGTACTTCTCTCAAATATACCAGCCCAAGCAGAATACTTATTACATAGCCTAGAATAAGTGAATGCAAAAAAAAGCAGCACATATGAAAAAAAGCCATCTTCATTTGAAGTTGTAAGCATAAAAAAATTATGAAATATTTCGTATACCACGACAGAAATATTTTATCTACCAAAAGTCACATCAACATATGCCTAGCAAAGGCGTCGACTTCTGTTGACAGATTATTGATCGTATAGAACTTTGATAAATTTGATAAATAAAATGTATTTCTTCCAAGCTGTGGCTGTGACGATACTACAATATAGATGCACCTCATGAACGCTATCAAAACACACGAAGAAAAAGCTTGATAGTAACTACATAAGATGCTGCGAGTTGCTTTAAACAAATCCTCGAAACAGCACCCCACAAAACTGCAGCTGTAGGATCATTTACCTCCCAACTCACAATACGTTCAAATAAAACAAACTGAATACAGCTAAAGAAGTAAGGATGAATTCAGAAACGACTTTTCCTCATAGACGTCTATACATGAACATGTCAGTGTTGGCTGAGTAGCAAAGATTTACTTACATCTGTTCTGTCCGGACTTTCAAGGAGCGATGGATGATCGAGATGGATAGCGGAGGAGAGTCAGGAAACTCAATGCTGTCAGTGCTACTAGATGTTAATGATGATGATATATATATTCCAAGTCACCTTTAAGTAAAACTTTACAGGTATGAAACCCCTTATCCTCCCAGCTATGGGTTTAATAGTACCACTACTGTTCTTCTAGGAGAATGGCTTTGACATTAAATAACCTAAAAAGAGTTGGTATGCCATTAAACAAAGAAAACTTAACAGCAAGAAGGACGATGTTAAACAATAGGGGAACTCTTCGTAACAGGAGAAACTGTAAACAATCCAAGACCTTACGTGAGAGACGAATTAAAGTTACGATGACAGCATTAGGTGTTATAATCACTCAAATTAAGCTGCAATAGACCAGCTCATTTCTTCAATGGGTAACAACTCAGATATTGATTAATTCTTATGGCATGGTGACCTATTTCGGGTTGTTTTATGTCTAAAGACTTAAGAATTGAGTTCATAATGCGTTCTTATTTACATTTTTTCTGATGTTGTTTCGAATGTTTTATTTGCACACGGTCCTCTTGATTAGGACAAATGTTTGAACAAATCATTTTGACCATAGATGGGTGTGCTAATAGTGTTATATAGTGATCTACAGCATCACAACGACACCATAATAAAGACAGACGCATGAAGGAAAACGCCGGAAGACTTCTTTAACAATATTTTACCTCTCACTTTATTTGTAAGGTTTGAAAGTGTTGTTCAAGGTTGCATGTGAGAGGGTGCTGGAGACCAAACATAAACTTCATATTTTGACCCCACTGTTATGACCGTCACGTTGTATCTTTCTTATTCTCTTAGATGCTCAACCAGAGGTCTTGGGGTCCACTGCTGGATGCTGGCTTTCATTACTGCATCTTATCAGCATCTTCTCTGGACCCCAGTTAATCAGGGCTTCAAGCCCCATCGGCCTGGTGTGGCTTTCCTTACCACATCTCGTCTCTAACTCACTGGAAGTCTGCTGGCAACTGCTTTGGCACCCAACTCAACTCAATTATATAATAATTCAACGCCCACACGATCGCCCACTGGATCTTTGAAATCGAATGTTTAATCGTCATCAAGCGGAAATAACTGTCATGCAGTTCAGAGGTTACTTTCTTCCGGTGCATCACTGTAGTGGCACAATGGGACCTTCACCTTGTCCCATATCATAAGCCTCTTTCGATTACTGGCCATTGGAATGTGTCACTTCCTTCCGGTGTATCACCTTGGAATAGTATTTTTGGGCCGGGTCGAAGGTCAAAATATAACAATAGGTACCAAGCTATGAGTTCAATAGTATCACTATTTTTCTTCTACAAGGATGGTTTGGCGTTAAATAGCCCATGAACGTTGATATGCCATTAAACAAAAGAAATCAAACGTAATAGATACTAACTCACCTAGTCAGGATCTGAAATTAATGGCATTAAGGGACACTCCTCTAATCCCAGATCTCTAAAATTGGAGCCTCACTATCAGATGCAGTTTAGTGTCATACTCAGAACATCTCTTTTTGGGGTGTTAATCATCTGCTGGGAATACAGTCAGTGTATTCTAAGCTGGGCCGTCAGGGTTATCATTCCGTACAATTGAACATGTGTTATTTGCACTTTGTTGTAAAAACTGATGCTAATGCCTCATCAATGTTGAAGCTATAAATAACCTCATTGAAGAACCCGCTGAGAAGTCATTTATTTTCCAGGAAACAGGCTTTGGAACACAATCAGATCCGATGTCAACTTTTTAACAACTTCCTACATCAACGGCTTTGGAATATTAGGTTACACATTCATATATTTGTGCTATCTGTTGCCTTGACGTGATAATGGGTATTATGTTAAATTTCAATGCTGACAAATCAGCGCTTGTTAAAGCTTTGATAAATGGTGAAAAATCGTGAAATAGTAATAGAATTTGATATCAAATGAAACTTGATTCTTTCTTATATCGTTATTTTCCCTATTTCGAATTATTCATTGCTAGAACAAAAAGTAATATTTGATTGAAGACACCGTCACGTCATTGTACTATTGTTAACTGTACTTTTGAAAATACACACATCTCATGAAAAAAAAAAAATTCGACGTTTTCACATCTAAAAACATTGACCAGACATTGTTTTAACATCAAGTTAAACTCTAATAAAACACCACTTTGAAATTGGATGAAGAGATTTAGCTTGACACGAACATGTTAAACAACTGACCATGACCAAAACAGTAACGGCTAATTTAAAGTAACCACGTTTTTATGAAAAAAAAGTCTCAAGATTACTGAGCGGAGAAACTAAGAGTTACTCAGCGCCGTTGACTTTGTGCACATGCTCTCTTAACTTATATATATATATATATATATATATATATATATATATATAATTTCCAAAAGTATAGAATTGAATAACACCTGAATAAAAACTCACAACTGTCAATTTCACGTGGTCAGTCACAAGGAATCTTAGATTCAGAGAAGGAGTTTTTCCTGGTTTTATTCAATTTTAAAATTTGAAATATTGCCGAAATATTTTGACAGCAGACAACTTTATTTCACTGCTAAAAACGATTCAGACGTTAAATTTTAATCTCTCTCTCTCTCTATATATATATATATATATACATATATCAGTCTCACACACTGACTGTGACACTATAAGGGTGGTACGCCAGGCAGACGATTTCTTGGTCTGTTTTGGCGCAAAACTCAAACAAAGGGCTTGAACTCAAGATCTCCGACGAGACCAGAAGTGGAGGAGGAAGGGAAGGTCCGAGAGAAGACAGAGGGTCAGTTGACCAAGGAACCCAGAGAGGGCAGTCGACAACGGAGGGTAGACGAGAGCGGTCGGCATTGAGTTGGCTGTCCAGATAATGACAGAGTCAACAGAAGTCAGAAAGGCGACTGCTAGGACCTGATGAGGTACACGGAGGCCGGTTAACCAACGCGAGAAGATGTCAGTATTGTTGGTGCCTTTTTGTAGAAGTTTCACCTAAAATACAAGCCAGCGTTAGTCTACAAATGCACGAAAAGCTGCACAAAATCGTCACACAAACTCTCTTTCTTGCGTTTGGAGCTGACATAATTCCATATTGTTTGTTTGTTCTTTTTTCTCCCACTCTCTCGGTTGTATTTCTTTTGTGGCCGTAAAGAAATGTGAAATATCCCGGCGGATCCACAAGATTAATCACTGGCTAAGAATAGTATTGGTTTAAAGAAGTTCATAAGTACAGGGGTTGGCCGCTGAAAGCGGTAACACACACACACACACACACACACATATATATATATATATATATATATCAGCTTTAAAATATAATTTAAACAGTACTGAGTTTCACGTGGATGATCCTCTGATTAGTCAGTATATATATATATATATATATAAGACATATAGATGTGGCGACAAATTGAGAGAGAGAGAGAGAGAGAGAGAGAGAGAGAGAGAGAGAGAGAGAGAGAGAGAGAGAATAACAAACAGAAAGAGTGGGGAGAATACTTCCGAAGAAATTTCTGAAACATTTTTAAGTTATTGCGTCAGTTAATTTCTAAGTTAATGCATATCATATGATGTATTATTATATATTAGCATCTAATTTGAGTTTTTATCGTCACCTTTCTTGAGTTCCAACATCCATTGTTTGAGACCCATCAACTGACGTTAGATTGAAGCTACAATTGTGTTACCACACAGTTTCATTGCCTTTTCGCATACGTTCGTCTAGTGAAAAAAAGAAGAAAACAACTTAATTTACTCTGAAATCGCTGGCAAATACTGAACAAATTACATGATTTCAGAGTATTGAATAGTTTTTGTTGTTTTTTTTTTAATTTTTTTACTTTCCTTTTTATAATATCAATTTATAACTAGATGAATTAATTTTCTGTCGTAACATGGGAAAAAAGGACTAAATTGAGTCAATTTATTCTTAAGAAAAATTTCCCCAAAACCAGGTAGCTGAGGGAAAAATTACCGTGGGCTGTTCATCTTTGTCGTCACCGAACAGCTCTCTTCCATTTAAACGATGATTTTCGGGGAATTAAGAGCAAAAACATGTCTCTTTGGTTTAAATATTTAACTGCATCTCATAATTCAAATATCCTTCATTTACTTCTGCAAGGCTCTCAGTCAGTATGTCTCTTTTCTGCCCAGCACCCTATAGATATCCCCGGGGTGGTATCTTCTTAGTTAAACAGTATTTTGTCATTTATACGCCTTTAACAACCTCGAAAATCTATTTAAAAAATCAACCAACATTATTTTAGAAATTGGTTATTTTTGTTTATTTTGTTCACTTGCACATAAACCTTTCTGGCTAAATCCTCTATCTCTTCCCCCTCTCCCTCTTTCTCTGTATATATATATATATATATATATATATATATATATATATATATGTTTGGCGTCATCTCTTTGTCATTCTCTCTGTCTCTCTCAGTCTCTCTCTCTCAATTTGTCGCCACACATAATTTGTTGGTAACTTTATTTCTAAATGAGTTTGTGCTCATTTATTTCCACATCGTTAAATGATTTCAAGTATAGCAATTGATACCCGATGCAAAATTATTCCTTTTAATAACAATCATTTGCTCACACACAGAATAAATTGTTTCAATTATTGCTATATCAATACAAATGACTCTTAACCACCGCCTTTTAGATTTAAGATAGAACAGGGTTGCATACTTGTTTGCTACTAGGTCTATTTGAAGAATACGGTGGGACAATCATATAGGTGGTTGTGCTTAATATGACTTCGACCACTTTTTAGCCAAGTAAAAGCCAAAATAGAGTGTTGAAAGTCAGGTGACTTCTTCCGGTTCACTGACTGATCAACCCCTAGGATCCTATCGTCAATTATTATGGGTCGCCACTCATGGTAAACTGGTGGCCTCGTGGGTGGGGGTAGATTTTCCCCTCTGCAGGGAGTCAGTTGGTGTATTCTAAAACACCTGCAGACAAGGCAGTTAGAATTTGGTCTTTGCGTAAGGAAAATATTTTTTACTATTATTTCAATCTTTGGACCAGGTTCAAATTTATGTGGTATGCAGTTCTCACGTTAAAACGGTGGCAGAATATATATATATATATATATATATATATATATATATATATATATGGAGAGAGAGAGAGAGGGGGTAGAGAGAAAGGGAGGGAGAGAGAGAGAAAGAGAGAGAGAGAGAGAGAGAGAGAGAGAGAGAGAGAGAGAGAGATAGTGTTTGAGTATGTGTGTCTGGAAGAAAAATTACGCATGCTGAAAACTACTTCCCACAAAAAAAAGAAAAAAAAACGAATTGATAAACGTGTTAACAAATTATTCATACGACGTTTACTCTTTGACAAATTTCATTTCTATTCTACTTTTTTTGGACGGCCCTAATACTATATATATATATATATATATATATATATATATATATATATATATATATTTTCCGCTTGTGAGTATCACGGGTACTTCCTTCTTAACACATGATTAGACGCAACACTAAGTTTTAAATTTGTTTTGACACAACTCATGGAGCACTTCTTATATAAAGTCTATATATTTGTATTACTCTCTTTTATTACGAACACACACACACACACACACACACACACACACACAAACATATATATATATATAGTTTATACGGTGCATGTTTTGTTAACTATATTCAATCTTATTTTAATTAATTAAAAAAAAGTAAGTGATCATTTTGGTAGTAGCTTTTTT
Organism: Sepioteuthis lessoniana; assembly: GCA_963585895.1. Classification (NCBI taxonomy): domain Eukaryota; kingdom Metazoa; phylum Mollusca; class Cephalopoda; order Myopsida; family Loliginidae; genus Sepioteuthis; species Sepioteuthis lessoniana. Next base: position 92,455,047 of record OY757928.1, on the reverse strand, counting down.
GATTATTTACCTTTGTGATTGTACATGCGTCAAACCATTTATACCTTAGGTGAACTAGTTCTGTCGCCTTCGTTACTTTGAAGAGACAGTTTACTTTGTCAAGGAAAAAGGCCTCATGACAGCCAGATTTGTCTCCCTTATGCATTATGTACGGACTGTGGTGGGTTTGAGATGTGATTTGACGCACAGCTACAAGACTGGTGAGGATTGTTTAACTCACATACGTCCATCATTTTATATTTCAAGGTTGCTTCTTCCAGAAAGTATTTAAAGCAGGACGTTGAATGCTTCTGTTGATCTCATGTAGGTTTTTCACTAGGTTTGTCGTTAAGTCCCGGTGGTGCAACTATGCAATAGCCCTGATACGGATACAGTTTGGAGGAAATCTCAGAAAAACTAGCATATATATATATATATATATATATATATATATATATATATATATATACCATATGAGTTTAAAAAAGTATCGAAACTAAAGTTATATTCACCAAGACAGAAATTAAAAATGAATCAAACGTTAATTTTCTTCAAAATACTTCCCTTAATTCAACATGCTAATTCCCTTGAGGTTTTTATTGGTCAATGTACCGCAGAAACTCTTATTTTGAGTGGGTGTAAAGCGGCTCTGTTCTATTCATTTTCGTGTGCCCCATGTTCTCAAATCTTACCCCTGTAATGAATTTTCAATTGATTAAACCAAAAAAAAAAAAAAAAATTAAACGAATTCAGTGACTTTGTGTATAAAACTTAATTTTTTGTGGATTGTGGTCATTTTTGTATATTTCGAGATTTTTATTTATCAATTGCCTTTATATATTCCAATATTCCTTCCATTTAACTTTCTTTTAATTTTATATTGAATTTTCTTGTCATAGTCCACGAATTTTGATTTTCTCACTTGAACATTCAATAATAAGACAATGATTTTCCCTTATGCTGGATTCATACAACAGAGTGAGACTTATTGAATATTACCTGGAGTGGAGATATGCCCCACAAGTAAGCCCACCTCATGATAAGGAGGTATATTACAAAATGCAGCGTCTCGACGATCAAATAAGTCATGGGGTGTTGTTCACTTCTTAAATTTGTGATACTCAAATAAAATTTGTCACTTATTCAGTGCAGTTCTCTGTGTTAAACGGATTATTCATTAAAATCATGGGTTTCTTACTCCATCAGGCAATCAAGTTTGGTTCGTCTTCCTCAAGACAAACAATGTTTTACGCTGTGTAAAAGAATTTTTTATTCATTTCTGGCATAAAATATATTCAGACTATTCAACCATAACTCTTCGAGACGGAACAAACTGCTTTATACAATTCAAAAACGAATAAAACTCATTATTTCAATCTTATTAGTCTAAATTGTACTTAACTAATATGAAAAGATATTTGCTTTGAGTTGTTGCTCCGTATGTGCCTTTGAAAAGTGCAAAAATCAACAAGGGTCGACTTTTATAGCCCAAAGAATTTGGTTTTGCCTCGACTTGTGCGTAAAAATACAATGACTTTTAGTATTGGACATATAAACTCTGTTAACGAAACTTAGAGAACACTGACTACATCTTCTGCAAATAGGTATAACCACCGTCAAATGCATGTATTGGGAAAGATACCAAACTGTATCCGATGATGAGCATCTGGTTCTAGAGCTCAGGGCGGGGGGGGGGTGAGATACTTCTTTATTTTTATTATTCTTAAATCCATTTTGATCCGGTGTGGTAATATCTGCTGGGGATCATCTACGGGTAAAATAGTTTTGTTTTACACCTCGGAAGTCATGGGAAGCAGCATGGTGGACGTGAAGGCGGATGAACCCAACGACGAGTCAACGGCATGCCTCATCAGGAGCTGGGCGGACGAATCCAACAGGATAACGGTCAGGATCAAATAGTTTGATCAGGGAACTAATGCTGCTCATCTACTAGGGTAGCTTCTATTGATGATAATAAAAACACAGCCATTGAAAGATTACCATGACCCATACTCAAAACACTAGTCCAAACCATATTGCCCTTCGCACGGGAAAAGGGGGCGCGTTCTGCTGGGGTTGGAGCCCTGGCTCCAGGGTTCAAAAGATCAGCTACAGAGCTCAAACTAAAACAAAAATTACTAAAATGACAAAGCACAATGCAAATACCGACATTGAAGGTTAGAACATTAAATAGAAAAATACAAATACAGGAGCTGACTGCTTCTGCAATAGATCATAACATAGACATTATATGCATACAAGAACACAGATATCTTCATAGCGAAGATATAAAATACCATGATACCGGCAGAGGATAGAGGTTTGCCACGTCATTTGCAAGGAAAAACGCTTTCAACGCCACAAAAGGAGGTGTAGGTCTGCTTATAGGACCACAGCCCCTAAAATCACTAAATTGCATAGAGAAAATACAACCGAGGACGATAATAGCAACGTTTAATGGCAACCCCAGCGAAACATCACGAAACACAACGTTCTCATCATCGGTGGAGATATGAATGTCCAAATAGATAAAGATTTAATCCACAAATTCAGCTTACACAACTTGTCAAACAGAAATGGGGAACATCTAACATCTAACAGATTTCACACTTGAAAATAGATGACAATGCCCCAATACTAAATTCCAGAAAAGAAAAGGAAAACTATGGACCTTCACCTATGCAAATAAAGCTAAAGCATCGATAAACTACATCCTCATAAATAAGAAATGGAATAATACCGCATTGAATTGCAAAGCATATTCATCTTTCGAGGGTGTGCCCTCCGATCGCCGAATTGTCAGGGCAAAGATACGACTGAGCCTACGAAGGAATGCAGCCTGAAAAACTACAACCGTACACTATGACTGGTCCCTGCTTAACAACAGGAATATTAGAGATAAATATACGTTAACACGAAGAAACAAATTCGATGCACATCATGAGATACCAGAAACACCTACTGCGAATTACGAATATGAGCACTTCGTCAATGTCCTCTTAAAAGCGGCAGCAGAAAGCATACTGACTAAATAATGAGCTAAACCTAGAGTCCCATGGGAGACATTAGCGGTTGGAAAAAAGCGTGCAGATGTGAAAATCTCCTCCCTACCCAAGAGGAGGACCCAACCAATATCAATACACAGAAACTTAAGAAGGCACAAAATGAATTAACTAATGTATACCTAAAAGAGCAAACAAAATACATACAAAATCATATCAGTAAGATTAGAGACTCGGTTGAAGACAGACAATCTAGGATAGCATGGTAGACGGTAAACAAAGTAAGCAGAAGGAAGATTACTGCGAGACCTAAACTGAAAACTGCCAGCCAAGAAAAACAAATACACCTTTGGAAACAACATTTCAAGAATTTACTCTGAAAACCTCTGAAAGTAAAGCATGAACCAATCACAAAAATTATTAATAATCAACTAGATATCAAATTAGGACAGCTTACGCAAGAAGAACTCGACTCAGTACCAAGAAAAATTTAAAAGAGGAAAGCAGCAGGGCGTGATGAAATAGCTCCAGAAGCATGGGAGGTCAGAGAATTAGATGACATACTGCCCTGGCGCTGTAATGCCGTATATAAGCAAAACACAATAGACAGATGGACAAAGGGTGACCTCAGAATAGCCAAGAACTACTGATGTATAACCTTTAAATTCATTGCGGCCAAGATCTACAATGTGAAACTAAGCAACCACATAGAAACGAAAACTGAGAACATACTTTAGAAGAACCAAAACGGTATTCAGAGAAATCTTTCCATGACATCACATATTTTGACTATCCGTCGAATTCTAGAAGGTTTACGTGCAAAAAACTTTGATTATTCGTCGACTTCTCCAAGGTATTTGACTCCATACACATAGGGAAGATGGAGCAAATACTACTCACCAACGGCTTACCCAAAGAAACCGTTGCAGCCATAAGGATGCTTTATAAAACACAAAAGTGAAAGTCAGCTCACCGGATAAAGACAAAGGCTGCTTCGACATTGTAGCAGGTGTCCTACAGAAAGACACATTAACCCCATACCCGTTTATTATCTGCCTAGTCTGTGCTTAGAACGTCTATAGATTTACTGAAAGAAAACAGTTTTAAGCTGGCAAAGGAAAGAAACAGGTGATACCCCCACACACTATTACGGACGCGGACTACGCTGATGACATAGTTCTTCTGGCAAATACACCCGTCCAAACCGAAACCCTTCAAAATAGTCTGGAACGAGCAGTTGCTGGCATAGGCCTCCATGTCGACGCAGACAAGACAGAATACATGTGCTTTAATGAAAGAGGCGATATCTTTACATAAACGGTAGTTATCTGAAACTAGTGGACAAGTTCACCCACCTCAGAAGCAGCGTCTCATCAACCGAGAATGACATCAACACGCGACTAGCAAAGGCGTGGACAGCAAGCGAAAGGCTATCGGTAATATGGAAGTCAGACCTAACCGATAAAATAAAACGCAGTTTTTTTCAAGCAGCGGTCGTGTCGATACTGCTATATGGATGTCGATACTGTTATATTGTAATTAAACAAGAATGCTGCGAGCTGCATTGAACAAGTCCTGGGTGCAACACTCTACAAAACAGCTGCTGTACGGCTACCTACCACCCATCACGAAAACGAACAAGACACATGAGACACTCCTGGAGAAGTTAGGACGAACTCATAAATTATGTACTCCCGTGGACCCCTTCACATGAACGAGCAAAGGTTGGACGACCAGCTAGAACCTATATACAACAGCTCTGTGCCTATACAGGATGTAGCCTGGAAGACCTCCCGTGAGAGATGGACGATAGAGACGGGTGGCGAAATAGGGTCTGCGAGATCCGTACTAGCAGCACGACATGATGATGATAATTATTGGACGTGAAGCCGTATATGGTAAAATGACTAATATAAAATGCTTCATTAATATTAAATAAAAGTAATAAAAAAGCATTTTATTGAATGCAAATTATCTGTAGTAAGAGGTTATATTATTATTATTATTGTTGTTGTTGTTCTTTTCTTGAAACCATATAATTGCTTTCAAATTTTTTGTGTTAGATAAGAACACTGTCTACAAGCAAGTGATTAAATATAAGTAGTTAATTTCAAATATCAAATTGTGTAATAATAATAATAATAATAATAATAATAATAATAATAATAATTATTATTATTATTATTATTATTATTATTACCCTTTAGAGTTTTTCATACCAGCGTTAGCTGATGGTTTTTCACTGGAGTTTGAGTGACAGCGAGTCTCCTCAAGCTCTCAGGACTCTTCTCAGTATTCTGGCCGTTCTCAATAATGCTGTCGTTTGGATTGTCTCCACTCGTCTGCCAACTTCCAAGTCATCCAGGTCCTTTAATAATCCTTTAGTTACTGTGCCAAAAGCACCAATCACAATTGATATAATCGTCTCCTTCATGTTCCATAGTTTTTTCAATTCCCTTGCAAGGTCGAGGTACTTATCCATCTTTTCACATTCTTTCAGTTTTCTTCTGTGGCCAGCCGGGACAGCAAAGTCGACAATTTTGCAAATTCTCTTTTTTTTTATTGTTGATTATTATAAGATTTGGTGGTCTGGACAAGATTAGGTGATCCGTTTGTATGTCAAAATATTATTATTTTCATTATTATTAGATTAAAATACTAGATACCAGTGCGTAAATTATTTGTATTCGATAGAAATATTTGATAATAGATAACTGTGTGTAAACATATGATTACAAAAAAAAAAGTTTATTTTTGATAGAATGAAAGCATAAGGATTCTAAAAACAAAAAACAAAAACAAAAACAAAAAACAAATGAATCAAATTATCCATCGAGTTGTTATGTTTTCAAACAAGTAAACGAAACAAAAGCAAACCTAATTGCCGTGTTGTTTGAAAAGTTGCGATAAAAATGAAGTGATATTTAGAGAGAAAAATAATTGTCAAAACAGTTAACCTTGTTTCATACAAGATATGAGAAAGATCATTGCTTCCCCTAGCAAAGGCTGTAGACTGACGGCTTTGGTAGCTGTGATGAAAAGCCACAAAAAATAAGCTGAAATAAATGCGACTAAAAATGATTAATCTTTCATATTGCTTTAGAGAATGAAAATTTGAAAATTTTACGAAAATATCTCGTTTGATATCTATGGGGGCAACAGCTTTGAAGATTTTATATGTTAATTGGTCTAACGAAATTATATAAAAATCCCCGCCCAAATTATATGCTTGCTCGTGGCTTTGGTTACTGTTAGTTCTGAGAATTCAAAGGAAAAGTCATCAATTGTAGCAAAAATATCTGTATATCTCAGAATTCAAAGAGAATATTTGATGAAGAATAACTGGACACGTGGTAGATGGTTAATGAGCTTGTTTGAATAATATATTGGAATAGGAAAATTTCGCTTGAAATTTTATACCTTTTTTAAAATATCGCTACCAACAACAGATTTGTTGAAAATAGAATAACTTGCGATGAAATGCGATTTTTTTTTACCTGGAATTGAAGCTAGGAAAAAATTTTGTTTGTTTATAATGTGTGTAGCAGGAATAACCTCAAACTAAACAGATGTTATTTCAAAAACAATTAAAACGTGGACAATTTATGAATTCTATTATGAAATTTGTTTATGTGGATTCTAAATTAGACTGATTGATTGACTGATTGATTTTTAAAAGCATAGTTACCAATCTGGGGGTTACTTCAAGGTGAGACGATAGTCCATCGGTTTAATATTGATATTGATAATTTTTGTGTAGGTGTTTTGGAAAAGTATTTTTTATACATAGTCCAATCGAATACGATTACCTTTTAAAGAGAATTGACCCCAAAATAGGACTCTGTTCAGGACTAACATTCGATGTCAAAGAGAACCTGGTAGTAAAGGCAATAAATTCGTATTCTACACTGGCCAGCTGTTCTGAACTAGGACCAAATAATTAAATCTAGTGTCACATTTGAAAAAAAAACGGGATTTTTTTGGTAAGGCCGACTAAACGTGATTTTTCAGTAAGGAAATACGATATTGATGAAATGTAATTTGAAATTCCTGTTGGCGTTTTATTCAGTGACACATTTGATTGAACGGCGGTATAACAGCCAAAAGTACTAAAATCTTTTTTGGAAAAATTAATCACATTAAAATCAATTTAGTTGAAAGGTGGTGTAATGTCAAAAAAACTCTAGGGATTTTTATCACTGAATAATGAGGCAACGTCTAATATAAGTACATTTGTTCAATCAAAAATGCCGAAAGCTTTTGCAGATGCAAGATGAATGTCAACATTTTTATTTGATAGAATTTTTCTCATAAATTATACTTTTCGTTTTACTGTTTTTTGCGTTCATCATATTCCAGTCAAGATAAACGTCCAACGCTATTAACGTCATCGATGTTGTGTGTATCAAGTCTATATATATCCACTTAGTCTTCTTTGACAGTCGACGCCGATGCTGTCAAGTAGGCATCTTCTTCCTACGCAGTTTCTTCCTCAAATATCCGTAGCTGATGTGTATGGTACTTACAAAATCCACTGTGACAATTCGTATAATTAATCAACTGAAATGTTCCTGATTTGAAACAATTCTAATGTGATTATTACTGCAACGTTAAACAAGCTTTAAACTAGGTTCAAAAGAGAAACGACTAATTGTACTGAAACAGATTTGCTGGATCTGCTTTGGGTTCATAAGACTTAGATAATGAATTGTTATCGTACTAATAAAACTTTGTGTCAGATTAAAGTTGATTAAAACTAAACATAGCCTTATGCAGAGAGACACTGAATTTGTAAATCTCTGATTCTGGGAATTTTTGCAAAATTAAGTCAATAAATTTATAGGAACAAATATACAAGAAAGATAAGCAAATATGACAAAACAGAGAGACAGTGGAAAATGGAAATGTATAATATAGCAGAAAGCTTAAGTGAAATCATAGAAAAACAGGGAAGATATATCTAACCGTTTTGATATGTAAATAAATAATTCATCTGAATAGTGTCAGAAGGTCATAGAAAGCCAGAGAAAATACTTTGATCATTGAATAATGATGATATGAACTTATATGAATTAAATATATTGTTCTGGGTCAGAAATTGAACTGTATTCGCTGGTGAGAATTTGGGGTTTGGGAGATCGTTGAGTGAAAACTTTGTTTCTACCAACAACAGGTCTTCTTTGACCTAAAGGGTAAATATCTGATAGGGTCCTAACCATGGCTAAAATATTTCGGTTTGATAAGTTGTAGTTTTAGATTGAAGTACCTGAAACAATATAATTGTGTGCACATTGCTTGTTGTAAGAATAGGTACTAGCTTTCAATTGATTATTAATTAGGAATAGTTATTTAAAATCCTATAATTGCTTACAAATTATAAGTAAAAAGACAGAATAGATGAAACCATATAACAGCAAATTATTTCTATTGTGTATTGCTGAAGCCATTATTATTTACAAATAATGATTATCATTTTAACCCTTGAACCATTTTTACGCCAATTTTTACCGACGATTTTCCCCTGAAGTCTAAGTGACAGCAACATTATTCATGTGGTCAGGACTCTTCTGATTTTAACAGTGATATGATCTCGATAAACTCAGTTCTTCTTCACATCTTCAAATCCTCCATTCACTTTTACTAACAATTTTGAGGGCTTTAACTACGATTGGTATCACAGTTTTTGGCTCGAATCAGGTGATTGATAAGATTTTCGCTTGCTTTTGTTTTCTGTGTATGGTTCACTGTAACGGTAAAATCCACTAGTTTACTTGTTCTTTTTCGTGTTAATGTTACGTCTGGTCGTATGTTGGCGATTTAGAGGTCCATTTGTATTTCAAAATCCCAGATAATTTTATATTTTATATTCTTGGATAAACTTGATTTTGTGCATATTCACTTTGCCGGCATTGTTAAATTTTACTCTTGCACGGTTTCTTGGAGATCACCTTTCCTATCCAGTCACGCCTGCTCTAACATACATTAAGTGCTGCGGTGCAGCATTTAATTATTATTATTATTATTGTTATTATTATTATTATTATTATTATTATTATTATTATTATTATTATTTACTCCTCAAGAGTTTTTCACATCAGAATTAGCTGATGGTTTTTCACTGGAGTTTGAGTGACAGCAAGTCGCCTCAAGTCTCCAGGACTCGTCACAGTATTCTGGCCGTCCTCAGCAATGCTGTCATTTGGATAGTCTCTACCCGTCCGCTAACTTCCAAGTCCTCCAGGCCCTTTAATATTCCTTTAGTTACTGTGCCTAACGCACCAATCACAATTGGCACAATCGTTACTTTCATGTTCCACAGTTTTTTCAATTCTCTTGCAAGGTCGAGGTACTTATTCTTCTTTTCACTTTCCTTCAGATTTATTCTGTGGTCCGCCGGGACAGCAAAGTCAACAATTTTGCAGATTCTCATTCTTTTGTGGATTATTATGAGGTCTGGTCTCCTAGCCGGGATTAGGTGATCCATTTGTATGTTAAAGTCCGATAGGAGTTTATGCGAGTCATTTTCTAGGACAGGCGCCGGGTTGTGCATATACCATTTGTTTGTATGGTCGAATTGAAATTTCCTGCACATTTCCCAGTAGATTACCTTGCCGACCCAGTCGTGTCTCGCCTTGTACTCCTTCTGTGCTAATTTACTGCATTCGCTTATAAGGTGATTGATCGTTTCGTCTCTGTCACCGCATAGCCTACATTTACTGTTTTGTTGCGTCTTATCTATTCTCGCTTTGATATGATTCGTTCTTATGGCGTTGTCCTGTGCTGCTATTAGGAGGGATTCCGTTTCTCTCTTAAGGTTTCCTTTTCTTAGCCAGGTCCAGGTTTTCTGGTGTGAGATGTTGTTTATTAGACGCTTAAAGCGGCCATAGAGTTGTTTTCCTTCCCATTTTTGTTTCCTAGTTGTTGTCATTCTTTCGTTTATCGTGTTGTCCGTATCGACTCTGATGGATGTAATTAGTCCTCGTTCGTGTTTTTCTCTGTAGTCTTCGAGCCGTTGTATGGATGCGTCAACGGTGTCTTCGATGCTGGCAAGTCCTCTTCCTCCCTGTTTTCTAGATACATATAGTCTGTCAACGTCGTCTCTGGGGTGTAATGCCTTATGCATGGTCATTAGTTTTCTTGTCCTTTGGTCCATATTATTATTATTATTATTATTATTTACTCCAATGAGTTTTTCACATCAATTTTAGCTGATGGTCTTTCACTGGAGTTTGAGTGAGTGCAAGTCTCCTGAAGACTCCAGGATTCTTCTCAGTATTCTGGCCGTTCTCAATAATGCATTAGTTTGGATGGTCTCCACTCGTCCTCCAACTTCCAAGTTCTCCAGTCTTGAGACTATGTAAACTCCTAAAAAAACACTGCCACAAATGTTTGAAGCTGGAATCCAAAACTTATTTAAAAAGGTCATAAATTTAGTGAATTAAAATTAAAATTTATCTATCTATCTATCTATCTAATTAAATCTATAATTACTTGAATTTTTTCATTTTGTTGTCGAAGATTTTTCAAGTCTGACAGAAGGTCTTTATTAGAGTGACTCCTGTTGAAATGATTACTGTAGAGAATTGTCCAGAATTACAAGGTTGCTAACCATGATATTTCTGCAGACGCAAATAAGCATGAAAAAGCTTTATCGAACCGATGCAATCATCGTTTATATTAAAACGCCCTCTGCTCTACCTGTGTGATCTTAGCATCGTAGACTCGGATAGCAACGGTGCCTTAACCTCAAGCCCACTTTTTTTGCAGTATGGGTCATACATTTATTTCACAACCATATTATTACTTGTTCAAGAGTTGTTCTTTCTATCCAATTGTTAGTGCTCATAGCCATACCACATAAGTCCTCTTCCTGAAAGTGATCCTTAGAAAGATAAAACTATGAAAAAATAAAATACTTAGCTAGATATAAAGTTAAGTAGCATACTAATGAAGCGAGCCGGAAGCATGCATTTAAAGGGGGAATAACTTCACCTATACAAATGGCACATTGCATTATTGACCTGGCCATTCGATGCACGTTACATCAAATTGCCCTGATCAATTTGTTCGTCCGTGGTGACTCTGTGTGATCAATTTACTTCTTGTTTCATATTCTTTCATAAAATCCATTTTCCCCATACTCCTCCCGCTTTTTTTTCTCTCTTAGGTCGATTTTTTTTCCCTGTTGTTTTGTGTTATGGTTAGGCATTTAGAAAAAGTTTATGAAAGAAAAATTAGCTAAAAATATACATAAAATGATTATTAACCGTCTCTTAAAACTATGATTATATTCATCGCTACTTTCTTGATGTGACTTTAGTTTCTTTTCGAACCAGAAAGGAAATATGGTCCAAAGTGTTCACGAACGAATCGCAATAAGTACACTCACTAGTAACGATCGATATCGGACAGCCTTTGTATAAGTAAACAAATAAAACACACACACACACACACACACACACACACACACACACACACACACACACACACACACACACACACACACACACACAAACTTGGAAAAAATACCACAGAAACATATGGAATCCTTCAGACTGCTTTTCGACCATCTTGCATTAATCAAGCATCAGTTGTTGAGTGGCATAAGAGATTCAAGGAAGGCAGGGCGTCTGTCAGGGATGATGAGAGGTGTGGGAGGAGTAAGGAAGTCAACAGACCAGAGTTGATTGGCCTAAGTGTTAGGGTTAGGGTTACTACGTTGAGATTTTAAGGGATTCCTAGGGAAGAGGCCAGCACTCTTCAAATCGGATCTGTGGCATTTCCACCAGGACAATGCACCAGCCCACAACTCCATCCCTGTCACAGAGTATTTGACCAAGATGGGCATCAAGACAGTTCGTCGCCCTCCCTGGCCGTGCTCCCTGCGACTTTTGGTTATTCCCTAAGCTCAGAGGCTGTCGTAATGAGACAATTGAAGAGATGAAAGAGGCTGTGTCGAAGGTCATTGACTTGCTCACATAAGTAGACTTCCATGGGACCTTCTAGAAATTGTTGGAACAGTACAACTAGTGCATTTCAGCCGGAGGAGATTACTTCAAAGGGGACTAGAGTTTCATGTGTGTACTATCAATAAAAGTGCCCTACGGAAAAGTCTGGAGACTGATTTAATTATACGCGTATATATATATATATATATATATATATATATATAGTGAACACAAACTATCTCAAATAAGGGATTTTGGAATTCTTTCCACTAATTCGACTTAATAAAGAGGTACGTTGAAAAGCCGTTTTTTAATTTAATAGATTTGTCGTTAGAAAATATAATAGATTCAACGAGATATATTCAACAACCAAATTAGGTACTCGTCAAAGAGGAAATCCTCTTCGACAGGTATATTATATCATAGATATCATTCATGTCTAACAATAAAAATATTTTGAAATATAAAGATACTAACAATTTATGAAATAAGAGAAATGAATTAGCATGTTAATGCAGATATAAAGATAGATTTAAGCTATGATAATAAGTATACAATTCACCCTTTATCTCTGTTGAATTAGTGGTTAATAGTGGTTGTGGAGACCGTCCAAACTACAGCATTATTGTGAACGGCCAGAAGACTGAGAAAAGTCCTGGAGACTTGAGGAGACTAGCTGTCACTCAAACTCAAGTTGAATAACTCTAAAGGAGCAAACAACAACAACAACAACAACAACAATAATAATAATAATAATAATAATAATAATAATAATAATAATAAGCAAATTAACACATAAGACTAGACACGACTGGGTGGGCAAGGTAATCTACTGGGAGATGTGCAAGAAATTTAAATTGGCCATACCAACCAATGGTATATGCACAACCCAGCAGCTGTCCTAGAAAATGACACACATAAACCCCCATTGGACATTGACGTACAAACGGATAACCTAATCTCGGCCAGAAGACCAGATCTTATAGTAATCAACAAAAAAAAAAGAGAATTTGCAAAATTGTCGACTTTGCTGTTCCGGCTAACCACAGAATAAAACTGAAAGAATGTGAAAAGAAGGATAAGTACCTCGACCTTGCTAGAGAATTAAAAAAAAAAGTATGGAACGTGAAGGTGACCATTATACCAGTTGTGATTAGTGCTTTTGTTAAAGAGATTGGAGGACTTGGAAATTTTGCGGACGAGTGGAGACCATCCAAACGACAGCATTATTAAGAACAGCCAGAATACTGAGAAGAGTCCTGGAGAGTTGAGGAGACTTTCTATCACTCAAATTCCAGTGAAAGATCATCAGCAACAGCGGATGGTCAAAAACCCAAATACTTGGGAATCTTGGAGGCTGACACCATCAAACAAGTGGAAATGAAAGACAAGATTCAAAAAGAATATCTCAGGAGAACTAGAAAACTACTCGAGACAAAACTCTCCAGCAGAAACGTCATCAAAGGGATAAATATCTGGGCTGTGCCCTCGTTAGATACTCGGGACCATTTCTCAAGTGGACCAGAGATGAACTTAAACAAATGGTTCAAAGAACAAGAAAACTAATGACCATGCATAGGGCATTACATCCCAAAGACGACGTTGACAGACTATATGTATCTAGAAAAGAGGGAGGAAGTGGACTTGGCAGCATCGAAGACAGCGTTGACGCATCCATACAATCGCTCGAAGACTACATAGAAAAATATGAACGAGGACTGATTACATGCATTAGAAACGATAAGGACAACACGATAGACAATAGAATGACAACAACTAGGAAACAAAAATGGGAGAAAAAACAACTCTATGGCCGCTTTAAACGACTAATAAACAACTTCTGACACGACAAAACCTGGACCTGGCTAAGAAAAGAAAACCTTATGAGAGAAACCAATTATATCAAAGCAAGAATAGATAAGACGCAACAAAACAGTAATTGTAGGCTATACAGTGACAGAAATGAAACGCCCAATCACATAATAAGCGAATGCAGCAAATTAGTACGGAAGGCGAGACACGACTGGGTCGGCAAGGTGATCCACTAGGAAATATGCAAGAAATTTAAATTTGAACATACTAGCAAATGCTATGCACGACCCAGCACCTGTTCTAGAAAATGACACGCATAAACTCCTATAGGACTTTAACATACAAACCTATCACCTAATCCATGCCAGAAGACAAGACCTTATAATAATCAGCAACAAAAAAAAAAAAAGAAAAAAGAGAAAATAGTCAACTTCGCTGAAGGAATGTGAAAAAAAAAGGATAAGTACCTCGACCTTGCATGAGAATTGAAAAAGCTGTGGAATATGAAAGTGACGATTGTGCCAACTGTGATTTTCGCTTTTAGCACAATAACTAAAGGATTGTTAAAATGTCATGTTTTGACCTGTTGACCCCGCCAAAAATGCCATTCAAGGTGATGCACCGGAAGGGAGTGACACATTCTAATGGCAGTTATGAGAGGAAATCGAGGGGGCTCAAATTGGCTTATGAAATGGGACGTAGTATAAAAAAATCCCATTATACTCTCATAGACTAACGCACCGGAAGAGAGTGACCTCTGAACTGCATGACAGTTATTTCCTCTCGACGACGATCACACAGGCCATTCCAAAGGTACGGAAGTGACAAATCCCGGTCGCTAGATATCGGAAGAAGTTGCGGAGGCGTGGAGGCGTGTCCATATCACCGCGTGGGAGTTTGAAGGTAATATAAGGCCGACGAATTGAGGACTGTAGACAGGCGAGTAGAGTTGAGGACAAGCAGTACAGTTGCAGACGGAGAGGGACGATATGTAGTAGGGAAAGCCAGCACCCAGGACACTGGATTACAGGGCTCCGGTTGAGCAGCCATGGAGAACGAGAAAGACACAATGCTGACGGCCATAACTTTGGGGTCAAAATATTTCAGTTATGTTCGGTCTCCAGCTCCCTCTCACACGCAAACTTTGAGTAACCCTTTTCGAAATAAAGTGAGAGATAAATATTTTATAAAGAAGTCTTCCTGCGTCTTTCTGTGTTCGTCGTTTATTACTGCGTCTTTATTATCGTGCGTCTGTCTATTATTGTGTCGTTATGATGCTGCATGATGCTGTAGATGACTATATAACAAAAATGGCCTGGAGGATTTGGAAGTTGGCGTACGGGTAGAGACTATCCAAATGACAGCGTTGCTGAGAACGGCCAGAAACCTGTGACGAGTCTTGAAGACTCGAGGAGACTTGCTGTTCCTCAAAATTCAGTGAAAACAATCAGCTAACACTGATGTAAAAAACTCTAAAGGAGTAAATAATAATAATAATAATAATGATAATGATAATAATAATAATAATATTTTATCTAAAACTTTCATTTGAATTTATACATTAGGATTAATAAAAAATAGTTTAGTTTTACTTTTGAGAATTAAATATCTCTGAAATAATGTTTAAACTAAAATTAAATGAAAATTTACCCCAGTTTCAGAAAGCAAACTATGAATCATCGATCTTAGACATAAACAATTTCATTACTTACTAAATTAATACATAGATATAGTCATATTATTATCAGAAACTTACATAATTAGACTAATGACTATGATATTAACAGATTTATTCGATTATTTTCAGAAATGAAATCAATCTAAATGTAGTTATGAATACCTTAGATTACGTAATCGATAAAGAAAACATATAAAGGTTAAAAAAAAACAACAGATAAATAATTGATTAGATTTATATAAGGAGATTCTTAGAATTGAGAAAATAAAATGAGGTTCTGGTAATATTTTTATTCATAAAACTTGAAAGTAATCAAACTTAAAAAAAAAATGTAAACTTTGTTTCTCAATACACTTTCTTTCGCTACATCGGAGATAACGTGGTAATATCTAAATCATGAAATATTGGATTAATATTTCTTTAAATTTTCCTTCATATTATATTTTTCCTTTTTTTATTATTGATTTATAATTCCTTATATGTCTTTCTTAAGATATAATGTCTTCCCCGGTATAACGGTATAATCTTCAACAAAAATGGTTCGTTATCTGAAGAAACAATCTTAAATGATTGTTGCAATAAATTTATAATGGATTACATCAGTTTAATTTTACTTGACACACTTGTGCGTGTATGTCTGTGTATATGTGTGTGTGTGGGGGATCTGTGAGTGTAGGTGTGCGTGGGTTGTGACTTAATATCAAATCAAGTACGAGGACACCATATTTATCTTTTTACCTCAATTAAAGTCCACTAAACGCTTTTTATTTTAACCAGAGTTTGTTGGTAGATCTCTTGCTGATTTCGTTTTTTTTTTTTTACTTAATTTGAAAATAAATGAACCAGAATGAAATAAGTTTAAGCACAACAATTTCAGATAGAATAATAGTAATTCAAAGGAATAAAGGGAATTTATTGGCAGTTTTTTTTCCACCTGCCTTTATTCTTGAAACTTTTACAAAAATATATTTTTTTAACCAAACAGCAACTCAAAGAAATATGAAATAACAGTGCATTTTATTATACAATGTTTGCCACAATACCCATTTTGCAATTTCGTTAAATATTACAATCTTTTTTTTTTAGTATTTTATCAATAATGGTGCATGCTTTTGTTTCTGTTGAATAAAAACTAAGAAAAAGTTTTAAAAAATTCTAATTAAAATATTTTCTTATTTATATGTTTATCAAATTGCGATATAAAAAATTGTATTCATGACAATGAAAATTATTTTATAAATTACAGTTCATTGAATCACTAATGTAATTATTATTATTATAGTATATAAGTGCCGGCAACCAATGTGTATCAAGTTATTTTTAATAATATCTCTTTTTATTCACTGATATTAATTGTTGAGAAAGATAAGAATTTTCAAATTTGAAACAATATATACAAATGGGAAAATGTATCTTTTTCAAAGTTTGTAGTTGTGTTGTTTTATAGATTTCATATTTCAAATAGTCACCTATAAGCACAGATAGATAAGTTTTCTAAAGAATTAGTTTGGTCTAGTGGTCTTTTTGGGCATATCAACTGCTATGGTTTATCAAATGTCAAAATTCACACACACACACACACACACACACTATTAATAACTTGTTTCTACACAGTTAAATAGTTTCTATATCAATAAATTTATTTTATACTAACAATTTATTTGATAATTTGTTTACACACATTTAATTGGATTAATAATTTGTTTGCTCATAGTTAAAGGATTTCAAGTATTGCTATTTAACATTATTAATTCTATTTATCAGAAATTCCTATGTAATACGAACAAACTGCACACAGCTGTATGATTTCAAATCACTAATAATAATAATAATAATAATAATAATCCCTTGCAAAAAACATTGAGGCGTTCAGTTTTAAAATTCAATGGCTTTAACAGATCAGGGTGGACATGAGAGTAATGGTAGGTGAAGGGATGCTCCACTTTTCCCAAAATCCAAGACTGGAGCTTCAACATCAGATGCAATTTAATATCATTCCTAAGACACTAAATAGTTTCAAGTATTTCCATCTTGTACTGATAATTCTATTGAACATTATTTATTCGCTTGCTCACATTTAAATTGCTTCAAGTATTGCTTTCAAATTCTAATAATTATATTTAATATTAATCAACTGTCTGCATATAGTTAAATGGTTTCAAGTATAGTAAATGTTAGATTAGTTCTATTTGACCCATAGACGGAACTCTAACAGGTACTACCACTTCATTTCAAAGTTGACCTGGGAACAATTTCAAAGAAGTGATACGTCATATTCCTCAAAGCTCCAGGAATGGAGCCTCATTATCAGATGGCTTACTGTCATAGCTGGAACACTTGTTGTTTGTAAGGAGCGGGGGTTCTTTCCTCCTTGCAGTGGTGCAATCCTCGTATTCTATAGACCCAGTCGATAGGGTGATCACCCAAAGAAAATTTTTATCTCAGCATTTTTACTAAATCCTCATTTGCAAAATAACATGAACGCTCGGATTAAAAGGAAAGTTCGCTCTTATGATGTTTGTGGATAAACATTTTCATTTGGCTAAAAAATAAAATATCGATCTATATTTGAATTCGACAGGTTGTTTTGTTTATTTCTTTGTTTGTTTTTTACTATTAAAAGATATTTAAGCAAGTCACATGATTTTGAAATATTTAAAAAAAAATCGGATGCTTGTAATTTAGATGTTAAATATCTATAAACATAATCACACTATTTCTAGATCGATATTACTTCTCAGGATTTACAGTCAACGTATTGATTTGCGGCTAACGTATCGATTTCTTGCTATTATTTTCTACTGACTTTTGTGGTGAAATGTTTGACTAATTGGGTAGATAAAATAATTGCCCTCGGTAATAGTTATTAAGTATTTTTGCTAAATGAACAGCCCATTTTATTTACAAAGCTCCTGATGAGAAAAATCTTATGCAGCTAATTCCAAGCTATCTTAAAAGACAGACACTTTTGAATTAAAGTCTTCTTTTGGTGACAGTGACTGGGGGGTTTAAAGACTAATACAAAGTTGGACTGATTAGTTCACTACACAGAGAAAACGATCATCACTTCCGTATAGAAGCGAAATGTCTCTTCATTTAGTTTCCTTCTTCAGTCAGGTGAAAGGAGGCATAGGAAATAGTAGTTCACGTGGCAGCAATTAGAAATGAGTTCGGATCTTTTTTAACGACAACCACTCACCTTTCCCTCCCTCCCTTCCTCCTCACACACACACACACACACACACACACACACACACATATATATATATATGTACATATATGTTCGTGTGTGTGTGTGTGTGTGTGTGCTTGAGTTGCAAACTGAACCCAATTCCTCGATTATTTAAAAAAATATATTAAATCTCATATATTCACCAGTAATTTTAAGAAAGTAAAACAAACAAAAACAAAAGAAAAAATAATGGAACAGATTAAATCCATATATGTTAAAATGAAAGCTCCAAGATAATAATGAAAAATTGATGTAGCTATAAATTTATAATCCAAAACTCCCAAACGCAAACTAAATTAAAGTAGACTTACAGTCAACTCACCCAAAAAGCACCGATTCCCGCTAGTTAAGCTACGATATTCAGTACTTTAGATGAGTGACAACTTGAGGCCTGTGGGCCATATCTAAGCAGATTTTAGTACATCACAACAAAATTAAACAAACATACCCGAATATCCACCATCAAGCAAAACTAAAAAAGTGTTTGTGATGCTTACCAGAATGGTAGTCCAAAAATCAATTAGGAATCTTGATAGTTGTTTCGATTTGATCGTCGTCAGTGGGAGATGACTAACACTTCAGCCTCTTCATCACTCATACCTCAACAACATATTATCTACCCTACTCCTCTTTAATGCAGCCATTGTTTGGACTATTGGCAGCGCGTGTCTATTTCTGTAACCTTCAACAGGTAAAAGAGTCTCCACTGTGTTTCATTGGTAAATAACATGTAAATTTTGAGTATACATCGTGAGAATATCTATAACTCATCCAAATTTTTAAGATAAATAAATAAATAAATAAATATGTATATATATATGGGGGGTGCGGGTGCTATTGGGTGGAAAACGTGGAAACCAATTTGGTTGAGTGTTTATACAAATTGGTTTTCAATTCGGTGAAGTGTTTATATAAATTGGTTTCCACATCTTATTTTCTTTCATTCTACTTGATATTTTGAGAAAACATTCATTCATTTATATACATATCTATCTATCTATCTATCTATCTATCTATCTATCTATTACTGTGTGTATCATTCAAGTGAGCTTTTGCTTCAGATGGTGACTAATAGTTTTAAATTAGCTGACGCAAGTTTTGAGTTTCCTGTAATTTGGAGACTTATTTATCACAGGAGTTACACACAGGTCAGGAAGCTGAAGGACATTTGACACAAGTGAAATATGCTTTTTTATTATAAGTGACTGTTGGCCTTTGAAAGAACGTCCAGAAGTGGAATACCATCAGTTAACAATTATATTTCAAGGCAGAGTATAAAAGAATAGACAATCATCACTCGAAAACTTTTACAGGGTGTGTGATCATCGAAAAATAGATATATAAAAGCCTTATTTACGCTTCTCTTTTGAACTTATCCATGTCATATTTGATTGATACATGCTGATTTCTTCAAGATGGGTATATATATATATATATATATATATATATATATATATATATGTATGTATATATATATATATATATATATATATATATATATATATATATATATGTGTGTGTGTGTGTGTGTGTGTGTGTGTGTGTGTGTGTGTGTGTGTGTGTGTGTGTGTGTGTGTGTGTGTGTGTGTGTGTGTGTTCATAATATCTAAAGAAGTACATTTCTTCAAAGAGCCAGTTTTTCATTATAAAGATATATATATATGCACGCAGAAAGCCTGATTAATTTTCATACTCTCCTGTTTATCTCATGGGTGAAGACTGATTGATATAAGAATCTAAATCTGAGCATACGGGGAATTAGAACTAGAATTGGTCCCCCCCCACTCTCTCTCTCTCTCTCTCACACACACATCTATTTATCTATCTATCTGTCCTTTTCTATATCTATCAATCTATCTATACTCACACATGAATTTAGTTCTATAAATAAGTTACTGAAAATATTCTTGTCAGTCGGTCTTTTTTATAGTAACCGATTTTGTTTGATTGCTTTTTGTGATAAAAAATTACGGGTAGATTTTCGTATATATATATATATATATATATACCTGACAATTGTCCCACTGAAAAATATGCTATTCAAGATATTACATATTGTACAAAGCAAATGTGTGTGTGTTAATGCAAAAGAATTGTTGAATTGAGGGTGAAATCTCTTAAATGACGTTCCCTCTTCAAGCAAATTTCAGACGATTTTATGAACAATTGAAACGAGATTATCTCGTGCCAAAAACAAAACGTTCATACAATCAACTGTTTATTTTCCATTTCATTTATTCACATCGTAATCTATTTTTCTTTTTTCAGAAAATAAAAAAAATGGGGGATAAAATCTAACATATCTTCATTATCTATAAAGATCTTACTCTTAATTTAATATATAAAATGTAGGTTCCAAATAAAAAATTGGCCCAATGGTAGAGTGTTTGCCAATGTTCCGGGAGACCTGGGTTCAATTCAAGGTCGAGTCATCCTGACGACTCTAAAAACGGTACTTGATATTGCCTTACTTAACACTCAGCATTATAAGGTATGAATCAAGGGTAAAGTGGAGCAATTGAGGGAATGAATTAGCGTCAGGATTTATTTACGTCAATGTAGACGGCATTGTCTGGAATTATTTATAGAAATTTTACTCTCACATAAGAATGTCTTTCGGGTTTTAAAAATGACAACAAATTAAGCAGAAGTATCCAGGCTTGAATAGAGGTCTGTTAATACATTTTTGGTGGCTGAAAGTGCAAAACCTGTGAAGTTTACTGAAGGAGGTGTGATACGAACGAAGAAAGATGTGTTTGTTAAAAAAATGTTTTAAAATTTGTTAAACATGTACTTGTCACAATGAACCTAAGTGGAAAAGATAGAGGAATGGAAATACATTGAGTCTCTCGAAAAAAATGAAACGGATGAAACAGGGTCATGCTGATTGTCTACTGGTGCATGAAATGCCCCATCATTATTGACTTCCTTGAAAAAGGTGCGACTTAAGGCAAAATTCACCACATTTATCTGAATTTTATATATATACATATATATATATATATAGATATAGATAGATAGATAGATAGATAGATACGAGAGGAAAATAAATTCAGAAATGTTATAATTACTAAGACCAACTCCGATTTCTCGAACAACATCTGATTGAATATAAAAGAAAACAGTTCCATTATTTACCTTAAAGTGGTTTCAACTGTTTAAACATGAAATACTATCATAACTCACAAGGTTCATACGTATATCTAAATTAGTATTAATGTAAATATATAACCAGATATTTGACTGCTAAGAATTTTTAATGTCCTGCTGTTCGATATAAAATCCGGGGAAGATATAATTTTGAAAGTTGCTCTACTTACTTAAGAATACAACAGCCACATCTAATATTAAGTAGCATAACAGTAACATAGGTATATATTTTATGTCCGACTGGTGCCACTGTTTGATATAAAATCTAAGGTAGACAGAATTTTGAAAGATGCTCGACACAATCAATATTACAATACCTATTATCTAACCTTAAGCAACATGACGCCATCATAGGTATATTTCTTTACGACTATTTTATTATTTGTTTTGAAACATTTCAAATATTCAATATTGATATTAGAGAAACTGCTCCAGAGCAAGATTCAACTTTCCAGAATACAAGTGATATCACAAGAAGGCCAGAGGATATGTGATGAAAACATTTTGCAAAAAAGAACAGAATTCAATGTGAATTATATAGAATTTGAACATATAGAATTTGAAAAACAATTTTTTTTAAAAATTAAAATAATGTTTTCATTAAAATAATTTCATTTATATATTTTTCATATTTTTTAATCAAGAATTTTTTTACGCGGGATATATCATATCTATTATTAGTTGATACAATATTTATATATTCCTCTTAAAAGAAAACGTTGACCTAATTTAGATACAACTGATAATTAAAAAAAACTAAATCGGTAAAAATTAAATAGTGACATGTGACTCGTTAAAAATTATAGATAAAATATGTATTCATACTTCCGTTGAAACTATTATTTATAATAAATATCGAATGATATAATTTGTATCATCAGGAAATGATAATTCAATTCTGATATTAATTTACAAATTCTATTTCTAATTATCAAAACTATAACAAAAAAGTCCATGCTATTTTTATCAGGAAGAAATTAACATATCGAATGTTAAGTTAATCGTAATAAGCAAATAATTACTATGTAATAGACATTTTATTAATGTAATTAATAATTCCTAAATTAATGTATTAGAAAATTAAATATCAGTTTCTTAAATTAATCTTTACAAAAAACGGTTTAATAAAAACAGTGTAGCACTGGTATAGTTCCTTCTAGTTATAAGGTTATATTAATAAGTTAAAACATTTTCAGCAATTATATATTATTTTAATTTTTTTATTTAATGATCTTTATATAAAAAAGATATTTATGCTTTATCCTTTAAATTTGAACATATTCTTTACTGGATAAATATATTCTAAATCATTTATTTATTTAATCCATTTTTAAATTATGGCTCAATATTTTAATATATAAAATTAAAGAAATAAAAAAAAATTAAATCACCTCATTAATGGCAGTTAAATACATTTGATATTATTAATGTATAAAGTTGAATTATATTAAGAATTTAATTCTATGTCTACATGCAAATATCATTACATTCCTTGTATTTCGTAAATTTCCATTCAAATATTTCAATATACATATTTTCTCTTCTAAGCACATATTACCCTTACCATGTAAACTGTTTGTCGAGGAGGATCTTTTAATTATTTTCCAATTTATAATACGTGGTAGTGCTAGTTCTTTCAAATACCAGTTATACCTAGATAAGACAGTTTGATTTTTTAATGTTGGAAATTTGGATGATTGTAGGTGCTTGTAATATCTAAATTTCCAGTTTAAGCTTGTCATACGTATATATGCATTTTCATTAGTTGAAATTTTCTTTAGTTGAAATTTTCTTTAGTTGAAATTTTAGCTTGATTTATAGTATTATTAAGGTTACATTTATTTTCTTGAGGGTATTCACAGGAATAGGATTTTATTGGAAAAACTCTCCAATCTATCCCCACATAAACACTCTTATTGCTGGAGGACACAAACGTAACCAAACTTATAAACGTGTATAACAGACTTTGAAATATTAAACATAATATTACAAAGAAAATATTAAAAAAAAAACTCTCATATAAAATCTCCCCATAACACAAAATATCCCAATTCCATTCATCCAAGGGTAAATGTATAGATAATATACACATAATATTGCTAACAGAGTATATAAAAATACATTTCAAATACATTTAACACCAACTTATAACGATAATGTCTAATGATAATTTGATATAACATCATTAACATACGTCAGTTTAAAACACCATTTTCTTTCGATAGTTTCGCATCTTTTTTTAATACAACAAAATCACATAAAAATATATAATAGCAAAACACACACACACACACACACACACACACACACACACACACACAGAGGTTCACAAACCAGCCGTCAATCTATATACTTTATTTTTTACATAAAACTAACATAATTATACTATTCTTTGGAATTAATCTTATATTGATGCTTTATGCCATAGATTTCTTTCTATTTATTCTGGTAAATATATATTTCAGTTTAAGGATATAGAAGAGAATAGCATACTTATTCTATTCTTGGGGGTGTACTCGTGGTGTAATGGTTAAAGCGATGGACTGCGGAATCGTAGAACGTGAGTTCGTACTCCAGTCGCGCTATTACGTTCACTTTCGGGCAAATACCCTTGGGAAAGGTATGAACCCGCTTATCCTCCCAGCCATGGGTTAAATAGTACCACTACTGTTCTTCAAGGAGAATGGCTTTGTCATTAAATAACCTAAAAAGAGTTGATATGCCATTAAACAAAGAAACCAAACCAAACCTTATTCTATTCTATTCTATATACTTAGACTAATTATTCTTAAATCAATAATCTGTGAAAGCTAAAAAATTTGAATGAATAATAAATATCAATTTTGATTTTGTATTGATTCTTAAAAATCTTGGGTGTCTCTCACCACACATTTAGTTTTAGAAGTAGTTGTGACTGTCAGCAAATGAAGAGGTGTTGGGTAATAATAAATTTGGAAGGTGGTAAGATTAAAAGGCAGGGAAATAAATTGACACTTACAACTTCCCGTGAGGATCAAAAAACAGCGTAGGTGAGGAGAGAGATATGTGTATAGAAGGTAAAAATAAAATAAAAACTATCAAAATTATAAAACAACAGGAGACATATTGGTTGTACACAGATATCAGCAGAACATTAAATAAAATAAACCTTCCCTCTAAGTTTATTCGCAAAAGAGTAGGTGTCTATAATGGATATATACCTCTGATTTTCATGCTTCAAAAATCGTGATTTCCACATTTTTTCTATGCAATAATTTTATATTCATATATGAACATATGATATTTGCTTTTAAAGTAGTGTTTCCGCGGGTTCTACATATAAATATAAAGATTATATATATATATATATATATATATATATATATATATATATATATATATATATATATATATATAACATCCATCGTTGGTTCAATATCACTAATATCACCCCTCAGGGACCTGATGATGGTTCACTAGAACCGAAACGCTATAGTGTCGACTTTGTTTCTCAATAATTCTCTCCTTCTACTTGGATTACATTGTTATCAATTTTTCTTTCTTTATATATATATATATATATATATATATATATATATATATATATATATATTACCAGTCAAAAGTATTTGGCAACTTCAAGGTTTTTTATTCCTCATCCTAAAAGTGTTAATTTTAATGAAACAAGTTAGTCACCACAATGTTTTTTTTATTTATCATACGAGATAGAAGTCTTCATCAGTAACTTCGACTCTTGTCTAACCAGATATATTTTATCTTGTTTAGTACTAAAAATAAAATTCCTAAAACTACAATGTATGTCATACTGTTAAAAGAAATAAAGAAGCAGGACAAAACACGACGAAAAGCAACAATAAAAGCAGAGGACAATTTCATCTGAGTCACCAGCTTGCATGACAGAAGGTTGACTGTTGGAAAATTGTTGCAATGTCGTGAAAAACTGAATCAACATCCCCTAAGAGGAAAAACTCTGTGAGGCAAGCCTATTTACCAGAATTGCGGTCAAGAAATCAATATTAAAGGAGGCAGAACGTTGTCAAACGGCTCCAGTGGGCCAAGGTGTACAAAGACTGTACAATAGAGCAGTGGAATAAAGTCCTTTGGACAGACAAATCAAAGTTCGGAATCTTTGGGTCAAATAGGAGGGTATATTTGGTAAAAGAACTGCCATCTATATATCACACCAACCATAAAGCATAGAAGAGGCTTTATCGTGATGTGAGAGGGGGGAAGGGAGGGGGCATTTGCCAATTGTTTAGGATGAGAAATAATTTTGTGAGAATTGACAAATATTTTGACTGCTAGTGTATATATATATATATATATATATATATATATATATATATATATATATATATATATATCTTCTATTGAAGGTGATATCACCATACGGATAGGAAAATCATGGATTACTATGGATGAATTATCGACCATATTGAAATCTTATCTCTTTTATAGAATAAAACGGGCATTTTTCCAAACTAAAACCATATCAGTAATATTGTAAGATAACATAACTCCGGCTTTAATTCAGCATTTCGAAGAAAAATATTGATGGTAACTATACAAGGATGATATGTGCTATGATTCAGGCCAAATCAGGAAGCAGCACCCCACTTAATCCCTGTACTGCTGCTAAGTTTTTATGAGGCTTCCACACTGATTTTCTATTTTACTCTTTTTTGTACCTTTCCATTATAAAGTTTCTTTCTGTCTTCTTCTACAACAACTAAATCTTATTTCATGCATAACTGTCTTATATCCTTCTTTCTTTCCTTCTCCTTTTTCATCTTTTCTTCTATGCTTCCTTCGTTTCAAAAAGACAGACAAGATATTCTGGCTACGGAGGTGAAGCGACGATCTTCAATGGGGCCCCACACATGAACACAATAGCGTTGGCTGACATTGTCAGCTCCGTGCGGACACTGGCTGCTGGCTCGAGGAACTATCAAAAGAGTGTTAGGGGCGGATGAAGAAATAAATTATAGGGAATACCCGCTATCTGCATGGCTTGATGGTGATGATTATATATATAAATATATATGAAAAGTTACTTACACATAAATAACAACATTAATATATTCAGTAATTTAAATAAAATATTCTATTCAAGCCGAACATCAAAATCGATAGGATTCAGATAGAATATATACAACCAAAGTTCTTGAAAGGTGGCACTAAAAGTGCATGTTCACAAAGTTTCCATGTTTACTAGAAAATCAAAATCAAATAAAATGATGTGATAATCGCCTAAACGAAAATACCAAAATTCTATGACTTGGATATTACACAGTTGTTGATACTAAGGCACTAGAATCCTGGGTACAAGTCGCCAAGTGGGAGATTTTAATCCAGACAAATCACGCAAATACTAGACTCTGATTATTGGCAAAAGTGACAAGCCGTACAAGAATCTCTTCTATGAGAATTATGTCATTATTCCTATAAATATTAAACTTTCAAGTGGTGAAGTACATTTAGAAGCATATGTGGACACAAAAAGTGTGCATATTTCACTTAAGGTGCATTATATATCAAGAAATTGGATTTTTTTTATAGTGAATATATGCCAAGTTCCGGTTTGAAAAGGCAATGCTAGCTATGAGGCAACAAAGTCGGGAATTGCAAAAAAGAATAAAAATGAAAATTTTGTCAAGGAGGTCCCTCTATACATAAATGGTTTGATCCTTTGAGAGAATTGATGGTAAAGATTGGGATCTTATTGGAGGGAATTTCAAGCTCTCTGAATGAAAAAAATGATTCCACTCAGTAATTGAATGAGTTGGAAAAAAAGAAAAGCGAAAAGAAAAGTATAAAAAGATTAAATGAAGCAAAAAATTAGAAAAATTTGGCTATAAAATATAGAATACTAAATAAATAAAAATGAATTGGGTTAAAGAGAGAAGAAAGCATTTAAATGAAAAGAAGAAACTGAGAATAGGCAGAAAATGAATGAATGAATGAAGAAAGGATGGATGCCGGAAAGATTGAAAAGAAAGAGGTTAACGAAAAGGAATGTGTACATAAAAAGAGGGTATAAATATAGGATGGAAGGATGAAAGAAAAGATAGAATAGGAGACTAAAGAATAGGAAATGCGGAACAAGTGAATGCAGGTTGGAAGGAAAGCAAGAAAGAAATAAAACAGTTATGAATTAAATTAGAATTAGTTGTAGTAGAAGAAGAGAGACAAAGAAACATTATAATGGAAAGGTAGAGGAAAAAAAGAAAGTAAAATAGAAAAATCAAAGTGTGAAAGTCTCAAAAAGGATGCGGGAATAAATTAACGATGAAAAGAAAAAAAGGGATAAAGAAATACAAAGGTAGAAAAAAAAAAGGAGGAATACGGAAGGAATATAAAATGTTACAAGGGAAAAAGATAAGAAATAAAGAAAAAATAAAAGAAAGAAAAAATAAACAGAGAGTTTGAAAGAAAGCCAGAAAAGTTAAAGAAGAAAAGAATGATTGAGGAATAAACGAGCAAAGAGACAAAGAACAAAAGAAAAAAAATTCCACTATTAAGAAAAAGAATGAAAGCATTAATGAAAGATGATGGAAAAGAAAAAAAAAAAAGAAAAATTCTACGAATGAAAAGAAATAAGGGAAAAATGAAGAAGGTTTGAAAGAAAGAAAGAAAGAAAGAAAGAACACATAAAAGAAAGGAAAGAAAAAAAGACAAGCAAAATTAAAATTTCACTGAAAAAAGAATAGGTACGGAAAAACTAAAAATGAAAGAAAAAAGACACTTGTCGAGAGTCAAAAAGAAAGAAAGAAAGAAGGAAAGAAAGAAACGTTTTGAAAATAAAAATAAAAACAGAACTTAGTAAAAAGTGATGATATGCAATAAAAAGCAGACTGGAGAAAAAGACAAAATAATTAAAGGAAAGAAATGAGATAAGCAAAGATAAAAGAAAGAAAGAAAGAAAGAAAGAAACAAACAAACAAAGAAATTAATCGAAAAGAAAAGAGTTAAAATTGTCATAAGACAATTTTGGCAAAAGAGAAAGAGAGAAGAATGGATCATAAAGCAAAAAGCAAAAAAGAATAAAAGAAAAATAAAGAAAAAGAAAGAATGGTTAACGAAAAAAAAAAAAACTAACAAAAAGACGGGGAACAAAATTGACAGAAAGAAAATGCAAAAGTGAAAGATAAAAATTTGAAAAGGATTGGTAAAATAAATTGATAAAAACGCTAAGCAAATGAGAAAGAATGAAGAATTAAGATAAAAGAAAAAAAAAAGAGAAGAATGGAAAGTGAATGAAATAAGTGAAGATTGGATTGGAAATTATAAAGAGACAAGTGGTGAGTTAAAAAGAAAGAAAGAAGAATGTGGAGTAAAAGAAAAAAAAGTGAAGAATGGAGAGCAAGAGAGAGAGAGAGAGAGAAAGAGAGAGAGAGAGAGAGAGAGAGAGAGAGAGTTAAAGAAAGAGCAGAAATTTAACTGAGAGAAAACAATGGTTATGTCCTTTTTTTCGTCTGTGATTATTTCATACGCTAGAAAATATAGTCAGAACGAGAAAATTCTGTGCTCATTGAAGTGGCTTTCATCGATGAATGCACTCAAGTTTTTATCAGTTTCTTGGACTGCAGAGATTTATACACAAGAGATTTATGTGCACTCACTCAACAGTTCTCTTTCTCAAAACTTCTAAGAGTTTTCTTTCCCTTAACTTAAATCTTTTCTGTAACATTTACTTGGAAAGTCCTTTACCGTTTGAAAAGGAAAATAGAAGTAATGGTTGTTCTGCAAGTGCTACTAATTCATCTTCATTTTTTCTTCGATTCCTTTGGTTGGGGAGTCCCTGGGGCTCACATGTTTCACTGCGACATCTTAGTTGGAGAGTTAGAAGTCCAGGTGTTCTATTTTATTCAATTTCTGACTAATACCACGGAGAAAGATATAAACTCTCTTATCTCCTCAACTAGACGTTAAATAGGACCACAAGTGCTCTTCTAGAAGGATGGCGATGGCATTAAATAACCCGTAAGAGTTGATATATCATTAAACAAAGAAACCAACTAAACCAGATTCCTTAGGGTCATTGCTTAGGACATTATAATGGTTGTAAAAAGCAAGACAAAAAGAAACACACAATTAAACCAAGCTTTACAAAATGTTTCAAGTGAATATTTATATGGAATTCCGTCTGAGTTTTTTCTTTATATTTTCCAGTAACCTCCATAATAGTTCACTGCAACAACCAGTAAAAACAATTGTTATTTGTTTTGTTTTTCTATTGTATACAGAATTGAACAGAACTTTCAAACCTTTGACTTTATGCGGCGCTTGTAACCAAATTTAATTTCTATTCAACCCCAAATAAATTATAAAAATGTTTAATTCCAAAATATACTGATTTTACACGTATTTAATACACTTTACATGAGAAAAGAATTTGTAAACGATAAATGTAAACACAGTTTTAATTCTTCCATTATTTTTCATGAGAAGGTTGGATTTGGAGGTCACTGAGGAGGTCAGGAATTTTAGGTTGCATGTTTAGGAGTTTGAGCCACAAATCATCGCACTGTACATTGTTCAAAATGCTTCTTTTATCTAGATATAATACACATAACTAAATCCACATTCGGCCATATACTCACTAGGAAAAGCTAATAAAATAGGCTCAAAAGATGCACAAAGCTGTGGTCAGCCGGGACAGCAAAGTTGACAATTTTTCAAGTTCTATTTTTTTTTTTTTGTTGATTATAATTAGGTCTGGTTTTCTGGTCGAGATTTGGTGATCCGTGTGCATGTAGAATTCCCATAGGAGTTTATATGCGTCATTATTATTATTATTATTATTATTATTATTATTATTATTATTATTATTATTATTCACACGTTAGAGCTTTTCACATCAGCAATAGCCGATGGTTTTTCACTGAAGTCTGAGTGACAGCAAGTCTCCTCAAGTCTCCAGGACTCTTCTTAGTATTCTGGCAGTTCTCAACAATGCTGTCGTTTGGATGGTCTCCACTCGTCCGCCAACCTCCAAGTCCTCTAGTCCCTTTAGTAATCCCTTAGTTACTGTTCCAAATGCACAAATTACGATTGGTATAATTGTCACCTGCATGTTCCATAGTTTTTTCAGTTCCCTTGCAAGGTCGAGGTACTTATCCTTCTTTCCAAATTCTTTCAGTTTTATTCTGTGGTCTGCCGGGACAGCGAAGTCGACTATTTTGCAAGTTCTCTTTTTTTTGTTGATTATTATTATTATTATTATTATTATTATTATTATTATTATTATTATTATTATTATTTCTTTACTTTCTTCAAACAATATAACTGTTTGCAAAGAAATGACTATGATTAGATTAAGATAAATTGGGTATGAATTATTAGTATTAGATAAGAATACTTGATGCTATACAATTGAATGTAAATTATTTGTATTACATAGCAATACTTGATATCGTATAACTGTGTGCAAAAAAACTCTAATGAAATTCCACAAAAATTTAAATATAAATATACTATGGATTCAATACCCTAAGATTCAGACATAAATATTGACAGAAAAAAATGGTTATATCAAATTAATTACCTCCTGTTCTTGTAATAGACTCTGATTAAATAGTCAAAATGAAACGATTATCTTTTTAATTTCAACACTTCTCTTTCTTTTCAGCTCAAATATTTAATGGAATAATGACTTAATTCCAGCTGAGAATTTCGCACCGAACAGAAATGTTGGCGAAGTTCCAAAATAATAAATCAAAACAATAAACACAAAAATGTACGTTTTAAAATTTCATTGGGTTATAAAGATGAAAGATAGAAAAATCTTATAATATGAGAAAATCATAGACGCCATCGGCTAGTACACATAGAATGATCAAAACAATGAATGAGATGTGGCTTGGTTGGTTGGTTGGGTTTTACGACACATCAACCCTTCAAGGGTATTAATGCAAAATCCTGTTTATACTTATATATATATATATATATACACACACACACACACACACACACACACACACACACATATATATATATATATATATATATATATATATATATATATATATATATATATATATTAGATATATATGGTTTGTAAACGAATTGGTTGTAAGTAACATTTTAAACAAGCAAGAGATGATTTCTTTGTACACAGTCAAATTGTTTCAAGTATTCCTATCAAGCTGAAATAATTCTATTTCGTATTAAGCATTTGTTTGCAAACAGTTAAATATTTTCAAGTATTGTTATATTACACTGACAATTCAATCTTAACGCCAGTCATTGGTTTGCACACAGCAAAATGGTTTAACAGTTGTATTTGACACAATGATGGGACCCTTACAGATAATACCACTCCGAGTCAGAGGGGGTCAGGAAGTGATGGCAGTGAATGGGTACTCCACATTCTCTAAATCTCAAAGATTGGAGCCTCACCATCAGATGCAGTTTAGTGCCATTTCCAGGACATTAGTTGTTGGGGTGTTACCCTTCTGCAAAGATATAACCTGTCAATTCTACAGCCCAATTCAGTCGACAAGGTCACTATAAATATGATAAAACGTGTTGAAATAATAATGATTTCTTGACAGAATTTGAGATAACCCATGTCGACATCGATGTGATTTAAGCCACACTTCACGAGAAATCGCTTCATTCTAATCTGATTCCCTATAAACTGTATGCACTGCCCCAAAACGATGACTCTTGGTTCGGATAACAATTTTATGAGGATAATTTCGGAACTTTCTTTCCGAATATAGCACAATCCAGGATGCTCCAAGCATGTATTAATTCAAATAGGCTCGCATTTCTTCCTCATCAAATTCAAGAAACGAACATCTCATTCGAGTTCAAGCACCTCTCCATTCAACGTTTCCTGGTGAAAAGGCCGCTCGAGATATGAACACAAAAGCAAGTTACCTAGTAATGACGCAAAAGTCTAAGTGAAAATATTAATAAAAAGCTCTCCTATGAGACGTGTATTGCATACAAATAGAACTGAATGTCTCCCTGTTTTTCACAGATCTATTATTCTTAGACTTGCGTTGATAATGTCCCTAGGGTCCGCCGATCTGAACTCTTGAAGAAGAGAAATGCAGATGAAAATCGATTAATTTTTAATTAAGTTGTATTTGTCTATCATTTGTTTGGGGATATTGAAGCATAATAGTTTATAGTGTTTCCTTGGAACGCTTCTTATTGATCACAGTTTGGCAGTGAAATAAAGAAGCGTTTCACTTATACATGTTATTGAAGAACAGAGGGAACTCAAGGGCCTTTTCTATAAACGTTTACCCTTTAACTTCCGTTGGCGATAATAGTCGAATCTTATTGGTATACTTTTCTATATAACATTTTTAAAAATAATGGCTCAAGTAGAGGGAAAAGATTTGCCTTTTCAGTCATCTTTAACACTTTAACTCTATGTTGCAATAAAGGTCTCATATGTTCTTCATTATTACATTGTCCTGTTTAAAAATTACTCCGTTCTGTGATAAAACAGGACTTACTCACATCTGGTATTGCAAGCAGCCTGGAACCAGGATACCATACGATGCAAATATTTTTAAATAACTAGTAGATTTACCTAACGACGAGCCTGTTCATTTTCGAGTTGGGTACCACTTAACAGGTACTAAAGGGATGTGAAACGTGTGCATCAGACTAAGTAAATATTTCTAAAAAGAATTATGATTAAGAAACGATGGGTTTGTTCACTGACGAGTTGAATGATTAATGAGAGGTATTTTAAGCAACTTGGATCCAGTATGCCAAACAAAATAAATTTTAGTAAATAATCTTTGATGTTAGGTGATGATGAGCTTGTTTAGTTGTGAGATTGGTGACTACTTAGAAATATTGCGTTCTATAAGCTGCCAGGACTAAATTGCCAGACTGAGTAAATCTTAGTAAATAACAACTGAAGATAAGTAAAAATGAGTCTCAGACTCACTTAAAAACAGCAGGCAATGTAAGCAACCTTGAGCTAATCTCTCAGACTATGTAAATCCTAGTAAATAGCCAGTGAAGTAACGATGAATTTGTTCATTTCTGAGATTGGTGACTATTTAATACCAGCATGACTGAGATTGATGACTATTTAATAACAACCTGAAACTTATATTTTAGAATAAGTAAACCATGTAAATATCCGTGCAACCAGCACGACATGATGATGATGAAACCATGTAAATAACCATGTCTAATCATTTGGACGTTTTCATTTCTACATTTAAACGTTGTAAACAATGTCCGAATTTCATTAAAAAAAACTATCACTGATCCGACGCTATTTGATGTAAGATAAACTTTTTGGTAAGCTGAGTTTTGGCTTAAAGCCAAATATATGGGCAGCTCTGCTAGACACATTAGTAATGGTCTGCTATTTCGTAATGAGGCCCATCACAATACAACGCAACCTTAAAAGCTAAACGTATCTTCGATTTGGCACGAGAATGTGTATACTTTTTCTAAAAGTTTAGCTTGTTAAGTTTTACGACACAGCGTCGTAAGTCATGTAATATATGTACATTTACTGGATAATTTTTAGCATTTTCAATCTTGAAGGGTATTAAGTAAATCCAATAATTATTCAATTCATGAAGAAAGCAGAGATTATATATATATATATATATATATATATATATATATATATATATATATATATATATATGGAGGAGCAGGGATGATCTCATAGGTGATGTACTCCTATGAACCCCCACATATGGTCGAGCAAAAGCAGAACGACCAGCTCGAACATATATACAGCAGTGTTGTGAGGATATGGGATGTAGCCCCGAAGACCTTACAGAGTCGATGAACGATAGGGAAAAATGACGAGAGAGGGTCAGGGATATCCGTGCTGGCGGCACGACATGATGATGATGATGGGATATATATATATATATATATATATATACAGGTATTTAAAATTGTTGTAGACTCTTGAAACTTCAGTATGTTATTGCTATACATCTTATGAGATCACTGACTAATTTTTATGATTTTCTGTTCAAATCAACAGATACAGCAGCAATTGGAATACACCTTACAAAAGCCTGATTGTCACAGGTGGTGAATTTCAAAACTGCAATCTGGACGTGACGACACTTTAGTAAAACGAAATGCTATAAAACTCTGTTTTAAACTTGGAAAAAATGCGACAGAAACGGATGGAATGCTTCAGACTGCTTTTGAAGCATCCTGCATGAATCAAACATCAGTTTTTGAGTGGCATAAGAGATTCAAGGAAGGCAGGGAGTCTGTGAGGGATGATGAAAGGTGTGGGAGGAGTAAGGAAGTCAGAACACCAGAGTTGATTGGCCAAATAAAGAATATCATAGATAAGGACTGTCGTGTGTCTATAGAGACAATAATTGCACAGTTTGATGTCATTGTGGGAACTGTACACACAATTATTCGCGAGGAACTGAAGATGCGGAAGATTTGCGCAAAGTCTGTCCCAAGGGTGCTCAGAGAAGATTAAAAAGAAATACGTTGTCATGATATCCGAGAGATGGTCGAGCTGATCAATTCAAATCCCGCAGTTCTTGATGCTCTGCTGACCTGCGATGAAAGCTGGATCTACTGTTATGACCCAGAGACCAAGCGACAGAGTTCCCAGTCGAAGCATGCTGGCTCTCCTAGACCCAAGAAGGCCAGACAGAACAAATCCATCCACAAAATTTTGATAATCGCTTTTTTTGACAGCACTGGTATGATCTACATTCTTTGGGTTCCCACTGGACTGACAGTCAGCAAGGAATACGATATTGAGGTTTTAAGGGAGTTCAGGAAGAGATTTCGTCAGAAGAGGCCAACATTCTTCGAATCGGGTCAGTGGCATTTCCACCAGGGCAATGCACCAGTCCACAACTCCATCCTTGTCACAGACTATTTAACCAAGATGGGTATCAAGACACTTCCACACCCTTCCTATAGTCCAGATCTTGCTCACTATGACTTTTGGCTATTCCCTAAGCTCAAGGAAAAACTTAGAGGCTGTCGTTATGAGAGAATTGAGGAGATGAAAGGCTGTGACGAAATTCATTAACACGCTCACACAAGAGGACTTCCATGGGGTCTTCCCGAAATTTTTAGAACGGTACAACAAGTGCATTGCAGCCAGAGGAGATTACTTCGAAAGGGACTAGAGTTTCATATGTGTACTATAAATGAAAGTGTCCATACGAAAAAAGTCTGGAAACTTATTATTGAGCCTTGTATGTGTGTATGTGCGTGTGTGTGTGTGGGGGTATCTATACGCACACACATAGACACACACACAAACACTCACACACACGTATATATATATATATATATATATATATATATATATATATATATATAAACATTTATATATATATATATATATATATATATAAAAGTGAAGCAGAATGAAAGTAAAAAGAAAAAAGAAATTTTGATGATGTATGCCAATTTATTTATTATCCGAATATAAGGGAACTTTTAGAATTCTTTTAAATGAATCCTGTAAAACTATAAGATATATGGGAATTTATTTATGTATTCATTTTTCGAATATAAGGCGTGCTTTAATAGATAATGTTTGGGGCGTGATTCTTATAGGGGTTTAGCATGTCAGAAGGACTTTTATTTTTGGATGTAAAGAATTTATTTTTGATGTAACGAGCTTGAAATGAATACATGTGAGGAAGGAGTCAACAAATATATTGTTTTTTAATTTTTTAAAGAAACACCCTTTATCACCTGATTGTGATTCACAAGTTTGCATTTTTATTGGAATCGGAAATGACTGCAGGAAATGATGTTTCTTGATGTTTTCCCATGATATATTCCCATCTAGCTTTTTACCCGAGTGATTCGTTGGAATTCGAATGATGCAGCCATTGAGTAATACTAGCACAGCTAGAGATTGAAAAAAAATTGCAGTTTTATTTTATCAGAAATATTAGATTTGTATGTGAACGATAACATATCAATGGCACTTCATGTCTTTTTTTACATGGATGTTGACATGGCTTTTAGTTGATAAAATATTTCTATCGAGGTATAAGTTCTGGTCAACTAATTTCAGGGGCTCTTTATCTTGTTAGGAGAATGCTCCATCTTGTTTAAACAAATGAATATCAATCTGAATTGACGTAGAGGTCAATACCTTCTGGTCCAGGCTATGCAGCTTACTTTGGATTTACGGGAAGTATTTACGGGTGTGTTAGCTTATATACATAATCTGCATCCTTGTCAATCTCTACAGGGTATCGTCTGCTTCTGTCCTGTTTTAGAGCAATATCATTTTCTTTTATTAGACCTTTTGGCATTTATAATTCGTAATCGAAGCAGATTTTTAATTGAAAGGGTATTAATATATCTCTGTGCCAGACTTCAGTGACAATTGCAAAGAAATCAGTGTCACTATTTGGTGAATTAGCTATTGCTTAGTGGTTTGTAGAACATCATTATAGCGATTACAGTTTCTTTGGGAAAACTTTTTACAGAAAATACATTCCCCATATTTCCTCTGCGCATGGAATCAAATGCCTTGAAGAACTCTACATCGAAAAAGTTACCTGGATATATTTTTCACGTAGTCTTTTGAGGATTCGACTTATAGTTGAAATTTGTGAAGTTTTTGATCAGTTCCTCCGACAACCACTCTTATGTTTTCTGAGAATTTTCTCTACATCAGGTTCGATACAATTATGAAGCTGGTCATTATAAATCTTTTCAAGTATAGCAGTAAGTTTATTGATCTCCTGGTCACCTCATTCGAATCATCGAGGCACTATTATTATTCGTAGATGACAACAAAGCATTTGATTCTATATTGAGAGAAAATATGGAGTAAATACTATAGGCATATGCTCTCCCCAAAGAAACGGTTATTGCTATAAAGGTTCTTCACAAATACACGCAATGAATGGTTCACTCATTCGATAAAATCATGTCCTTCTTCCACATTGTCTCTGAAATCCTGCCAAGAGATACATTAACACCATGTATATTTCAATCTGTCTAGATTACGTACTATGAACGTCAATAAAGCTAGCAAAAAAAGGATATGTTATAAAAACAAGAATATTTAGCAGAAACAATGAGAGACGCAAACTAAACTGATGATTTATCGCTTCTTGCAAATACACTGACTCAAGCCGAATCTCTGCTATAGAGCCTTGAGATGGCAGCAGAAGACATTAGCTTCTTCGTGAACGCAAATAAAACAGAGTACATGTTTTTTTAAACGAAAAGGAGCCTATTACTTTTTAAATCAGCAAGCTTCTGAAATAAGTAGACCAGTTCACATACCTCGGTAGTAATATCTCATCTACTTAAAGTGTTATTGATATACGCTTAAGAAAGTCGTTGACCGCTATCGACTGGTTGTCGATCATATGAAAATATGATCTCTCCAATAGAATAAAATGGAATTTCCTCCAAGGTTTAGCTGCATCATAACTACCGTATGGATGAACCGCAATGAATCTGAAGAAACGCCCGCAGAAAATCCCTAGATAAGAACTACCCAAGAAGGCCACATGTAGTTTTGAAAATATTCTTGGAAAAGTACAACCTCTTACCTATCACTTCAAAAAGCAGTAAAGGAAGACGAAAGAGGCATGCTGGGTAATTCTAGTGATTTAAGGACGAATTCATAAGCAACGCGTTCATTTGCATTCTAATACATAGACACGGCTATGTTGGTTTTCTAGCAAAGTCTTACGTACAACAGCTTCTGTGTGGACACTGGATACAGTCTAAAGGATTTTCGTGGAGCGATGGATGACATAGAGGGATGCCGAAAGAGAGAGAGAGAAAGAGAGAGGAAGAGAGAGAGGGAGAGAGAGAGAAAAAATTAGGAACTGTTATCAGTACAGCTTAATAATGCTGCTGCTGCTGCTGATGATGATGATGATGATATATATATATATATATATATATATATATATATATATGCACAAAGAGAGAGAAAGAGAGAGGAATAGAGAGAGATTTATAGTTTTGAAATGAATAATATCTTGTTCTATGTAAACTTCTCTACTAAAATCAAGAAATCCTGGTATATCTAATTTAGAAGAAAAATATGTTCATAAAACCTTTTTTTAGTATACGTATTTATGGACGTTACTCTTAATATGCAGGTACCAGCACCTGTGTGTGTGGTTGTGTGCCTACATCTATGTGTGTGTGTGTGTGTGTGTGAGTGAGAGAGAGAGAGAGAGAGAGTGTGTGTGCCAGCAGGTGTGTATGTGCGTGTGTGCCTGCAACTATGGGCGTGTGTGTGTGTGTGTGTGTGTGAGAGAGAGAGAGAGAGAGAGAGAGAGTGTCTGCCAGCACCTGTGTGTGTGTGTGCGTGTGTGTGTGTGTGTGTGTGTGTGTGTGTGTGTGTGTGTGTGTGCGTGTATGTGTACGTGTGTTCACATGTATAAGGGTTAATGGCGATCAAGTAATTCCTTGTTAACTTTTTCTTCAATTTTTCTCGATTTTGACAAGAAAACGATTTGTTTTTCTAAGGGCGTTTCTCATTAAAATTCTAGTTTTTAGGTCGTTGATAAAAAGACAAAAAAATTTATAACGTTTAATATTTTCAAATTAGCGTTTCACTTGAAGACTGTTGTGACTTTAAAATTCAGGCTGCTAACTTTATACATGGTTATGTTGGACAACTTTAAATGACAGATGATTTTAGTCGGTATATCAACGAACATTATATAATATCGAAAAAATCAACATTAAAAGTGTTTCCTGATCAATGTTACCTAAATATCTAATTCTTCATTAAGATAAATGCTTTCAGAAACGGAAACATGCTTTTTTATCTGTAAACGCGAACGAGTCTAATTCGAAAATAGAATACAGTTCACCGATTCCGATTTCCACAACTATAATCTTGACGTCTGTTACGTTGTGGCTTCCTAAAATCTTGTGGCAGAAGGGTTATGAAGAGGGAAAGCGGTATGTTTTTCACTGAAAAGTTAACCAAAAAGAGAAAAAAAAAACCACTCACGTTTATTTCAGGTGTTACGTCTTAAAACCTTCAAGAACGGTATTAGAATAGGTGGAGAGGTTTTCTATGTCGATTGAAGAAAATGTTCTTTATAAATTATATTCCTCTCCCTTCTGGATTGAGGAGACTGTTTCACTTAAGCTCTGAATCATTCAACTAAACACTTGCCAACCCTGTAGCAATTTTCATTTTCCAATCTCTCTCAAATCTCGCCTGACTGCCCCCAGGTCCGAAACCAGAGTTCATGCGATTAAAATTTTGACCTATACTTGTCGGTTTCGTTTTTCATAGAGGGTCAACGAGGTCGTTTGTGTGACGGAAGCTTCTACTTACACGCTATCGTGTACCAGTAACGGAAGGTAAATGTCCTTGCAGTATTTTTAAAGAAAATGATTAGTCTCTTCAGATGTTAGTTTAAGATGAAACCAAAGTTTCTCGCACTGTCTTAAACGTTATTCTTTTCGAAGTTTTTTAAGTGTAGATTCATTTGAAACTGACTGTTGTGAGCCAGTTTACGATTCCAGATTTTGTTTAGATTACTGAATTAATTCGTTGACTGTTTTTGGTGTCACCACATCATTTTGATTGATCTATTCTGAAAATGGACAGGAAAGAAGAGTATCATCATCATCATCATCATCATCAGCAGCAGCAGCAGCAGCAGCAATAGCAGCACGGATATCCCTGACCCTTCCAATCGTTCACCGTCTCTGGCAGGTCTTCAGGGCTACATCCCGTATCCTCACATAGCTGCTGTAAGTATGTTCGAGCTGGTTGTCCTGCTTTTGCACGGCCATATGTGGGGGTCCATAGGAGTACATCACTTATGAGCTCGTCTCTGTTTCTCCAGCAGTGTCCTGTGTGTCTGGTTCCTCTAACTTGGATAGTTTTCGTGATGGGAGGCAGGTGGCCGTATAGGTGGTGCTTTGTGGGTGTTGCCGCCAGTACTTATTCAATATTGCCCGCAACATTCTTGTGTAATTTCCGTCTAACTTCTTCTCCAGCCGTTTTGTTAACGTCCAAGTGGTGCATCCATACAGCAGTATCGATACGACCGCTGCCTGGAAGAAACTGCGTTTCATTATATCGGTCAGAAACAAAAAATAGAATTGGTGCATATAAAAGAAACGGGGTGAATATTCCGAATGATTTTTATAATTCACAGCACTATGAGTTACACATAAGCCTTCACTCTAATAAATAAGCGTAGCGCAAGATTTCATCAAAAAAATTAGGGATTGCCCGCTAATTTTCTCTCTGTTTAGCAAGACTTTTAAAATTCACTCTGACATAGAGTCACTTCGGAATCATGTTTCTTATTTTCTGAACATCGTTCTCTAGAAGATATTTAAAGTTCTCCTGATTCAATCTGCCGTACCTCACACCCACCTTTGGATAGAGCTTTCTTAAATTTCTTAAGTTGGAATCCCCATGACGTCTTAGGTAACGTATAGGACTGTGACATCATAGTAAACAAATTTAAACTCCAGTCGTGCAATAACGTCCACTTTCCAACCAAAATCATTAGGAAACGTTAAGCACCGCTACTGCCGCTCTTTTACATGGGCAAAATTGACATTAAACAAACCACAAACTTTGACATGCCATCAATAAAAGAAACTGAAACGAAACATATTTCTAATATCTGACTTTCAGGAAGCAACTGTCTTTCTTAAATATTCAATTTTATATGTTATAGATTTAAGTTTTTCTCAAAACCTTCTAGACTATGGAATCAACTTTTGTTAGGTTTCTAGATGAGACTGATTGCATTTCACATAGCACTAATACCCTGGGGAAAGGTATGAATCCAATTATTCTCCCTCCAGCTATGGGTAAATAGTAGGACAGACTTGATTCTTCAGCCTTGGTAAGACAACTAATCTAGGAGAAGGAAAAGTCTGAATTCAAACCTTTTAAACTCCGCTTAAAAGTTGACCTTGTGTCGTATCCTGTCCGAGAGGAGGGGTTAGTTAATATGGTTAGGTTTCTAGATAATGCAAGTAAGACATGGAAATTAATCTCGACCTCCAATAAATAACAAATGAACAGATATTTTTCCGAGACAATTGGGCTTTCAAATTGCAAATAAAAAACAAAAAAAAAAAAGAAAAACCAATCCCGATTGGGTTATCACACATCTATCTCAGTACAATTTCACCACGGTAAAAAAAATGTATGCTAAGTCCTATCTAAGCATGCGCATTGTTATGTTTTCTGTTATTTCATCTGGTGTTTGAAAACACTAAGATTTTCAGACAGCGAAGTCCATCGACAAAAAAATTTGAGACATTTCATAGACAGTAGATCGTGTAGAAATGTAAGAAAAGGTTCAATGAATTGTTTGAGAATCTTTTTTTTTATATCAATCAGGAATTAAAACAGCTGAAATATATTTCCACTTGCCTCATAGAAATTCAAGTAGAATTCTTGAACACTTTTCAGAAAACAACTCTTGAAGGTGTGAAATGTAATCAGCTTGACAATCGGTTACATTTTATGAACAGGTGTTAAGATTCTTTTTGTCTGGATTGAAAACGATAATCTAAGGCCAAAATTCAAAGCCGTTTTTTATACAACTAGATTGACTACAGCATTGGCGTTGTAACCAGAGCAAAGTTAGCGACGTGTTTTCCACCAACTTTCACGTTTTCCACTTTATAACGCGCCCATAAAGTTAAACGCGAATTTAATTATTTTCCTCCTTCTTAACATCATCAGGACAAAGAGAGGTATTAACATTTTCTTTGGATGTCTTCTGAATAATGTGATGCAATTTCTTTTAAATTTTATGATTTAAATTTTTTTTCTGCAAATCGTGCTTCGATTTATGAACGACTAGCTGAGGAATAATTGTTAACTAGTTTAGTTGACCTAGCCATGGTTGTTTAAAAATGGTTACCTTGTGTCAAACTATGTAAAAAAGTGGTGTAGTGTTCTGATTTCCGTAAAAAAAAGCGGATATCTAACTGGACTGAAACTTAGATGCCATGTGAGCTCCTGCCCTCATCCTTGTTCAAAACACTTGACATATGATTTCTCAAATGTAATAACACTTCGAAAAAATCAATAAAACGCATTTCTTGTTTGGCTTGATAACTTTTTAACATCCCCTCGTTCTAAGATTCATAAATAACAGAGACTCTTGCTACAGAAAAAGAATCAGTTTTCTTTCTTTATTTAATGGTATATCAACTTTCGTGGGTTATTCAATGCCGAAGCCAATCTTATAGAAGAACAGTATATAGCTGGG
Source organism: Sepioteuthis lessoniana (assembly GCA_963585895.1). NCBI lineage: Eukaryota > Metazoa > Mollusca > Cephalopoda > Myopsida > Loliginidae > Sepioteuthis > Sepioteuthis lessoniana. The sequence continues at coordinate 92,412,040 of OY757928.1, read as the reverse complement.
ATATCAGAGGATTCATGCGTCTCCCATGGTTCCGAAATTGCACGACTGAAAAACAACTCAACTAATTTTGCTTTCGTGCTACTCTTCATTGATTACAATCAAGTTTTTTTTAAAATTTTTCTCCTCGTTTAGCAAATATTCGAAAATATTCCAGTATTTGAACTCGGGTCACCAATTTCATCTCCAACGAGAATAACTGTTACAATAAGCATGATTCCAAGGAATATTGCCTGGATAATTTGGCTTAGTCTGGCATAAATGGTCCCGGCTGATTACTGTACATTATTGTTGTGGCCCCGGAAAGGGTCACTAATGAAATGCAAACGCGGATATTAGATAACAGATTACATTAGACAAGAAAGATAGAGTTACATAGAAAAGGTAAGAAGTCTCGTACTGTTCGTACAACACCGATAGTGATCTCCTTTTCTGGCAGCGAAATCTCTGTACTAATAACGGTGAGAAGAGTCCATTATAGTAAGATGGGTAAGGTTCCCACAATAATTATCTACCAAGTGTAAACCCACTTAAGTACAAAACAGTATAATCGATGCTTAACTTCAGTAATCTGGAGGGGATCGGTACTTTAAATGAGAATTACTATATCACAGGGAATTGGTTTGCATGCAGCTTTTTCTTTTATTTTTAAGCTAGTTTTATTTGCCATATGCTTTTTTTTAAATCTACGTTAGTAAGATCTATGAATGAAAGTAAATAATCAAATATTTTGCACATAAGCATATAAGAATTTTATCGAACTTATAAGTTGATTTATTAGAGTTTTAAATCATTCTTCCTCTGCTAATAGGCCCTCAGAATTTGGCAGTTTAATGGAATTGTCACTGTCTTATTTTAGGGGTTGGGATCCCAGTTTCAACCATAAAACACAATTAACCTATTAGAAATAACTGTTTTAGCTTTAACGGTATTATAAAATATTACGACTTTTTTTTTATTATTTTCTTCTTTTTTTTCTTTCGTATTTTCCGTGTCGATATTCTGGCATTCTTGACTTTCCGTGTGTTTTTTTTTTTTGCTGTTATTTTTGTTGTTGCTTTTTTTTAATTGTTTTTTCTTCATTTATTGCCGATAAAAAACGGAGACCGAAATGAAGTATGGGAAGAGTGAATATTTCTGAAATTTTCTTCACGAAACTGAATGGCATCAATTCGACGTTATAACGAAAAATATTCACTAAAAACGCGTTCTTAGGATCGGTTGATTGATAAACAGAGAAAAATTCAACTGTGCACGAACGAAAATCTGAACTGATGGAAAGGCTATCAACCAAAACGGACAAACAGCGGTAGATAGGAACTCACTGATCTTAACAATTACGATGCAAAAAATACCACCATCAACTTGAAACATTTCTCTAACCTAGTGTTCTACACTCGATACCAATATATGAACCATCCAGAGCCGTTGAGAAACGAAAAACTTGTTATTTACTCTCCAATCGTGCGTGGGTTGATACACATCAATTTTTCCTAATGTCACGCAAATAGAAATGCAGTCGGGATGCAGCCAACTTTAAGAGCGTCTGCCGCAGTTTCTTAGACTTCGTTTGAACGGAAATTTGACTTGAAAGAAGGCAATGTAAAGAAGCTGTTGAAAGGAATGGTTTGGGAATTTAATTTTCGTCCTATCTTTTAGAAGGCCAATGTTGTGAAACATTATTCTCTGTGTGATTCTGGGTAATGAATTATGTACAATGCACATGATTTAATCATTTTAGCACATTTCTCTCACTATATATATATATATATATATATATATATATATATATGTGGTGGGGAATGCTTTATATATATATATATATATATATATATATATATATATATATATATATATATATATATATATATATATATGGGGGGCGTGCTTTATACATACATACATATATATATATAAAAATATGAAAAAATAGGTCCGAAAATTATTTCATATTTGGTAATTATTTTTTTAATTTTTTGACATACTTGTGTTTTACAGGTATTTCGTACTTTATTTTTCCTTCAAAATAAAATGGTTAAGATAACTTTTATAGCAAACATTATTTTAATAGAGTCTGGTCTTTATTAATTCCAGTATTTGTGTCTGTAAATGTCACATTGGAGTTAATTGCCCGTGAAGACTTTCGGTTTATGTAAATGTTTTTTGTATATAAAGGTATAAATAACTACAATGATATATTCACAGACCCATATCTAGGAATTAAAGCACATCTTATATTACATCCACTCAAAACAATCTTTATTATAAAAGCAAAAACCTTGATTAAACTAACCATTCAGTATCTCCTGAAGAAAATTTGAGGTCTGAAACACGTGGAATGCGCTTATATATTATTTGATAAAAACCTAATTACCAAATTTGAAATCATTTGCAAACCAATTAATTCAAAAATATTTTTCTTTATCTCGCTGGACCAACAATTATATAAATATACAAGGAATGGCTAGATATACAACTGGTCCGCTCCGGACCCTCACTACATCAATACCAACCAAATAAAAATAAAAATACGATCACAACATGCACTCTAGCCAACAGTCCATAAGAGATACAAATGTATATAATAAAAAAACTTACACTAGTTATCGTTTAATTTGCTTATAATACTATAAGTTTTATATAGGATGTACAATCAAACCTCCACACATCAGAATTAAAAAAACAAGTCAACATACGTGTATCCTTATTCCATAAACATTTAATTAAATGCAAAAATAATGATAATAAGTTTTTCATTAGAAAAGAATCAGTAGTACGTAATGATGGTAATCTTAGAGTTAAGAAGGCTTTATTAAGAGCTAATTTACACCGTCAGATTAACAGTAGATTATAATTAAATACGGAATATAGCATTAATTAACATGTACATTTTCAAGTTTAAAAATAAAAATAAAACAAAAATTAAATTAAATTGAATTTATTAGAACAATTGAAGGCACGTCTATTCCGCATGGCTTCTAAACACCCAACGTGACACCATAGTTACAACGCCCAACATTGCGTTCTAACACCCCAAGTGACACCATGTTTATTCAATAATTACCTGATGCAATTGAAAGAACTATGATATTCTTAAGACACACCATTAAATACTTCCTAAATATAAGCATCAATATTACTATGGATCACTGCTACAACCGGAAAGGGTCGTCTAGTCTTGATTAAAATTTTCTCTTTTAGGTAGTGTAACTGAAAGCTGCAGGCCGTTTCCTGAAGAAGAAAACAGATTCCACAAATGAACCAGGGAAACAGATGATTACATGGAACTGCATATTCTGAAGGAAGTACAAAGAAGAAAAAAATGTTGTCATAACATGAATAGATTGCACAAAGACATATAACATAAACCTGCAAACCTTGATGATAGAGTATCAAAAAATTTCCAAGATATCAAAGCAAATCAAAGAACGTCATGAAAGAAATGGGCGCTGCAGAGTTGAACTAACAGAAGGAGGATAAACTCAAACAGAAGGAAAAATCTAAAGTGGCATCTTCCTGAATGTCTCACCATCACCACTATTATTTCCTTCAGCATGGATTCTATTACGTTGTGTACAAATGAAAAAAAAAAAAGCATACACAAAATAGAAAAGAAAAGAACAAAATTATACTGAAAGATCATCGACCTCATGTATATGAAATATATAAAGATATTTATCAAATGTTAAACAAAAACTAGAAACTATTAGAATCTGCAGCCAATTTGTAGGAATAGAGTTTGGGAATGAAAACTATTCCATGTTTATAATGAAAAAGTAGAAAAGGGAAAGAACGGAAGGAATAGAATTGTAATCAAGAAAACATCAGAAAACTTGGAGAAAAAGAAAACGGCAAATATTTAGAAATATTGGAAGTAGATACCATCGAACATGCAAATATGATAGAAAAAGTAAGAAAATAGTTTCTCAGAAGAAGAAACCTGCTCAAAACCAAACTCTGCCGTAGGAAACAAATCAAAAGAACAAATACTTGGATTGTTGCCCTTGTAAAATATACGGGACGCTTCTTAAAATTGACAAGGGAGGAAATCAAACACACGGAACAGAGAATAATGAAACTGATGACGATGTAAAAAGTATTACATCTGAGAGATAGCACACAGATACACTATGTGTCAATTAAATAGCAAAGTAGGGGAATCAGAACCATTGAGATGAGCTTAAATGCAAAAATTATCGAATATAAAAAAAAAGTCTAAAGACGGATCACAGCAACTAGTAACAGAGGCAGGAGAAACAGAAGAAAAAACAATGATAAAATGGAACAAAAACAACAATATGAATATTTCAAGCGATAAAGGAAATTGCTTAAGAGAGGATATGGACATAGCTAAGGAAAAACCTCAAGAGACAATTTGAAATTCGTCAAATAGCAGCACGAATAATGCCATTAGAATGACTTTTGTCAAAGTAAAAAGTGATAATAAGCTGAAAAATAGCCATTGTAATGACTGAAATGAAACAGTTAATCACATAATAAGAAAATGCAGAAAACCAAATCAAAATTAATACAAAACAAGAAACAGCGAGGTTAAAATGTGATCTGCTGGGAAATGTGAAAAAGACGAAAAATTGGCCAGGCAGATAAATGTTCTGAGAAAAAGAGCCGCATAAAATCATCTGGGATTTGGAAATACAAGCGAATCACCGAATGACAACTTGAACACCTGTGACTTTGAATTAATTGGCAAAAACAAACGAACAATTCATCTAGTAGTTTCAATGAACCATAGAGTGAAAAGAAAAGAAAGCAAAAAGACAGACAAAACCTGGATGTTGGCATAAAGCTGAAAAGCTGTTGAACATGAACGTGTTGATGATACCAATTGCAGTTGGTTCGCTTGGAACGACTCAAAAAGCGGGAAAAAGAGACTGGATAAACGAGAGATCATTGGAAGAGTATTATGATCAACCAGATGACGGCACTGTTAAAACCAGTCAGAATAATTGGAAGAATCCAGGAGATTCGAGGAGACTTGTTGTCACTCAGACGTCAGTGAAAAAAACACCAGTTACAATTGATGTGAAAAAAAATAATAATAATCGATGAAAAAAAGTTTAAAACTAAAAATCTGAGCATTACTGATATAATCTTCAAAAAAGACTCAGTTACTCCTTTTCTTCTTTACGTAGAGCTCTAATACCTATATCTCCATAGAACTTAAAAGCACAGACAATGATAATAAAACGATTATTAAAAAATAAACCACTATCCTATATCAACGATTTAAAGCTAATTGTAAAAAGGTTAATGATTTAGAAGGCCTAATAAACATCTTTAAAATATTTAGAGACGACAAAGGGATGCCATTTGGTCTGGACATAGGCGTGAATTTTACATTTAGGAAAGGCTCAAGGTTAAAGTCTAAAAACATCAGATGATATAAACATGGGAATTAGAGAGTTTGAACACAATAAAATCTATAAATATTTAATTATGAATGAAGTGAAAGTTATCAGTCGTAGTATGAATAGATAAATATTTATAAAAACAAAGAAGAATTCCCTTGGAAAATAGGTGCCAGATAAAAAACAAAATTTAATGCAAAGCATTAAGTTGTTGCAATTATTGCCCCGACAATACCAGTTGTGACATACAGTTTTAATATAATTAACGGAACGTTTGCTGAAATAAAAATAGGATTGATATCAAATTTTGAAAAAAAAAATGAATGACCTGCTATAGAATACACCATCTAAGAGCAGATATAAAACGGCTCAACGTTCAGAATAAAAATAGTGGAAGAGATTTAATCCGACTAGAATAGAGCAACAAAACAACTACTATAGGTTTAAAGACTTTAGCATTAGAACAGATTGGATGTTACGGTTAGTAAACACTCTGGAAAAGCAAAGAAAAAAAAAATTAAATCTGTAAAAAAGCAAGAGACTGGCTGATCAACTCGACCTTATAATGATAGATATAGACGTAAAAGACAAATCGATTGAAACAGAAAAAAAAAAAAAAACATTACAAAAATATCAAAAGCACGAGGACTGAGTCAATTAAAATAACGCTAGAGAACAACAACAACAAAAAAAAAAACAGATAAAGAAACCTCTTTATGGACGATACACACAAACGTTTTGAAATGACGACATAGATGTAATAAGAAATAATCGATGGCTGTAAAATGATGGACTGAAAGCAGATGTAGATAGAGTAATAATAGAACCACTGGTACAAAGCCTACCCATGAGAAACTATCAGGCGATGGTTATAAGATATGAATCGGCCTCAATATGTAGATTTTATTAAAAACCATTAAAACATTTGACCACTTAGTGTATGGTCACCCAGTCCTATTACCGATAGAATATAAAGATAGGAATGATCAAATAAAACATTGTATTCAGAGGAAAATATGTTAATACAATGGAATATTGGATTTTGAAAGATTGTTCAAACACAAATTTGAACCAGTAACAGAAGCTAAAGAAACATCTATTCTCAGGGACTTTACAATCCAATTTGATATCAAAATAAAGAGCAATAGATCAGATATAATGACTATAAAAGAAAAAAAAAATTCTAATTGATATGTCAGTGCCAACAGATAATGATATATCAATGAAAGAACATAAGAAAAAGTAAATGCAAATACCTGGAATTAGAATAAAAGTGTCGCCTCAATACTACCACTAATAATGGGAGCTCTGGATATTCTCCAGAAAAGAACGGATAAATACATTAATCAGATACCTGGTCGTAGCAGCCTATACGAAATACAAAAAAAATGACTCTTTTCGAAGCTGTTCATCTCATTTGGAGAGGACTATCAATGTGACTGAAAAATATCACGCAAAAGAAGCATTAAAATACATAAACACACATAATACGTATAATTACTTCCTTCCCTCACGCTAGGTCTTGGGTAAAAACCCGATGAAGGGTTGTAAGAAACCGAAAGCAACGATAAAATTTAAATAATAATAATAATATTACTCCTAATCTCGACCAGAAGACCTGACCTTATAATAATCAACAACAAAAAAAGAAGAAAATCTGCAAAATTGTCGACTTTGCTGTCCCGGCTGACCACAGAATAAAACTGAAAGAATGTGAAAACAGAGATAAGTACCTCGACCTTGCTAGAGAATTGAAAAAACTATGGAACATGAAGGTGACAATTATACCAATTGTGATTGGTGCTTTTGGCACGGTAACTAAAGGATTATTAAAGTGCCTGGAAGATTTGGAAGTTGGCGGCCGAGTGGAGACCATCCAAACAACAGCATTACTGAAAACGCCAAGAATACTGAGAAGAGTCCTAGAGACTTGAGGGGACTTGCTGTCACTCAATCCCCAGTGAAAGACCATCAGCTTACGCTGATGTTAAAAACTCTAATAAGTAACAATAATAATAACAATAATACAAGTACTTGAGGATTATATTTAAAAGCAATATATTAAAAAAAGTAAAAAAGTATTCAGCGTATCATAAAAAAAGGAAAACACTAAACTTAGAAAAAGGAAATGAGAAGAAAAACAAATGTAGAGATATTTCAAGTGAAAAAAACTGGCAAGATTGCTCATGAGATAAGCTGGGTATGTTTTACAAAGGAGATTTGTAGAGAAAGATGAAACATCCGATCAGAAAATGCAGCGAATTTGCACAGAAGGAATACAAAACTAGGCAAGACTGGGTGAGGAAGGTAATCCGCTGAGAACTGTTAAAGAGATTAGAATTTGACCGTACTTAATCTGCACAAACTAAAAGAATATGTTTCACGAAATTATCTGGGGTTTTCTCTTTCCGGTAGATCACAATGTAAAAACCAAACAAAGCGAAAGGATAAATAAATACGTGAACCTTGCTGGAGAAATTTCAAAAAGCTATAGAACTTGTGATAAGAATTGTAGTTAGTTCCCATGAACATTCCCTTAAGGCTTGAAAAGGATTGAGAGAATATGAAATTTAAATCAGAGGAAGAATTGAGACTCTTCAGACCGCATCATTTTTATGATCAGCTAGAACATTTTAAACAATCGTGGAGACCGGAAAAGACTTGCTGTCACTTTGACTGCTAGGAAAGACCACCCGTTAAAATGTATTAAAAAACTCTCAAGGAGTGAAATAATAATAATAATAATAATAATAATAATAATAATAATAATAATAATGTAGTTCTTTAGATTTGCCACCACCCAGTAATAGTAGGAGGCTTGGCTATGATAAAAAAAACGGACGGATTAACACAATAACAATATATCGGGTAATAGCAGCCAATATGAAATGCAAAAACTTGCACTTTACGAAACTCTTCATCTCCTTAGAAGACTACTATCAATGTGATTAAAAAATATCACCTATAATAGACAGCTAAAAAACGTAAATACATAAAATACATAGAATCACTAATATCCTTCAGGCTAGGTCTTGGGTAAAGAGCCAATAAAGGATTGTAAGGAGGTGAAAATAAAATATCAATAACAGACCTGCATTTGAAATGATATCTCTCTAAATCGACTGAAACAAAAATCATGAATATTTAAACAACGTTTATGATTTTTATCGCTTCAACATAATCTCCCCCCGTTTTTAACTTTATTTCACAGGGTTTTTTTTTATTTACATATTATTTACTGATTTCTTTCGTCTATAACAATTCTCTTTTTCATTTTCATCATGAAAATATCTTCTTCTTCTTCTTCTTCTTCTTCTTCTTCTTCTTCTTCTTCTTCTTCTTCTTTCTTTCTTTCTTTTTACTATTTCTTTCAGTCATTTGTTTTCTTCATTCACATAATCGTTCAGATATTTCACTTTCTAAATGTCTTTTATTTTTACCTTCATTTTTATTTTCTTAGTATTCGCCATAATTTCTTTGTTTTTTTCAATATCTACGTTTTTATAATAATTATTGTCACACCTCCAAATTCTTTCACAATATATTTGTTCTTTAGTCTTGCTACCATGAATGCACCATTTTTGTAAATGCCTTCAAACTAGCGATCTTAATAGCTATATGAATCTAATAAGCTAAATGAATGTAAAGAAAAAACAGTTATATTACATTTCAATTTAGCTGCTCAATTAGTTCACAGAGATGTATACCTGATAATTGAAGTAATTACACTTATTTACATCAATATATTATTTGATCATATAAACCAGTTACGAGCCAGTGCTATAAAGATTTAACAAACTTAGCACCTAGAGAACAAAAGAGAGAAAGAAAAAGACACAAACAAACAAAGCCTTAAAGATTTTAGATTACACAATTCAGGACGGGATTTTCTTTTCTAAACTTTTCTAACCTATGGACATTGCTCTAGGGTTAAAGCGAATTTTATATAAGAAAGATTTTTAAAATAAACACCCAATTATTATTCATAAGAAAAATGTTGTATAGGTGTAATACAAATACAAGTGGAAACATAATCAAACATAATTTACGAACTTCAATGAACGAAACATTTCTTTATAAAAATATCTCTCTAGAGGGCCCACAGTTTGTTGTTTGTTGAGAGATAGATGGAGAGACATATCTCAGAGAGATGACTTCTTTTTCCATATCTTCTTCCAGGTGCCAGGGGGTGCCAACGCTTGCACCTCTTGCAAGCTCGTCAGAGACGCCCTTGATCAGCTGCGTGTCTCACTCTCGACTGCGAATCTCTGCACTCTGTCTAAATCTGACCGAGTGGTTCTCATCACGTGATCTCCTTCCGGTTACAAGCCTGTTGTACCTAACTGCCCTGATCGCTCTGTCATCTGCCTGTTTACAAATCAAAATGTGACTGCTTGCCAAAGCACACGGGGTCACTAGGAACGAACCGAAAATCCATGTCATACGTTATATAACAAAAAGTCGCTGAAGGCAAGAGACTTTCTATCTTGTTTCGCAATTATTTTACGTTGTCGATAATCTGTTTATGATTACTAATCTCATGTGCTTTTTGCTGAGTTTGAAACTTTTTTTAAAAGCTAGTAAGTTCGTGCTTGACAGATTTTTGTAATTGAAATATTCTAATTCGATGTTGTTTTTGTCAAAATATCCTTTTATATAAAACATCATGCGGTGAACTAGAAGACATCTTTGAAGATTCGAGTGACATAATCAAAATAGAATTATCCTTTGCTTCCAAATGAATCATGGAGATTAAATACAGTCGTATTTCCTGTATTGTCGATTTCGACATGACTTATCACTGATCTTGTCGAAATATGGATGTTCTTATCTTTAAAATTCTATCTATAGACGATACACAATTTTGATATAGACTTCCGGTGACATAAGTTAGTCTTTGAACTAATGGTTCCGAGCCGGAGTGTTGCTATTTGAAAGACCAGAAAATATCCAACCTGGAAGTACATCTCCCTCAAGGCATAACAAGGATACAAATTGTTACTATTATCACCACAATTCTCAAAAGAATGTCATTTCATACACCGTGTTTTTATCACCATAGCATAACCATTTTAATGAAACTTCATGTCTTCTCCCTGATTTCCAATTTTTACACCAGTATGACATCAATTCTAAATTCATCTGCGTGAAAAGGTGGCGTTCTATGAGCAAACAAACCTCCATTACTGTTTTACTATTTATAAGACTATTAGATTTCAACAGCCGAGAGGATGAATTATCGCCGTGTTTTGGGCGGGGGTATTGTCACTCCTATAAAACGGTGAGGTGCCAAACCAAGTTTTTTTTATTAATCGATAGAAATTATATGCAGATCCAGTTTCCAAAGCTTTTAATATGACGAGGTATAAACTAAAAGGGGTTAAATACAATAAATTTGAACAATCAGAAAACAGCCAGTGGAGATCGAACCCTGTACACTTTGAAAGGTTTCTGACACTAACATCCTATCATAGCTGAATGATGTGCGATAATTCTTTTCATAAAACATTGGGAAGCTACAGATTAAAAAAGTAATAATGGAAAGATACTATCCTCCTTCGAACAAATGTTTTACCTGTGTCTAATTGAAAAGAGACAACGGGTTGGTTTTTGGAGAGACTTTTCTTATCACTCAGGTTTGTAACCAAGTTTATTATTGAGAAGGAATTGACTCGAGGACATGCGTTAGTTTTGTTATAGCATGCTGTTTGATGTTAATATGAGACAGAAGATTCTTATTGGTTGTAGGAAAGAATACTCATCGACCTAGGTTTTTCCTAGAAATAATTTCAAATCAATAAGATTGATTCTGCATGATTTCCAAGTCACACACATGGCGAAGGAAAATAATTTATGTGATATGAAAATTTGGGAAAATCTTAACAATATACGCCGAACGAATGTGGCACGTGTAGCTAACAAACGAGTAGCGGCCTGCCTTGTCATCAAAATAAAGCACCACGCTTCCCTTCATTTCCTGCCAGGCGTTATGTTAGAGGAAAGAAAAGAAAATCGAGGCAAATTTTTTCATGCTAACAAATCAAAAGATTCTTGGTAACATAAAAGGTTCGACGATATTTTCTATGCAGATTTTTTTTTAATTTTTTAATTTTTTTTTTTTTTGCTTACATTTAGTTCTTTTACGAAAAGACCTTTTCGGTGAAAAACTCTTGGTGTGAAAAATGCTGGGGTCGATATTTATTGAAGAAACTTTTGTTAACTTTAATTGAGATAGTTGGTAGAGAGAATGTGGGCGTTGCTAAGTGTTATCCCAACCGTAATATATATATATATATATATATATATATATATATATATATATATATACAACGTACATTAACTCTTTGCATATAAAAGTTACATTTTTCCATTATATATAAAAGTTATATCTATACTTTATGTATAAAAGTTATATATACATATAAATGTATATTTTACCTTTTAATATGCGTATAAATATATATATATATATATATATATATATATATATATATAGTAGGTATATTAATACATTTATGTATACACGTATATATTAAAGTTAGTAACCGTAATCAAGGGTGACTGAGAGTGTCCTTTTCATTAGCTACAACAACTACGTGTAGGGGAGTACGCAACTCCATTCCCTGGATTGCTCCACTTTACCCTTGTTCCCTACCTTACAATACTGAGTGTTAAGCCAGGAGGTATCAAGTACTATTTTTTGAGTCTTTGGTAGGACTCGACCTTCGATTGAACTCCGGTATATATATATATATATATATAAGCCAGGATCGTTCCCAAAGTTCTAAGCGCCCCCACCAGATGAAGCTTGAGAAAAAGACAGTATTTTACGATTTTTGATATAGTCCCGCTTTACATCAAGACGACACGAGTGAACGGGTGCCTAATGATTGATCAAGAACTCAGATGCTCTTAGTTTTCGTTTTTATTTCAACTGGATTGCTTTTTTTTGTAGTCTTAATTCTGATGCATTGTAATTTCAATTATTATTTCCCCCCTTTTCTTGTAGACAATCCTGATTATGCCTTCACAATCTTGAAGAACAGAATTCATCAGATTGCCAACAGATGTCAGCGGCTTAAACTTGTTCGGGGTTTGAGAATCAGAGTGTTTCAACTTTTTGCTTTTAATCTTTGATTTAGTTTCGAAGTTATGAACCATTTTCTCTTCCATCTGAGGCAGAATTTCTAAGGGGTAACCTGGATAAAATTCAGAAGTGTCCTGGAAATTTCAAGCATTTTCAGCTGGTGTTCTAGCATCAGAATTCTTGGGATCTATCATGCAGACTGCTTGCTCATCCCCACGATCTCTGTAAAAACAGTTTAGACTGATCCAGAACTAATGCCAATGAAATTCAGTATTAACTGGACAGTAAAACTACTGGAATTCAAAACACTGCGGTAAAAAGCCTCAACTCGTTCATCAAAGTTACGAGGTTTTTTTGATCGACCTGACCGAAGGTCGTTTTCTCTGCTCTCCCTGCATTTTTTCAATTCCGCAGCCTACTTCTTCACAGAAAAGGAGCCATCAGCCAGTATCGGTACTATCGGTCTTCATCAGTACTATATCTTCATCAGTACTATATCTTCATCAGTACTATATCTTCAAGGATTTCCTTGGCTTTCATTTCTTTCTTTTGACGTTACTTTATGACTGCTCAGTGCTCTCTATTTTTGTTCCCTTTTTGAGATTTGCTGCACACATCTCACCTTTGTATGCTCCTTATCTGAATTTGGTTTTTTTGTTTTCAAAGTTGTAGCGTGTATTCTTATCACAAAAACTTCAGACATGTACTTTCTTTCAGGATGAGGTTTAGAACATTTTGAACTAAACTTGCATATATATATATATATATATGGTTTGGTTTGGTTTCTTTGTTTAATGACATATTAATCTTTGTAGATTATTTAATGCCAAAGCCATTCTCCTAGAATAACAGTAGTGGTACTACTTAACCAATAACTGGAAGTATAAGGGGATTCATACCTTTCCAAGGGTATATATATATATATACGTGGTGCATTAAATAAGTTTCAAGAGTTTTTTTTTTTTCGTTCCTGCATTTAAATTTGTCGTAGACTCTTGAAAATTTACTATCTTATTTTTATTTATCTTATGAGATGACTGACCGATTTTTATGATTTCATGTTCAAATGAACCGCTACTAAAGCCTGATTGTCACAGCTGGTGAATTTCAAAAATGCAATCTGAACGTGACGACACTTTAAAAGGACGATTTGCAATAAAATTCTGTTTTAAACTTGGAAAAAATGCCACAGAAATGTATGGAATGCTTCAGACTGCTTTTGGAGCATCTTGCATGAATCGAGTATCAGTTTTTAAGTGGCATAAGAGATTCAAGGAAGGCAGAGAGTCTGTGAGGGATAATGAGAGGTGTGGAAGGAGTAAGGAAGTCAATAGACCAGAGTTGATTGGCCAAAGGCTTAGGCTTAGGTTTAGGGTTACTATGTTGAGGTTTTAGGGGAGTTCAGAAAGAGATTCCGTCGGAAGAGGCCAGCACTCTTCAAATCGGCTCAGTGGCATTTCCACCTGGACAACGCAAGAGTCCATAACTCAATCCTTGTTACAGACTATTTGATCAAGATGGACATCAAGACAGTTCCTCAGCCTCCCTATAGTCCAGACCTTGCTCCCTGTAACTTTTAGTTATTCCCTAAGCTCAGAGGCTGTGGTTATGAGACAATTGAGGAGATGACGAAGGTCATTGACAAGCTCACACGAGAAGACTTCTATGGGGCCTTCCAGAAGTTGTTGGAACAATCAATAAAAGTGCCCATACGAAAAAAGTCTGGAAACATATTTAATGATCCTCGTATATATATATATATATATATATATATATTGTCTCCTTGCTTAACACTCAGCATTATAAGGTAAGGATCAAGGTTGAAGTACAGCAATCCAGGGAAAGAGTAGCGCCATTCCTGACACCTTGGTGTTGTAGGTATCGAAAAGGGAGCCTTCGGGTCACCCTTGACGATGGACTATATATATATGTAACTTAGGTAGAAAAAGGATTCAGTAATTCTCAATGTTTAAAAAGTATATGAAGTGAAACTCGGTAAATAAATGTTGCAATACGACAAAATCAACTCGCTTCATAATTCAACATTTTAAAGAAAACTGAATTTCAAGTACATTTGTTCAATCAGGATAAAATAATAACCATTTTGTGAATGACTCATAAGTTTAGAATTTCAAAAAGAAGTTGAAAAGAAAGTAATTCGCATTTAAACTGAAACTGGTTTCAAATTTAGCACATCGCCTTTTAAACATATTTAAACGCCTTATAGACATGTTGATAAAAAGGTTTAGAGTCGATCTCTTTTCTTAAGAAAGTTGATTATATTTTGAAAGTATAAAACAATCTGTAGCCGAACATATTTTTAAATACTGCTATTTGATTTGCATCTCTTAGTTAGGTATTTTTTTCAAAACAGGGGAAATAAATTCATATGCATATCATTTTTGGTAATAATTTTTTATGTCATATATTTTAGATGAATATATACAATGCTATATCTAAATTCTTCTCCGATCCATTCGAACTTGAATGAATCTCTGGTAAATTGCATCGTAAAATGAAATTTTCATCACAGTTTTCTTTCATAGTGACTGTTTCTAGCGTTATGTTCAAAAAGGAGTTAAAAAATTCAACGTTCTCGGTTATTATTATACACGGTGCTAAATGTGGATGTATATATCACACTTCTAAAAGATCACACACACATTTTTTTATGTATGTATATGTGTGCATGTGTGTGAAAAAGAGAGAGAGGGGGAGGGGAGAGAGGGTGCATGTAAGTATAGGTGTGTATGTGTCGCATCTGAAAATTGTGTTTTTTAAAAACATTTACATTTTAAAGAGTACCACACAAACATTCATTAATTTGAGGTTTTAATTTGTTCAACAGAGTATTTTATTTAAAATCGTTCATAAATGATTAATTTATTCGACCACACACACACACACACACACACACACACACACACACACACATATATATATACATGTATATATATATATATATTTGTAAAGAAAAAATTGTAAGAAATAGAAGCAGAGGAATCCGTCTGGCGGTTTCAGAAATTACATCATCTTCTAGAGACTAGAGGGTCTGAGATTGATGCCAAATAAGAAGACGCTAAAAGCTACGAGCAAAAGATTTATTGATCTCGTATCCCATCAACTAAAAGCATAATATTCGGATTTGATATTAACCTCACACGTTTGTACCCTGAGTAACTTTCTGCTCTATCCCAAACAACCAAAAATCATGATGAACACTTTCGTCTAAAAAATACTCACTTAATACACGAGAACTTTTGTGGTTTTATTTCTTTACATCCTTATCAGCCAAACTCCCGGGCAAAATACCACATGACCCACACTGAGGATTCAAAAGGGGTTAAAATAATGCATTGTTCAGTAAAGAACTGATTTAAACATTTTAAAGTAAAAGGAATTAACGGTAGAATCAGTTTTGTGTTTATAGAGTATTCAACTCTGAAACTGTGATTAAAAGCAAAAATAGATTTAGGACGCAGATTAACAACTTCAAACATAAACAAAATCTTTCAAATTTGTACAAACGTATTTTTACAGGACCCTTGTTTTAGAAATAGCAGAATTTAACAGGCCCATTCACGCACATAAAGATCAGTACACACACACACACACACACACACACACACACACACACACACACACACACACACACACACACACACACACACACACACACACACCATAGTCTCTCTCCTTATCTTGATATATATATATATATATATACATGTATATATACATATATATGTATATATATATATATATCTAGATACATACACACACACACACACACACACACACACACACACACACATATATATATATATATATATATATATATATATATCAACAGAAGAATGTAGTGCTTAGTTGTTTTAATTGCTGACAAAAAACGATATTGCAGTCTGAAGCTGAGATTGATTCATTTTGATAGTTGAAATGCGAAAAAATAACGAAACAAAGAAAAACTTGGAAGAAAAAAAGTTGAGATAAATAGACATTAATTACGAAACTTAAGTTGGCAGGTATTAAGACCAAAATATCTTTTTTCGTTACATCCGATTGCAAATGTCTGAGCAGTTTGATTCTTGTCATTCGCCTTTCATATATTTTACTCCTTCAATCGCTTTTTTTTTTTTGTCTAATCACAGGAAATGTTTTTGTTATATTTTGAAATTTAAGAGGTCGATTAACACGGCTTCGTCCAGGCCTTGGAAAATCTATCATAGAAAACCAGAAAGAGATGTTCGAACTCATTACATTAACAAAATTTTGTGTGATAACGGCTTACTAACAATCACACTATTGCAGGTGTCAATACGTATTTTCTTGGAACAAGCCTCGTTTTAAGATGAGGAATGACGATAGAATTCAATCCACTTGCAAATACTTAGGCGTGTTGAATGTTTTGCAAACTTTTGATAACGTGTGGCAACTCTAAATACTTTTGCTTTGGTTGTAACGGTGATAAAACACTGGGAGATACATAGCTCACTCGATTTTCCTTGATGGCTTAGAGCACGGTCTTGGAATCTATGGTTTTAGGCCTACCTGGCCTTACCTGATCATCGACGTTCTTGTAACCGAGCGAAATTTCTTGAACTCTCCGATTATTTTACTCTGACTAACTGTTCCTTCACCTTTCACATAACAAAATATTTTTGGTTGCTTCTGTGGCGTCAGAGCCGAATTTGAACTCGTCAAGCAATAGTTGCCGAAAAAGACTGCAGTCTACACTTATCTGTGCGGCTTTCAAATGACATATGTGACGAAGCAATGAAAAACGTGTCAAAGTGTCAACAATCACGATGCAACTATGCAAAGTGAGTACCTGCCACGGCTTGAACTGCTTCAGAAACGTGATATAAGCACCACATACTAGCATATACCTTAATATTGTAACATAATTAATCACTCTAAATGATTATCAAGAAGAACTTTCATGAAAAGATAGGCGTTACCAGTTAGTCTGACTGACACAAGATCGAAATTCTTAATAATCACGTTTCCTGAGTTGCCCATTTAATTTCCATAACTCTACTAAGACCAATCAACAACAACGAGGTATGAATTCAACATCGTGTAAAATAGTAGGTCTCATATATCAAATCTTACTTTATATGATACAAGCGACAAGACCAGTGCAACGTGTTTACATCGAACGCATATATTGTTTAGTTAGGAAATCAATTTATTGTTGCCAGGTCTGATACAAACATTCTTTTTTAATGTGTCGGATATTGTTAGTGGGAAGTCTCTACGGCGGAGTGGCTAACGTATTGGACAGCGACATCCTCGGAAGCGTGTTCGAACTCCAGCCACGGCATTACTTTTGGACAAAGACACTTGGAAAAGGTATGAACATCTTTATCTTCCGGCTTTTGGTTGATTAGTACCATTATTCTTCTTTCTAAAAAAATGATTTTTGCTTTAAATAACCCACAAAGTTGATATTCCATTAAACAAGGAAACCAAAACAAACATATTGTTAAACCTGACTAACCCAAACATTTAGGCACAAATAAGTCAATGTCTAACGTTAGCGCGAAAATAAAGTGGTCATTTTAAAATAAAGTTGTTTATGTTTGTTTAATTTCTGAGAACATTATTCTATTTTAGGTTAGAGAATCGCTGGGATATCTCCAGTGTATGTTTTTTAGACAGAAGAAAAGCTCTCTAACACACACACACACACACACACACACACACACACACACACATATATATATATATATATATTATAAGAGCGTTGGTTGTCACTAAATCACTTTCTGGGTAAGTGTCGAACCAAGTGCAATATGATATGGAAAGTGCTCAATATCCAGGATAGAATTATTATATAATAACAATATATATATCATCATCATCATCATATCGTGCTGGCAGCACGGATATCCCTGACCCTCTCTCGCCACTCCTCCCTATCGTTCATCGCCCTAGGTAGGTCTTCAGGACAACATCCTGTATCCTCACATAGCTGCTGAATGTACGTTCGAGCTGGTCGTCCTGCTTTTGCGCGGCCATGTGTGGGGATCCATAAGAGTGCATCTCTTATCAGTTCATCTCTGCTTCTCCAGCAGTGTCCTGCATGTCTGGTTCGTCTAACTTGAATAGTTTTCGTGATAGGGGGCAGGTGGCCGTATAGTTGGTGTCTTGTGGGGTGTTGCTGCCAGGACTTGTTCAGGATTGCACGCAGCATTCTTGTGTAATTGCCATCTAGTTTCTACTCCAGCGGTTTTGTTAGTGTCCATGTAGTGCATCCATATAGCAGCATTGATGTGACCGCTGCCTGGAAGAAACTGCGTTTCATTTTATCGGTTAGGTCTGATTTCCATATAATCGATAGCCTATTGATAGCTGTCCATGCTTTCGTTAGCCTCGTTTTGATGTCCTTTTCGGTTGATTCGACGCTGCTTCCTAGGTACGTGAATTTGTCTACTAGTTTAAGTGGGGTTCCTTCTAGAGTGGAGATGTCCCCCGCTTGGTTATAGTACATATATTCCGTTTTGTGTGCATTAACATAGAGGCCTATGCTTGCTGCTGCTCGTTCCAAACTATGCAGAAGTGTTTCGGCTTGGTCAGGTGTATTTGCCAGTATCGCTATGTCATCGGCGTAGTCGGCGTCGGTAATTGTTGTTGCGGGGTATCTTCTGCTTCTTTTCTTCGTCAGTTCAAAGCCATTCTCTTTGATTTTGTCAATCGATGTTCTAAGTACGTAGTCTAGACAAATGATAAAGAGGTACGGGGCCAGCGTGTTCCCTTGTAGTACTCTTGCTACAATGTCAAAGTATTCTGTGTCTCCATCCGGTGACCGTACTTTTACTTTAGTGTTTCTATAGAGAATCGTTATTGCCGCTACGGTTTCTTTCGGTATGCCGTACGCTAGTAGTATTTGTTTCATCTTTCCTCTGTGAATGGAGTCGAAAGCCTTGGTAAAGTCGACAAATATTAATGTCGCTTGTAGGTTCTTTGCCCGTACACCTTCAAGGATTCTGCGGATGGTTAATATTTGTGAGGTCGTGGATCTATTTCTTCGGAAGCCATTTTGGTTTTTTCTAAGTATGTTGTCGATTTCGGGTTCTATTCGGTTTCGTAGTAGGGCATTGCAGATTTTGGCAGCTATGGATGTAAGTGTTATGCCTCGGTAGTTTTTGGCTAATCCGAGGTCCCCCTTTTTAGGGAAGGGGAGTATGCATCCCTTCATCCATCTATCTATCGGATTTTGATTGTATACTGCGTTGCAGTGTCGGAGCAGTATGTCGTCGAATTGTCTGGTCTTCCATACTTCCGGGGGAATTTCGTCCAGCCCTGCAGCTTTCCTATTTTTAATTTTTCTGAGAACCGAGTCGAGTTCTTCTTGTGTGAACGGTCCTAGTTTAATGTCTAATTGTTTGCTAATTATTCTGGTGATTGGTTCATGCGTTATTTTTGGTGGGTTTCCAAGTAAGTTTTCGAAGTGCTGTTTCCACAGTTTTATTCTTTCTTGTTGGTTTGCTGCTTTAAGTTTTGCTTTGGCTGTGTTCTTTCTTCTGCTCACTTCGTTTATTGTTTGCCAGGCTATTCTAGATTGTCTATCTTCCACCGAGTCTCTAATCTTATCTATCTGATTTTGAATGTATTCTGTCTGTTCCTTTATATAAATGCCTGCTAATTGATATTGTGCCGTTTTTAGTTTTAAGGCATTTGTGTTTGTTGGGTTTTTTCGATAGTTTTTGGAGGCTGTTTTCACTAGTGCACGTTTTTCTCTCACCGCTAAAGTTTCCCATGGGACTCTATATTTAGTTTTAATTTTTGTTGGAATGTATTTTGTTGCTGCCTCGAGGTGTGCATTGACGAAATTTTCATATTCGTCGTTTGGTGTACTTTTTTCCGTCTTTTCTTGTAGTGTTTCGAATCTGTTTTGTTCATATATATATATATATATATATATATATATATATATATATATATATATATATATAATTCATGGAATATTTTCTGCAACTCTGGGTTTCATGGTGTTTTTTGCAAAAAAAACCCAATCGTATATATATATATAGGTTTGGGCTTTACATACAGCTAAGATAAGAACCGTAAAAGAAATTAGCTTGTACCTAGTTAGAATAATTTTTAACTGATAAAGGATTTGAAATAAAAATGAGACCAAATTTTAGGCAACATTATAATTCTGTTTTATTCATATAACTTTCTGTCTGAGATCATGAATATCTCGTCAGGTAAAAGTTTGAATATGAATTGAAGTGAAAATAGAGTGTTGAATAAGAAGTGACTACATATATTTGAGTGTGCATGCATGGGGTTGATGTTTGTAGGAATGAATGTCTGGCTAGAGAATGTATTGATAGAGAAGTGAATGTTTCTATAAACTGTAATGAGTAGTGTGGTTATTTTGGGGATGGAAAAAATGGATGAGAAAGAGATATTGTTCATGAATTTTAGATTATAGCAGTGCCATGCCAAGCAATACTCTTTAATAGCATCTCCAGGGACATTTTCTTTTTATATTAATAGATTCTCCCTCATTTAAAAATGTTTTCGTCATAAATGAGAAAAAAGAAGATTCTCAGGTTAAAAGACATTTATTTCAGCAACATCAGATGTATCATAATTTATGAACATCTTTCTTGATTTAGTTGACTGCAAAGACTAAATAAGTATCACCGACGCTTCTAGGATTTTCTTCACATTGTGCAAAAATAGAGCTTTGATTTTTTTCAATGTTTTCCCAAACCTATTAAGCGTATAAAATTTGCATATCAAGTGATCTCTCAAGACAAGGGAGATTTTCTTTCAAGAATAACATAATTTAAGGAGAGGTAATAGATACAGTGATTTTGAAAAGAAAAGCTTTCATTATTGCCAGATAACTGTGAAAACGTGAAACTTATAGTTGCATTGATTTACTAAGATTTTCAATTTTTTAAATATGAAAATATTTTCATCTTGATAATTGAACATTGCCATGCATATATTTTGTGGCGTTTTATATTTTCCAGAAAATGTGAATAAAAGTCGATATCAGTAAATGTGAGTGTATAAATTCTCATCTATGTCAAACTGACTTGTACAAATTGATCGACATAGAACTGATGTTATTAAACACCAAAGAGACAGCCTGCTAATCTAGCAGCATTTCCTGGTAGCAACGAAAATAGTTCCTCAGATTCGTGATAAAATTGATTCTGATTTGCACGAAACATTGTTTTTTTAAACTTTAGTTAAATGTTAGTGACGCAATTATCTAAATAGGTCACATTTGTTTTGTTTTTAATGAAATGTCTGATTTAATCAGAATGTCCATTGTAGTAAAATAATGAAAATAAGACTGGAAAGATTATGGAAAAAATCAAAACTAATTTCAGAATCAGATTATTTTTTCTTCTATTGAATCTTTTCCAAAACAATAAAAATTACAGATTCTTTAATCAAATTTGTACACTGAAAATTTAGAAAAGATTTCAAATCGAAGTTTCAGGTTATTCACAGTGGGTGATTTTCTTTCTAGCTTTCTGAGCGACATAGAACTTTATTCTTTTCCCAAAATATTTAGTTTAGAATTTTCAGTAAGTTTCGGTAGATTTTAAAGAAAATTCCACGTGTGGAATTGAGTATTTTCAAAACAACAATTTTCAAAACAACTTCGAGTCCGAGGTTTTATAGTTATGGAAATGGAGTGGAGAGGTCACCTTCTTTGGGATTACTCTCTGGCCCAAACTGACCCGGAGATATCGTACTCTTTTGGGTACCATCCATGGGTGATATAGATCTGTTTAAAAAGTATCCACAAGTACCTTGTGCCAAAAAATCTTCAGAAATGAATACACAAAAATATAATTATGAACATACCATGGACAAGATTCCTTAAACTCTAGCCATATAATAATTATAGACAATTTGACATGCCTTTAAAATCAATCACTCACAGTCTTTTCATTCAACAGGATTTTTAAAATGATTTTACGATTAAAATTTTCCATATTCCTTTGCTTTTCAAAATAATTTTGTTGTTTTAATTTGTTTTAATTTCAATTTTAAATAACTAAAATATCATCAGACAATTTTTATCCGAGAAGATGAAGTTGGTATTTAGCTAAAACAGTTCCGTGTATAAAGAATAGCAGAATCTTTACCTGGTTTTTATTGGGTTATATATTAATGCGCATTAAAATTAAATATCGTTGCCCTCATAATTTCGTGTGAATCGTGTTTGCCATTGTTTACTGCAGAGCCACAAATCTTATTTTGCATAAATATGTTAAATAGACATGGGTCAAATTCATTAAACGGAAATTTTTCGCAGGTTTGAAAAAAATTAACTTGTCATTGTTTATATTTGTGGTGAGTATTGTGAAATATATTTGACCTGTGTGTGTGTGTGTGTGTGTGTGTGTGTGTGTGTGTGTGTGTGTGTGTGTGTGTGTGTGTGTGTGTGTGTTTACGCGATCCTTCCACCATAAACTGGATTCGACACAAGGTCGTATTTTCAATGGTGTAAAGTGGTTTGAATTCAGATTTTCCTTCTTGACTGGTTGCCCAACTGAAATTAAATTGTACAGTCTGGTCATCGTTTTACACATAGCTAGGGGGATGAAAAAGATTCACGCCTTTATAGAAAATATTTGGACTGCACTTCCGACGAAGATTACCACGTTAGCTGTAAGTTGGGGTGTGGAAACTTTTAAAGTGTTATTTCGTATTTTATTTGTTACTCAATATACACATTTGAATTATACATATATTTCAATCGTTTACATATTTTCATTGCCTTTTTATTTATTTACCAATTCATTTGCTTGTTTTTCCTTACCACACACACACACACACACACACACATATATATATATATATATATATATATATATATATATATATATATATATATATATATATATAGTCTTATTAGGGGTTTAGATATTTTTAAAACAACATTTGCCTTCTTTAAAATAAAATTTCCAATCCCCCAGTCAATCGTTTAATTTACCTTCCATATACAAAATAATTTAATTTACCTTCCATATACAAAATAAAATATGATTGTTAGCTTTAAATGTGTCAACAAAGCCAACCCTTAAATTGCATTCCACATATGTTTCTTTCATTTCCTCGTTGTCTAATTTATATTCACCTTTTGTATCTACTGGATGATTTTGTATCTGGTGTGTTTCATTTATTTTTTCTAATTTATATTTTGATTTCCAAATATTTTCCCAATACGAGAATTTATTTTGATCCATTTCTCTTATCTCTTTTGGTATCAGAAAATAGTTTTTTTTTTTTCTGATTTTATATTATTAGGTAAATCATTTATTAATTTTTAAACAATAAAGTGCTGATCCATGATGAATACCAGAGGATATTTGCTCAGTTTCAAATAATTGATACCACAGTATGATTTCATAGATTTCTACGTTGAAAAATATCTTACAATATTTATACTCTTATAGATATCTAAGTGTTATTTTTTTACAAGTAAATGATCTTTCGATGCCATATTCAAAGACTTGCTAAAATCTAAACATATATATTTTTCTATTATCCACTTCCATCAAATATTAATTTATAATATCAATCCTTTCCAAAATATAAGCTTATGTTCTTTTTTACAATTTTTATTACAATAAAAGTGTTTATTACAATTTATATCTTCCCTATGAAATTAAATATACTATTTCAAATCACTTTTTTCAAAAATTTACACAAGATACCTGTTAAAGAAAGCGGTCGGTAAATAACTTCTAAATTTGTCGACCTTTTTTTTATGTAGTGGTTTTACAACTGCTGTTTCCGAAATATATTGAATCATTTCATGTTCCATTCCTTTTTCAGAAAATTTATTGATAAAAATTTCCTTTGAAGATTATTATTTTAGTAATTTTATTTTTCTAGCTCTTATTTTTAATTCATTCATATTTTTTAATATCCTCCTAATAACAATATTTCTGTAGTGAACAAAAATCTTCCAAAGAAAGAACAGATTGAAAAAATGTAAATTTTCAGTTCGAGGAAGAATATTTAAAAAAGTTTCCTATTAGTAGAAACTCCATCAATTATTTTGAAAATTTCTATCAGATCACCTCTCATTCTTCTTATTTCTCTCTGTCACTATAATTTTTTTAAACATTTTGTTACTCTTCTTTGTATACCTTCCAATCTCAGCATTACACTCTACCTTTGACTTGCTTGCTTTTTTTAATGTCATATCAACCTTCCTGGGTTATTTAAAGCAAAAAACATTCTCATAGGATGGCAGTGATACTATTTAACAGATGGATGTGCGAATAAGTTGATTCATACTATTTCTAAAAGTATTAGTCCCAAAGTGAACGTAAAATAGCACGAATGGAGTACAAACTATCTTGTTACTATATTACAGTCCATCGTTTGTGCCATTAAGCTACAGGGACCACCTGCATTACATTCTAATTTCCATGTCTAGACTCAGGAGGCTAGTGACGATTTTTCAACGTTTTAAATTCCAACCTCACAAAACGACGCTGAATTTAATGCAATAATTTCACAATCAAATTTTGAAAATTGAATCCATATTCAACGACTTTGATTTCATTGAAAATAATGAAAATCTCGCTAAATTTGATGATTATTTTCCTGGGGAAAACTGTAGCCGTTTAATATTCCTGCTTCTCTTTACTTCCTTTTATTTTTTGCTTAATTGCATTGTTCAATTTTTGAGGGAAACAACGCAGACATTCTTTTCCGAGAAAATTATCAGTCTCAAGCGATCTGCATTTTATCCTTATTGTTAAAAAGGTTTTGCTGTTTTTGTCACAGGCTATCAGGATCTAAAACATAAATCTTTGCCTCATTGGACAATCGTATTAAGCCACAACTTCATATCCACCAATACAATCGTCTGAGAAATAGAAAGATAAAGGGGTTTAGAAACTGCATGTAGTTTGGTACTTTTCGCAGACGATCTAATAAGAAATATTTATCCCGCTTTTTTTAATGTCTTTCATATCTTCCAAAAAGTCCTACGGCTGAAAGTCATCAATATCAATTATTTCTGATCTTGGAAAACGACGACGCAGAATTCGGAAACCGTAATTTAAGTCCGTTTGGAAGTCCGATTGCTTATTGAAATTCGTTCTCGTCCTTCTTGGGATCCCAACAGTGCAAAGATATGTTGGCCCTTGATGATTTATAACAGCAGATTCGGAAGTCATCTGAAGACTCTGGTTGAATTCAATGGTGATTAATTTCAATAAATTTAAGCTGTAGCATTTCAAGTTATTTTCATGTAATTTAGGTTAATATATCTGATTAAGTGAGACATCAGTGTTATTTTCTTTTTTTTTTTTTACTTCAGAAGAGAAGTGAGCTATCGCAGCCTCTAACTACATATATTTACACATAAGTGTGTATATATGCGTGTATATGGATTTATTTCTCGCTCTCTCTCTCTTTCTCTCTGTCTGTGTTTCTGTCTCTGTCTCTCTCTTAATATATATATATATATATATATATACGTTTGTGTATGCGTATATATTCATAAATATATATATATATATATGTATATATATAAAGAGAGAGAGATAAATTCTTTGATAGATAGAGATAAAGGGGAGAGAAAGAGAAAGAGAGAGAGAGAGACAGAGAGAGAGAGAGAGAGAGAGAGAGAAAGAAAGAGAGAGTCGTTCATTCGGAAAATATATTATCTCTTTTGAGGTGTTAAGACAAATTATCTCAGTGGCTAATTTGACTTCATATGACCCGAGAGGTCAAAGGTCAGTCGAGGAAATTTATTGACCAAAAAAATAAGAATTAGCTGAGTCGGATTTTCGATGAATGAACACCGTATATCGTAAAAAGTGAGAATTAACGAAATGTATTCATTAAATCGGAAAGATTTTGTTTTGACATAAAAGAAAAAATATATATTTATGTATTGAAACGATTGTTAATCATTATTTTCGTCAATCAGAAATCCAAACAAGATTGTTTGGCATACAAAGCCAGGTTTGGTAGAAAATCAGCTGACGGGACTAACCTGGAGTTCAAGCACCAGCTATCAGTGTTTGAGAACGAAAAAATTCGGAAAACAACAATTTTCAAAAATCAAAGTATGGAAAATTTTAATTCAATTCTCTTACCGTTATGAATTAACAATCACTGACGTCATATTACGTGAACATAACATTGTAATAATTCCAAATTTGGGAAGGATGGCCCTTTTGTGTAAAAGTAAGATTAAAACGAATGCGAAGGGTGTGACAGACAGTGGGAGGTGGAATTGATTGTTTGAAACCAAATCAGAAGAGGTTTGATGTTTCTTACCTTCGCCACCATTACCACCCCTCCGATGGAGATGTTCGTAAGATTCAATGCCTTTTTTCCTAAAAAGAGAGTCCCCCCTCCTGAGAGGAGGTGTCCCTCTCAGACCAGACTTTTTACCAGATTACCCAAAGTGCAGAAAAAAAGGTTGTGAACTGAGAAAACACGACAATTTCCGCGAAAAAGCTCGAATTAACCCGTCAGTAGAGAAAGGTGACTACCATATTCCATAGCCTAGCATTCTACCGGACTACCCAGGATATAAAAAGTGAAGAAAGCCTCTCATATTACAACACTGTAAAATAATCACATGAATTGAGGGAAAGCAATAATCATATGGATTGAGGGAAAGCACCCTTGTGACAACCTAAAGCTGTCAACAGAGAAAATAGAGAAGCCTAAACTTATACATGAAATCGACTGACTGACACTTTCTTAACCGGGTTTCTGACTTAAGCCTCCACGTTTTTGAATGGTGAATACTTGTACCATTGTTACAAACCATTCTTTCTTTTCTTACTAAATATTATTATTATTACATTGGCCCAGCGGTTAGAGTGTTCGCCCATACCAAAGACTTTAAAAATGGAACTTGATACCACCTTGCTTAACACTCAGCATTATAAGGTACGGTTCAAGGGTAAAGTGGAGCAATCCTGGGTATGGAGTAGCGCCCTCCCCTACACCTTGGTGTAGTAGCTATCGAAAAGGGAGCCTTCGGGTCACCCTCGACTATGGTCGCTAACTTTACTTCTTTACAAAGCCGTCCTTTTCTCTGTTGTTGGTGTCGACTATTTTTTACTTTCTTAATTATGTGGTCTCATTCGTTTATTCGCCGACCAGTGACTCCAATTAGCGATTGATCTAATGTCTGGATCTAAAAAAGCACAACGTGGGCAGATAACGATTCGATTGTCATCCAAAGATATATCCGACCAGCGGAATGATCAGTCGATTGAAGGCGGAATCTCTCCCTGTGTTTCATATTAATTGGTGCTGTTTGGACCAGGATACGACTCCGGAGAAACAGAAAACGGTGAAGCAGAGAAACATTGACTGGCGATCAGGAATTAGCCTTGGAAGAGTGCTAAGCAGTGGAGCAACAGCAGAGAAATCCAGAGACCCAGAGATTCTTAGACTGACGAAAGAAGAAGGCTGAAAGAAGACGGACGAAAAAGGATAAGTGAGAACACATTTTGGTTTTCCTTCCTTCTCCCTATACCGACAACTAGCCATTGATAGGCTTAAGTAAAATTTAATAGATATTACCAATTTCGTAAAAATGTGTAACACAGGGTATGAGGACGGCAATGAGGTTAATTCATAAAAAGCTCAGGGTCAAGTGGGGCTCGTCATCGCTTAATTTCGGAACCTAATGGGGAGACTCAAGCTGTAGGCTTATTGCGTGGACCCCTCTAATCCACAGGGTAATGGAAGACCAGCAGAAAAAATGATTTATTTCAGGACTAAGCGACGAGTGGTTATAGGCCAGAGACATGAAAAGAGCTTAGTTTTTTTAGTTCCTTGGACATTTTATTCATATGATAAAATTTCAACAGTTTCTAGAAGTATTTTCCGTGAGAATTTCAAACCTGAAAATATATCCGCTGTAAGTGTGAGCACTGCTTCAGAAAAAGGAAATAAAACTGGGTGTGAAATTTACAGAAAAAATCAAGTTTTATGGTTTGCTTTAAGTAAAATGAAATTTAAGGAAGCAGTTTAACACATTTAAATGTATAAACAAAAAGCTGATATGTTTATGTTCTTATATCATGTGTTAATTTCCTTAATCAGGGATTTTCAGCAAATAACATGAGCTGTGTAAAGAAAAATTACTTTTCATATTCGGATCAGATTATCAAATTGCAAATACCCTCATAAAAACAACGCAATTTATATTCATTTGATAAAAAAAATGAAAAGTATTTACCAATGTTTCCCAACCTTTGTGCTTTCGAAAAATTATACAAGGAAGAACTGTTGTCAAATAATAATCATCCTCATCATGTCACGCCATCAGCACGGATATCCCTGAGCCTCTCTCGCCACCCCTCCCTATTGTCCATTGCCTCAGGCAAGTCTTCAGGGTTACATCCGTATCGGTACTGACCTGTTGTATGTAGCTTCTAGCTGGTCGTCCTGCCTTAGTCGTCCATGTGAAGGGGTCCACAGGAGTACATCGCTTATGAGCTCGTTCCTACTTCTCCAACAGTGTGCCGCATGTCTGTTTCGTATAACTTTGGTAGTTTTCGTGATGGGTGTTTGTACTGCTATTTACCTTTTGATGTAATTTTGTAACACACACATTGACTGGTATAAAAATATCGATGTTTAGACTAACGTGGGCTATATATAAAGATAATTCAAATAGGTTGAGTTTTCTTTCAGTTATTATGTTGAGAGAATTATTATCTTAGAACGTAAATTTTCAAAAGGAAATAAAATGTGATTTGTTGTCCTCTTATCCTGCAGGCTCATCTTTACAAATATTCATCATCATCTGAAGAGACAAAATCTTCCAGCGGCAGCATTTCAGTATCCTTATTTTCTTTAAGCATTTTAGAACAAAACACACATTGGCAAAGGCCAGTACAAGGCAGGATTTGACGAACGTATGAACAATGCCTGGAATAACAGTAGTTCTTCTTACAATTGCACTTTACAAGGTTGCTTTATGTAGATGGAGTTGTTGGAAGGCTGATCCATTGAACAGCTAATCTCTGATCTTCACATTTTCCGCCATGATTTATTGGAGAGTGAGCATTAAGATTGACGAGAAAACATTGTCGCCAAATAGCAGTCCGGTAATTTGAACTTGTTACGTAATTAACTATTTTAGCAAGGAGGTAATGTGCTATCAAATGAATCAGTTGTTTTAAAGATGTTGAAATGAGTAGCATTACCAGAAGAAGCATTTCTCTGTCCAAATATCCAGCACACGAATTTTCCAAGTCACTGAAACAAATCATCAGGCAGATTCCAATTGCAGCCTAAGAGTCTGAAAGTGTATACAAACTCCTCTGTTTCTTTCATCAACTCAAAAAGTTTTTTTCCTCTTCCCATTAAAACAACTAACCATATCTCCTCTGCAAATTCATGCAGAAAGAACAGAGCACTTGAAACAACAAGTCCACATTTCTCTGCAACTGATCGAACAGATATAAAAAAGACGATCTCTTAGTACTAGTCTCCGCCTACAAGTCATCACTTAATTCATACGGTTTATTAATAAGGTAAAAAAGAAAAACACTTATATCTGGAGTCTTGATGACAATGGAAGGTAATGCAGCTGATGCATTTTTTTGCATAATCAGTAGTTAATTCTTTCAAAGTTTCTGTGATAACTTCATTTGTGTCATTTTGAGGAGACAACATGAAGCATTCTTGACTCAATAAAGTAAACACAGTTTTTCCATGGAATTCTGATGCCGATTTCTTCTAATGCATCACCATGAATAAAAGAGGAGATTCTTTGTTTTTGCCAGACAGGGGGAATTTCCGAAACTGGATAGGTGTTTAATGATTCTCATCAAAATCACGCAACAAGTAGCCAGGGGAAATCGAACGCCGTCTTCTTTAAGAATCTTTAATGTTAAGAGGACTGTACCTATTACATACAAAGTCAACACTTGATGACATGTAAAAGGAAGAAAGCCTGATTATGTCTCTAAAATATTAATACTCAGATCACTGATCGTTGCTGGAATATGATCTGCCAGCTGCTTATGTATTGCCTTGCCATCTATGATCAGCGCTGTATTTTGTGGTATCAAAATAATTTTCAGGTCTGGTACGCTGCAGAGAACCATCTCTATTGCTTAGGCTGGCTGGAAACTGTAAAAGGCAATGTGTCCAAATTTCGCTAAGGTCACTTTTTCGGAATCTTGGAATCTAGCCTTTTGTGAAGAACTTCAGCTGCTTTTAAGCAATCCATTTCCTTTATGTTATTTTGACGTGTATTCTTTTTTCTGAAATTTACTCAAAGTTTTTAGCTTCATAATTTTTAATTGTGCACTAAATTCAACTTGTTTTCAAATCAGTCGTTGTTGAACAAACTGATTGGAAACATTGCAGCCTTTTTTCATGTGTTGTCAAAATATCATCTTTAATTTCAGATGGTGCTACTTGGCCAGCTGCCATGTTTATAAGTTCTTTTTAATGATATATGAATGAATTTGGCGTTGACTCAATTGAACGCATCATATTTGGAATGTCTACTTCATCCTTCAGATATCCAGACTTATTAAGTTCTTTTTTCTTATTGCAGACCTCTGCTTTTCCATCCATTTCAGTGTAGCTTCTAGAGATTTCTGCACGTTGGTTTAATGATAAAATCAAACAATGAACAGCTTTAGAATTATTAAAGAACCTAAATTGTTCACTTCTGGTCTTGATATCTTTATTCATGGTCAGTTCAATTGTCTGGTCTATTGATGTCTGACTAAAGATGTTCCGTTTTTTTTTTTTTTTTTCTGAACTAAAACATCCCCAGCAGCTAGATGCTCTGCTATTGAAGGGTTTGTATCTGGAAAAACAAGCATTCCATAAATATCCACCGGAAGATAACTGGCATAGTTCAAATGATCATATACAAAACAGCAAGGTACGATTTCTACTGCAGATTGAAGGTGAAGGGCCCAACCTCCTATCTGTGAAGCACGAATAAAATTTAAAAACAAATCTGCCATATTCAGGTGACTCATTCAAAAAGCAAAAGTTGTTAATTGACTGCATCTCTCCTGAATGAATAATGACAGTTTGCTTTCAAACTCTTAAAAATCACTTGATGAGCAGAGGTGTTAGAATTGTGTCTTGGGAAAAGCATAATATCAACTTTTAGACAAGGCAATAAATTTATATTTTTCTTTTGCACTCGATGTGACCATGAAAGTGTTTCCTCCTCGAAGCTTCAACCAGAAGTTTTACAAATCTGACACTTCGATAATGTCTGTCTTTCATGACCCCAGGTTTTAGTCTCACAAGATGATTTAAAAAAAAAACTTTCTAAATACTGTCATTTGAAATTAGTGATTGAGAAGAGTCAACTCATTTTAGCACATGATATTCTGGGATAGGCGCTTCAATCAGCATCGTACTGTGCTTCTTAATTCTAATCCTTTCAGTTTGGTATTTTTCTCTTCAGACTACTTCAATATTATCAGGAGTTAGCCGTTGCACTAACGGGGTTGATAAATATGCACACATATATGAATCCATGCGGAAACGTAGTACGTACGTACGCGCGTGCGCACACACACGCACACAAACATACAGACACACACACATGATACCTTCACACACAGTTATAGAAATATAAACACAACTCACAAGTGAGTAGAGACAAATATCGACAAATAGGTAGACTGGGGCACCTCTAATCGTCTAATGGTTAGCAATCTTGACTAGCCAATCGGCTACGAGTGAGTTCGAGTCTCATTGCGTGCCCCATTCTTTCAGCTTTGTGCTGCATCTAAGCAAAACGCTTTGTAAATTGCTGGACAGTTACATAGACTGTATATTTATTCATCCAAAAAGTTTTACCATGTGTTGTCTGCGAATTGATTATAGCATTTTCTGCGCAATCTAAATCTTTGGTTGTTTGCTTTGCCAATGTTTTGAAAAGTTAAACAATATTTCAACATACGAACAGCATTACCTCAATGACAAACAAATTAGGTTCTGTGACAATGAGACATTCATTGGTGTTAAAGACTTATGGAGAGTATGATATATTTTTTATTCAGGAAAATTTAATTTTCCCTTTATAATATCATAAAAAATTCTTATATACGAGGGTCATTAAATATGTTTCAAGACTGTTTCCGTATGGACACTTTTATTGATAGCACACACATGAAACTCTAGTTCCCTTCGAAGTAATCTCCTCCGGCTGCAATGCACTTGTGCCGTTCCAACAACTTCTGGAAGGCCCCATGGCAGTCTTCATGTGTGAACGTGTCAATGACCTTCGTCACAGCCTCGCTCATCTCCTCAATTGTCTCATAACGACACCCTCTGAGCTTAGGGAATAACCAAAAGTCACAGGTAGCAAGGTCTGTACTATAGGGAGGCTGAGGAACTGTCTTGATGCCCATCTTGGTCAAATAGTCAGTGACAAGGATGGAGTTGTGGACTGGTGCATTGTCCTGCTGGAAATGCCACTGACCCGGTTTGAAGAGTGCTGGCTTCCTCCGACGGAATCACTTCCTAAACTCCCTTAAAACCTCAAAATAGTAACCCTAACCCTAACCATTTGACCAATCAACTCAGGTGTTCTGACTTCCTTACTCCTCCCGCACCTCTCATTATCTCTCACAGACTCTCTGCCTTCCTTGAATCTCTTATGCCACTCAAAAACCGATACTCGATTCATGCAAGATGCTCTAAAAGCAGTTTGGAGCATTCCATACGTTTCTGTGGCATTTTTTCCATGTTTAAAACAGAATTGTATTGCATATCGTTCTTCTAAAGTGTCCTTACGTCCAGATTGCTTTTTTGAAATTCTCCAGCTGTGACAATCAGTCTTTAGTAGGGTGTATTCCAATTCCTGCTGCAGCTGTTGATTTGGACCTGATATCATAAAAATTGGTCAGTCATCTCATAAGATATAGAGCAATAAGATACTGATTTATCAAGAGTCTACGACAATTTCAAATGCCTGTACAAAAATGTCTTATACCTTATTGAAGGCACCACGTATGTTTAAAAGAAATGTAAAAGTCAGTTTCAAAGATTAGTATTAACCAAACTTTCAGGTTGTCAAAACTAAAGGTAAACAAGTTTTTCAGTCGCTTTTTTGTGGTTTGATTGGATAACCAATCAAAATTTGATACATGGAACGGATGCTCTTCCCAAAGTCGTAGACCACCACATTGGATTGGCTGATAAGCCAAAAACTAGTAAAAGTATACAAAATGATCTGTGATTAGTTTGCCAATCGGGCATGTTTGTTCCCAGGGGAATCATCTATAAAAATAGATTTTTGGGGGTTAGATAAGAGAAGAGATCCGATTTCCATACCAAAGACAAGAGAATATGAAAAGAAATCTCTCCAAGAACTGAAATCTCTTCAGTAAAAAGCCTTACTCTTCGAAAAATTGAATACGATAGAAAAATTGCATTAGCCAAACCCCTCAATTGTCTGCTTCTCAAACTCAACAAAAGCGACAACTTCTATCTCTCTCTATATATTGTATATATTATTGTTACACCATTGTGTTTCAATAAATAATTGTTAATTGTTAACCGTTAATTGTTATTTTTTGTCCTTAAGTTGCTAACACCTACGCAACTTGTTCCAACGAATCTTCTCGACAGTCAGAAAAAGTTCTGGATAGATTGTGTCATCCTCCATCCGTGGATCTTTCAAATACAACGTGGACACAGAAGGGACTGATAAAAAAAACTACGCAGAAACGCATGTGGTAGTCACGGACAACATTCATACACATATCTAAGGAAAATGACAAACACTAATCCCCGTTCCGTAAATAGAGTTATCACGAGCGGATTTAAGATACCAATAATTTCTGGAAAACCGACTGACCTCAAAACCTTGACTAACGGAATTAAAAAGAACGATCGGATTTACAAATTAACCGATCCGGAACTGACTAATCTTGGAAATTTACTAAGCTTTTTGCTTAGATGTGGCACAAGGCCATAAGAAAGGGGCACCAAATGAGACTCGAACTCACTCGTGTAGGTTTGCTAGTCGAGCTTGCTAACCATTACACCACCAGAGACGCCTCGGAACTGACTAATCTTGCCTACAATTTTTCAGATGGTATTTTGTCTGAGTGGATCGGTGATTATCTCGATGACCTTCTAGATGTTTCCAGTAAGGAGTTATTCGAGCAGATATCAGCGCAGTACGGAGAATTTGCAAACCCAGCCGACTTCACTCAAATTTTGATTTAGATAAATAAAGACAGAGATGAAGCTCTCGCTGATCAAGCGAGTAGAATGAACAAACATGCTATGTTGGCTTATCAGGATTCGGAGCTAAGCTGTACAAGTACAACTAGCTGAATTCGTCATTGATACATACAGCAATTTCATTATTAAAGAAGATGTAGCAAGATCTAAACTGACAAACTATTTCGAAAGCCTTATCATCGGCTCGAGAAAATGAAATGTTGCCGAAGCAAAAAAAAATTAAATTTAGAGAGTAGGATTTCTGGCAGGGTTGTTTAGGGGCAAGGAAATGCGGGACCCCATAGTATTTTAACCGCGCCCAAATTGGAAAATCATGGTGGAAGATGGTCTGGAGAGGGCCGTGGCGGTTATATTTGTATCAAACAAACACAATCAGCAATAGTAAATAAAGAAGCAAATGCTTCATTTAGATCAATTAATGCCATCAAGGGCACTGGAATTGTGGTAGAGTAGAATTTGGGGAACAGAATTGTCCAGGGTCAACTGAGGACACTTACCTTGCCTCAGACAAAAGAGAAACCAGGGCACTATTAAAATATAACCAACAATACAAAATTAATCAAAAGCCGAGTGCACGCAAAGAATGTAATCCTGTAGAATTGTCAAAAAAGAAAGACATCAGAAAAATATAAATACAAAAGGAGATGGGTGTCAGAAAGCCAGTAGAAAGTGCCAGAAAGCCCTAAAATTTCATGTTCAAGGCAAAACTTGGAAACAGTTAAAACTCCCAAAAGAAAAGGTGCAAAAGAATACAAAGTCCTTACCAAAAAAGCTCGAGCATGGTATGTAACGTAATTGTTATGAGCCGAGAGTTAGAAGTTATGATAGATTCTGGATTGGAAATCTCACTTCTAAAAACAAACGTTTTTGAGGAATTAGAAATTTATAATATAACGTTGAAAGATTCATATTGAAGTGTTACGCAGGCTAACGGACAAAAGATGGAATTATGTGGTATGTTCCACTTACCCATTCAGGTAGGAGGGATTAAAAGTTGGTCGAAGCTATATATTGCGCCGAACTTGGATCGGGCCATAATATTGGTCGAAGATGGTTTAAAGATAAACCGAGCCCAGATAAATCTTAATCCAAACCAATTAAAGTTAAAGGGGGTAAAGATCCCACTTGGTATTAATACTAGTGGTGAGTTCAATATTTACTCATTAGATGATACTAAATAACGCACCACTATTTACAGCACTGCCAAATCAATCTCCACTGGACAACAGAATGGAACCTTACACAGAATAATCCCAACAGATAAAGTACGCCCAGGGAATGAAGTTTGGTTTTGGCTGAGTCTGTGGTAAGAGAGAATAGAACAGGAAAACCCCTATATTGTGGTTTGATTGGATGACCAATCAAAATTTGATACCTGGAAGTGATAGTCTTCCCAAAGATGTAGATCACTACGTTTGATTGGCTGACCAGTCAAAAAGTAGTAAAAGTATACAAAATGATCTGTGATTGGTTATCCAATCGGAAATGATTGTTCCTGTGGGAATCCACTTGAAAAATATGATTAGATGAGAGAACAGAGCTGATATGCATACCAAAGACAAGAGAATATGAAAAGAATATCCCCAAGAATTAAAGCCTCATCAGTAAAAGCCTCAAAATTTTGTGTATTCATTTTGTATTTAAGGCAGGTAACTACATCACCCCAAGGAGATTATTTCTTAATTTTTTAACTCCGTCGGTCAGAATTATCGATAAAAGAACATATAAAATGCAGATAATAAAATAATGTACAACTTTCACTCGGGGAAAAATTGAGATTTAGACTCTACTACATTCGTACACTTGAAAACAAGTAACATTTTTTCGTATTAATTAATGTTCTTAAAACTAAACGAAGATCGCTACTGGTCCATAGCCGACATGTAGCTGGTCCTGCTGGCGTTTGATATGGCTACCTTATGTGATATATCCACACACACACACACACACACACACGTATATATATATATATATATATATATATATACGCTCATGTATTTGCATATATTCATATATATATATATATATATATGCATATATATATATATATACGTTTGTATATGTATATATATTCCTTTATATATATATATATATATATATATATATATGAGAGAGAGAGAGATAGATAGATAGAGAGAGAGAGAGAAAGAGAGAGAGAGAGAGAGAATGACTGATTAATATTGAAAGAGGTGGAGAAAGAAAGTGTCAATCAAGCGGAAAATATATTCTGACTCTTGAGGTTTTCACGACAAATTCGCTCAGTGGCTAATTTAACTTCAAACCTTCTTGAATCAGAATATATTGTTGGCATTACCGACTCTAAACTCAGCCATGTATTCAATAGTTTAATTATGTTTGGAAAAAACTAAAAGCAGCAAAAAAGGAAATATCTAAGTCAATTTAATCAAGACTCCACAAGAAGAGCAGCGACTAGGACTATAGTTAAATTGAAGGAGGCTTTATCTTAAGTATTACGTCGGGAAGGAAAAATATCTTGAGGTTTCTTGATTCATTTTTTGTAATTACTCAATTTAAATTACAAATACGAGAATATATAATTAGAGAAAACAAACAAACATTAGCTAGAAAAACCTGTAATAATCAAAAGAGTATTAATCGTAGAAGCCGGTCCACTAGACGTATTTAATAAATAGATAAAAACAGTCTGTAAAAATAGTTAACAATACCGAGCAAAATTATTCATTTCCACGTTCGCTACACTTTCAATAAAAGTTAGAAATATATCCTAAGGTTAGAAAAAAAATATTAATATTCAAAATATACAATTTCTGGACAGAATGAATTATATTTCGACTATTTTTAAAAAATATGAACTGACAAAGAATTATGTTTCGTCAAGGAGAAAACAACACTTGCACTAATCCGAACTGTGATAATTGTAAAGAAACATTCAACAGGTTTCTCCTTCTTTGGCATTCCCAGGTCATCGAGTGAGTATTTTCCGTATTATTCTAATCATTGGAAGTCTTCTATTACACCAGCGTAAACTGGGGGTCATTCACTGGAGTCTGATTGGTAATACGTATTCTCAAGTTTTCAAGATACTCTGAGTATTCTAGCTTTGGTCGGGATGATCTCGATACTCTCTGCGATTTTTAATTCCCGAAGTCTTTTTACCGAAACATTGAGGACTGGTCCAAGAGCATCCACTACGTTTGGCATCATCGTCATCCTCATATTACACACTTTGCTTTAGTTCTCAAGCAAGGTTTAAGTATTTGTATACCATTTCGTTTTCTTTCATTTTTACTCCATTGTCCGTTGGAAAAGCAAAATTCACAAGCTGTCAAGCTATTTACTTCTTGTTAATTAACACCAGTTATGTCCTTATAGCTGGGATTTGGTGATCCGTTTGTAGCGAAAGATCCCCCCACCGCCAAATGTATGCATCTTATTTTCTTGGGTGTATTAAGGTTTGTGTATATACCCTTTGTCAGTATGACCAAATTCTAATCTCTTGCACTATTCTCTGTGCATCACTTTTCCACTCAGTCGATTGCTTTTGTACAGTTTTTGTACAGAGGACTTGCCAGCATCGAAGACAGCGTTGACGCATCAATACAACGACTCGAAGACTACATAGAAAAACACGAACGAGGACTGATTACGGCCATCAGAAACAATACTGACAGCACGATAGATAACAGAATAATAATAACTTGGACACTTGGAGGTGCCCGTGGTGTAATGGTTAGCGTCGTAGGAAATGGACACGGTGACACGAGTTCAAACCCTGGACAAGACTGATTGCATTTCACATAGCACTAATACCCTTGGGAAAGGTATGAATCCAATTATTTTCCTTCCAGCTATGGGTAAATAGTAGGGCAGGCAGGGTTTTTCAGGCTTGGTAAGGCAACTAGTCTCGGAGAAGGAAAACTATGAATTCAAACCAGTTAAACTCCGCTTAAAGTTGATCTTGTGTCATATCCTGCCCGAGCGGTGGGGTTGGTAAATATGATAACTAGGAAACAAAAATGGGAAGGAAAATAACTTTATGGGCGTTTTAAACGACTAATAAACAACATCTCACACGACAAAACATGGAAATTGTTAAGAAAAGGAAACTTTAAGAGAAAACAGAATCTCTCCTAATGGCAGCACAAAACAGCGCCATAAGAACCAAACATATCAAGGCGAGGATAAATAAGACGCAACAAAATAGCAAATCTAGGCTATGCGGTGACAGAGAGGAAACCTTCAATCACATAATTAACGAATGCACCAATTTCGCTCAGGAGTACAAGGCTAGACACGACTGGGAAATGTGCAAGAAATTCAAATTTGACCATGCCAACGAATGGTATATGCACAACCCAGCACCTGTCCTTGAAAATGACACACACAAACTCCTATGGGACTTGGACATACAAACGGATCACCTAATCTCGGCCAGAAAACCAGACCTTATAATAATCAACGAAAAAGAAAATCTGCAAAATTGCTGCCCTCGCTGATTACTGAATAAAACTGAAAGAAAGTGAAAAGAGAGATAAGTACTTCTATCTTGCTTGAGAAATGAAAAAACTATGGAACATGAAGGTGAAAAGTATACCAATTGTGATTGGTGCTTTTGGCACGGCAACTAAAGGATTATAAAAGGGTCTGAAGGATTTGGAAGTTGCTGGCTGAGTGGAGACTATCCGAACAACAGCATTATTGAAAATGGTCAGAATAATGAGAAGAGTCCTGGTGACTTGAGGGGACTTACTGTCACTCAATCTCCAGTAAAAGACCATCAGCTTACGCTGATGTGAAAAACTCCAATGAGTAAATAATAATAATAATAAATACTATTATTATTATTATTATTATTATTATTATTATACTCCGAGCGGGTTTTTCACTAAAACTCAAACTGATGCTTTTTTGCTAAAGTTTGAATGACAGCAAGTCTCTTCAGGCTTCGCGGTTTCTTCGAAGAATCCAGGCTGATTTTTGTAGTGCTCTGGTCTCGATGGATTTGATTCATCCTCTAATCTCCAGTACATTAATCCTCTTTTCAGTGATTTAAAAGATAATTCCAAGGGCCCTTACTACAATTGGTAGCACTCTCACCCTCATGTTCCACAACTTTTTCAGATCTCTGGCAAGGTCCAGTAAGTTATCTACCTTTTTGCCTACTTTCAATTTCATTCTGTCGTCTGCTGACACAAGAAAATCTTGATGATAATTTCTCCTTCGTTATTATTGTTGTTGTTGTTATTTACTCCCTATGGGGCAAATTTTATCGGTTTGTTTACCGGACTGGGTGTGGAAGATTCAGAAAGTATATGCTTTTCTTTTTGTTCATTTTGCAAAAGATGTCATATTCTCCCATCTTTCCGGTATAAGAAAATAATCTATCAATGATTTCAATCTTAAGAGGCGCTATATTCCACCCTTGTACTCTGATACTGAAACCGTTCACCGATCGACTATTTGAACTTTATCAGACATTTAGCGTCAGTGGGTGATATCGATCTATTATATTGACAACTTATAAGATCGATAATGCGTCTCGTTCAATGCCTAATTGATCGATCGACATTGAAGGAGAGTAATATGATTTGGAAATACCAACAATGCTTAGACCATATTTCGGGTGAAAATGCCAAGATTTTCCATGACATTTTCCCTTTGAATTGGCTCTCAAATTGATACTATCAAATGTATCTTCGCACGAAAGAGGGATTACAAAAAGTTTCCAAAGTATTCACGAATGTCTGCTATATTTTCCGTAATTCTATAACTAATTTTTGAATATAGAGTCAACGGTGCATTCATCAGACAAAGTGGTCAGATGTACGCATGAGCGAGTAACTGACAGTTACCAAGCATCGTTGATATGTACATAATTTTTTTAAATAGAGGAATATGTATTATAAATTGAATTACCATGACAAGAAAATCAAGCAAGCACTAAGTGTGACATACGGAAACAGACAGACCTTATTAGGTTCCATCAGCAATATACACCGCAATACTTTTTGATTAGTCGCGCATTTACCATGACGAGTTGATTTAGGAATGCATTTGTGCGATGTGGACCAATGGTTCAGGGGTAGTGTTTCGGCTGTTCATTCTATGGTAGCTGGTTCAATCTCGAGTGGGGAAAAACCACGGAATATACTGCTGATAAAACCTAATATGGTTGAAACAGCTGTCCAGTGTATGTAATTCGCAATGCTTGGCGGATTTTCTTGTCATGGTAATTCAATTGATAATCGTTGACTTTGTTTACGCTATTCTCAGTTAAATATACTCGCTTTATTAATGTTATTGAGCACTTATTATTCATAGATATATCAAACTATATCATCAGTATATATATATATATATATATATATATATATATATATATCTTCAGGATTTTCTCTAGGTTTCTACGAGATCTGTCATAAACAAGAAAAAACAGGGAAGTAAAGAAAATGTGAGTCTTTTGATCTTTTTACGCTTCAGGTTTATAAAAACTCAACAAACAAATTCGATATTAACTTTTTTTGTCTTTTTATGGTTACTTATAAAATAAACACTTTAGATATTGGATTTAAAGTTATCAAATTTTAAAAGCATAGTAATGAGATGATTTTCATATGTTGTTAGCAGAAACGCCGATTTCAACGGCCAAGGTCCTTGAATATTTCAGTGAAGAAAATTAAGTTATTTAGAGCGAGTTTTTTTTTTTTTTTTTTTTAAGTAATCAAAAATAGTTGCTGATTGAGAAAAATCGCTTTTGGGGTTTTTCATAAAATAATTAATAATGATTAGGAAAACAGGATGATTTTTAAATTTGAATCGGCAAATCAGGTCGTTCCACT
Source organism: Sepioteuthis lessoniana (assembly GCA_963585895.1). Classification (NCBI taxonomy): domain Eukaryota; kingdom Metazoa; phylum Mollusca; class Cephalopoda; order Myopsida; family Loliginidae; genus Sepioteuthis; species Sepioteuthis lessoniana. The sequence continues at coordinate 92,370,536 of OY757928.1, read as the reverse complement.
GAACGAAAACTGTCAAGTTCAGTAAAATGTAAGAAATTCTACTAAACATGAATTAGTAAACTCTGAAATAAAAACAACTAATAAGCATAAACAAGTTTAGATATTTTGACTCAACAATTTTGCTTGACGTACATTCACCCAATCAACTACATCTTATCATGATGGGGATTCATATATTCGTGCGTAATCGAAACTACGTCACCACCGATGTCACGATTTCTTTAGTTATTTATTTATAATTTAGTTATTATATTTATATCACGATCGCTATGATTTTATTTAAATCTTAATAGCTTTATATTATTAATACTATTGACATGATCGACTTACTAATAATATGCCATTGTATTTATATATACAACCTAATAGCAGTTTACAATGTGAACGGTAGGGCGAATTTGCATATTGGTCTTAAAGAGTGATTATGATAAATATTTGCTTTGTATTATTGATTTATAATTTTTTAAAATTTTATTTTGATAAATATGAGCGAAAATTCCGTGAATAAATCTTAAAAGAAATCCATTGACAAAATGAAATAACTATAATTTTATTCTTTACAGTTTAATTTCATTAGATTATGAAAATTTTGCAATGAAAGCCAGAAGTGACGAAAAGAACTAGCAAACAAGCTGTTCCATTATTAGATTATTCCACCTCTGTTTCAAATAAATTCAAACTTGATAATTTAATTTCGAATGATATTAAATGCTACTTTTTATTTTATAATTTCTATTTTGCTTTGTCCAATATTAATATTTTTAATACCCCCATAAATAAAGCCTAGATAAATCGCTAGAATAAATATATAACGGCAAATTTTTCATTAATCTTCGTCTTTTAATATATTTTATTATCTAAAACCTTAAATATTTGCGACTGTGAGGCGCATATTTATTTCTAGTTCATGCAATACATGGATGTGCAATCCAGGTTCCTTTCATAAGCTTATTTTTAAGAGAGAGAGAGAGAGAGAGAGAGAGAGAGAGAGAGAGAGAGAGAGAGAGAGAGAGAGAGAGAGTATTGTATATCAAAGAAAATATTTGAAAGGGTCGGATCATGACTCGTTTTTTTATGAAATATTTTTGCCTAATATTTCACATTAAATTCTTCTCCCTCATTTTTTAAATATCTTACTTAGTTTCACAAATACATCTCAAAAACTTTCATACATTTAAAACTCTCTCTCTCTCTCTGTATATATATATATATATATATATATATATATATATATATATATATATATATAAGGTCATTCAGTAAATAATGGGAAGTAAAAGGAATCTTTTCTTAAATTTTTCCCTGAATGTAAACACAACCTTACTGATTGTTGGTTTAAAGCAAGATCTATGTTAATCTAGGAAAAACATCAGTAGGTATTCAACACAGCAGAGATTATATATATAGTGCGTCCATTTTCGACGATACCTATATATATATATATATATATATATATATATATATATATATATATATATATATGTATGTATGTATGTATTGCTATTGGCGTAAATGGACACGCAACACGAGTTTAAATCCTGGACAAGGAAGTTTGCATTTCATATAGGATGGAAAAGGTACGAAGTCAACTAGTCTCCCTTCATATATGGGTAAATAGAAAGGCAGACTGAACCCTCTAATTTTGGTAAGACAACTAAACAAGAAGAAGGAAAAATTTTGATTAAAACCTTTTAAACTTTGTTTCGCTTCCGGCTCGAGTGGAGGTGTGTGTGTGTGGGGTTTTGGTGTATAAATTTCATTAAAGAAAAAAATTGCCGACAAGAAAACCTAGTGACACAATTTTCCGGGTTATAAACTTTTTCGAAAATTGCGGAGTGGGCAGGGGTTCAAATATGCTTACTGTAACGCCTACAACGTTGTAAGGTCCTAAAGAAACGGAGTTTTCCTGCCTATTATAATTCCGATGATGAGACTCCTGTTCTTGTGTTCTAGAGAGTGAGGAGCACTCCTTCATTTTCCTTTCTCTCATGTCTACTCTGATTAGGAGTTTTAATAGTGCGGGAGAGAAAAAATTGCTTAAAATTATTAATATTTAATGAGGCCGTACGTAAAAAAAAAGACTGCAATGAAACATCTACACAAAAATATGAAAATGAATTTACAATTAATGGGATTCCTTATGTCCGAGTGTAAGTTAAACCTCAAAGTGTTGACATTCTTATAAAATCAATCAATCATTTTTAGACAAAACTGCAAAGCTATCACAAGCATGATTATAAATCCCACTAAAACCCATTTAGCGATATCCAGATCCCTTACATAAGCTTTTGGAGGGTGCCTCATTAAGTGTAAGGGTTAGCAAGCTAGACTTGCAAAGCTTCACGAGAGAGATCAAGCCTCATTCGGTGCCCCATTCATACGGCCTTATTCCACATCTTAGCAAAATCTTAGTAAATTACTACATAAGCTTTTGGAACACATGCTTTTTTGTTTGTTTTGCATTGCTTTCTTTAAGGCCATCCAGGCAATTAACAGGCCTTTATAACACATAACCAATGGATAAAACATTTATCTATATTCTCAAGCGGTGCTCTCCGATGTACTGTCCGCTATTTCAGATGACCTGATAACTTATTTATAAAAAAATTCACCAGATAATCAACTGTTTCTGTTTATCTCAAAAGGGAACATAGTTAACTGTTACAGCTCCACGGTAGGAACTGTTGACAGATTCCTTTCCTTATCCAACATTATCTTTCGACTTCATCTTTTTCTGCGTATCAACGAAAATGACTTGAATTTTGTTAGTGAACTTTAAACATAAGAAATAGCGGCAATTGGAGACTATTCTTTGAGTTGATAACAACATAGAAGTTATTAGCTTTATTTTTTTTTTTTATCTGAGACAGAGAAAATACAAAAATGATCTCAAAGAAAAGTTCATTGATCTTTTAAAGAAAAAAATCCCCTAGGCGATATTTGCAATTATATTGTCTAACGGAATAACAGTTTTGTGGGTTTCTTTTATTGTGCAGACTCCAGAATGGTTAAGAACTTTTATTTCTTGCCTGATTCGACGAAAGAAGCAACAAACTTTTTTAAATAAACTTTTTTACACTGTTGCAAAATTGATAGACATACAAACGCACACACTAATATATATATATATATATATATATATATATATATATATATATATATATATATATATAGGGGTTGGGTAAAAAGTTCGTAGCCTCACCAATATACTCTCATAGAACATGAGCAAATGAGGTTTATTTTCAACATACCCCCCCTTGCACCCCATACAACTTTGCAGTACTCGGATCCCATTAGTCAAAAAATCATCAAGTCTTGATAGGAGTTTTCAGATTATGAACTTTTCAGACCACACACACACACACACATATATATATATATATATATATATATATATATATATATATATATATATATATATATATATATATATATATATATATAAGTAAATTTGGCGACCTTTGTCGAGATCGACCCGAAGGCTCCGTTTCTACTACACCGATGTGTAGCGGAGAGAGTTGGTCATTTCCTTGAACAGCTAAACTTTTCCTTTGATATGTATCTTACAGTGCTGGGTGTTAAGCAAGGAGGTTTCAAGTACCATTTTTTGAGTCTTTCTTATGACTCGACCTGGGATCGAATCCCGGTCTCCTGTGTCATTTGCGAACACTCGATCCACTTGACAATGGGCCGGTATATATATATATATATATATATATATATATATATATATATATATATATATATATATATATGCGTGTGTGTTTATGTGTGTGTGTGTGTGTCATGCTATAGATTTCTGAAGAACTATCCGTACAAAATATGCCTATTTGCTCTTAATAATTTTCAATATTGACTGCAAAGATCTCTCGGACTTTTATAAGATTTTTTAAGGTGTGTGTATGTCTTCACTTGCACGCAAGCATGTGTATATAGTTTGCACATGTATGTATGTATGTATGTATGTATGTATTACTCTTCAGAATTTTTTCACACCGGCTTTAACTGTTGATCTTTCACTGATGGTTGAGTGACATTAAGTCTCCTCAAATACCCTTGACTCTTCTCATTATTCTGGCTGTTCTTAACAATGCTGTCGTTTGGATGGTTACAGCTCGTCCTCCAATTTTCAGTTTTTCCAGCCCCCTAACTAAGCCTTTAGAGATCTTTCCATCTGCACCAATGTACAATTGGTATGACTGTCAACTTCATGTTCCATAACTTTTATAGTACCCTGACAAGTTATTATTATTATTATTATTATTATTATTTGAAATGAACATGCCGCAAAAAAAACCTACAACAGATGATAATTGTTGCGAAGAGTTGGTTTTCGGTTATAGATCATTACCAGTAAACCAATGCGCCACAGTAGTATCCAACTCAAACACCATGGGGATTCCAGATCAAAATGTAACCATTTAGAATAATCATTTGATTTCACTCCTTTCCCGCAAAGAAGAATGAATTAAAAGATATAAAAGTTGAATTAGCCGACAAGATGACACGAAATGATACGTCAATACGCTAAACGAAAAGAGAATTAGCGTGAAATTCATGTGTGAAGCAGCCAAATAGACAGTCAAACAGACACATAGATAGATATATAGATAGATAGAATTCAATGAAAATAAGGCATACATTATTTATGCATTTGACGTAGTTCAGACCATAAAAAAGTAGAGAGCGCTATAAAATCAAATTTAAGATATTCTGTGACTTAAAAAAAAGGTGAACTCTTCTTTTACTGTTTTTCTAAGACCAATATCTACGGATGTCACTTTGGGAAAATTATTTTCCAAATTCGAGTTCGCGAAGATTTGATTGAAAGTTTTCAAACTCTTTTGAGAAATAGTTGAAAACTCACTTTTCTACAAATTTTCGCAACCTCTCATTTTTGTATGTCAGGTTCTTGCTTTTGTTAAATCAAAATTTCGGCGATAATCGTTTTTTATTTATACGTTTCTGCTGTGTTTTTACTCGAGCCAAATATTCCAGGAAATAGTGAGACGATTTTTATAGTGATTTTATGCGTCAACTCAAAAAAATTAAAAAAAAAAAATGGATCTCAAAGGAAACTAAGCTGAAAACACTGATACAAAAAATGAAATACACGCTGACATATACACATACATACATACAAATTATTACGCACACTCGCAAACAGGTTGACACACGCCCAAATAAACGCACACATACACACACACGCACACACACATAGTGATACATAAGGATACATACGTATATATTTATATTAGCATATATACTGCATTTTTCCGTATTTTCACGGCCGTCCCTATATCCCAAGGGTGAATTTCACACAGGTTCCTCGACCTGCATGTAAGGGTGGTTGACACAATAGATTAGCTTCGTCTACATTGCACTTTTCGTTGCACCAAACAAAAAGAATGTGGTCCTGTTTTTTTCTTAGGAAGTACAATGCCGCAAGAACTAAATGAAAGGTAAATATTTTCCCCAGGCAACTAAAAACGTGGAATACGTACCTAAACACTGAATAGATAGATAGATAGATAGATAGATATGGAGAAAAATAGATTGAAACAACACAAGAATGGGATGAGTTGTTTTGAATAAATCTTGCAAGCAAGACCCTCAAAACAGTAGTTGTACAGGTTTATACCTCCTATCTCAAAAAACTTTCTAAGGAAGACGAATAAGATATGCTGGCTATTACTGATGAAGTATGGCCGAAATGAGAAGCGAAGTTCTCTTGTGGATTCCTACTCGTTGATACTCAAGAGTTGACTGAACAGCGATTATTTACATACATCATCTCTGTATGCAGTCAAGAGCACCTGGCAGGAGTGATGAATGATCCTATTTACCAACCCCTCCGCTCGGGCAGGATATGACACAAGGTCAGTTTTTAAGCGGAGTTTAACAGGTTTGAATTCAGAATTTTCCTTCTCCTAGACTAGTTGCCTAACCCATGCTGAAGAACCTAGTCTGTCCTACTATTTACCCATAGCTGGAGGGAGAATAATTGGATTCATAAGATGAATGATAAAATGGTGGATGGCTAGAAAGAGCCTGGGAACTCTGTACTATCAACATGACTTTATGATGATGATGATGATGATGATGATGGATATAAACATGTGCGTGTGTGTATGCATATGCGTTGTTTCGGTCCCAGCTTCGGGAATCTAGCCTGTCTAGCCATACTGAAGAGTTCTGATAGAACGAAACAGGTCTGTCTGTGGATGACAATGTATATGCTCCCCTACCTCTGTGGGGTTGAGCTCTCAAGCGAAGGAAGGAATGGTTGCCACTAGCGTAAAGCAAGGCTATTCAAATGAATTGAGCTCTCGGTAGCCGTTAAGCGGATATATGTAAACAAGAACAAATCTGATACATAAGCGTTTAAATTTCCTTCGCTTGCGCTGGTTTCCTCGTGGCTGAGTGGTAGAATCTTGGATTGGCGTTTAAGTCAGCCAGGTTTAGATCCTAGCTTCGGGAATTTAACCTGTCTAAACAATGAAGAGTTGTGATAGAACGAAACAGGTCTGTCTGTGGATGACAATATATATATATATATATATATAAGTGGGTGATTTTTATCGCACCTCTAAGGTCGCTGTTCAATGTCCATTAAACTAGACGATTTATTCAAAATTACATATCAAGCGTGTTTGGACGCAGTTGTATAGGATTTTATAACTTCATTCTGAAAAGTCATCGGTCCAACCAAGAAAAAATAAACAAATGTCTTAGACCAAATATACAATTCCATGTACTAATTCTACAGTTTAACACTCATGGGACATCATGTCAGTTGTCGTTATAACCTTAGAAATCTTTCAGACATTAAAAATCGGACAAGACTCGTACGGTAGAATATAAAAATCAATAACTGCATTCTGAGACATTTCATCAAATATGCTAGAAACCGAATATCAACAAACAAATATTCATTCTACTGTTTAACTCATAAAAATGTTTATATAAACTGATAGTAAATGTAATTCCCTAACCACTACGCCTAAAATAATGCTTGGCAGGTTGATATGCCCTTAAAATAAATTAATCAATAAAAAAATTGATATTGTCTTTGCTTTTACCCTGTAAAATTCGGAATGTGATTCTGTGTTTATTGCAAAAACTTTCAAAAGCCTGGAGTTTCTCCAAAGCATATATTTTTAATGTAAAAGAAGTGCTTTTGCGTTGCGTTGAAATTTTTCCATAAAAGTTCATTGACACAAGGAAGTATAATATTATTTGTACAACATCAACAAGAAATAGATAAATAAAAAAGAAAGCAAATTATGCAGTTTTTCAAGTATTACCTAAGGCGAGGCTCTAAACATGATTTTGTGTGGGAGATTGCAAGAGACATTAAGTTTTTCAACATCAAAAACCGACTGAGATTTTCAAAACTTAGTTGTAGTTATATTCTGTTAATTTGAAATCCATTATTTTGATTTCAAAAGCTTTGAAAACTCTTTTGTGATTTCGTTACTACGGCCCTTTGAATAATCCTATCACCCGGGTTTTTAACGTGTTTATTTCTGCATGAATTAGTTCGATTTTTTGGTATCTTAATCGATCAAAGCAGAAAACAAGAAAAAATTGAACACACCTGATTGACCTCGTAATCCTGGTGGATGAAAAACTGACTGTCACCAAGTGGCGGAAACTCTCTGTCTATGCCAATCGGTGACTGTCAGCTTTTCAAATTTAAATCTTCTTATGCTCTCCCAGGTCGCGTCATACCAAAGACTTTAAAAATGCTACTTGATACCTCCTTGTTTAACACTCAGTAATATATCGCAGGTAAAGTGGAGCAATCCAAGGAAAGGAGTAGCACCCCCCCCCCCTTCACCTCGGTGTAGTAGCTATTGAAAAGGGAGCCTTCTGGTCACGCTCGACTACGGTCGCCAACTTTTAGATGCTCTATAACCGATATTAAACATCGTTCATTGAAAAATATAACAATATATATATATATATATATATATATATATATATATATATTAAGAGAGAACGGGACATTTGTAAATTTAACCCGTCAAAAATATTTTAGATCAATGCACTTGAACATTATTTTTGAGTGATTGATTTATTGATTGATTTTTAACGACATCTAAACACGTTTGATGTTATTCTATGTCAAGAGGTTAGGGAATTGCGTTTATTGTACATTTATATCTGCATTTTTGGTATAGTTTTTCTCAGTCTTTCCACCGTAATGAGAGCCACATAAGACCGTCAGTGTTTTCTCTGACACGTTTGAGAGACAGATGTGGCTTTTAAACCGTATTGAAAATATAGGATTAAATCTGTGAAAATGCGTGAGTTGACTTCTCTAATTTCCCTTCAACAGTGAAAGAATTAAAAGGGTCTTTTTTGGTACATGGCCCGATTGAATATGAATAATTTCTAAATTGAAAGATTTGGCCTGAATAGATACTCTCTCAATGGGTCTGAGGGGCCTGGGGCCAGAGGGAACCTGGAACGAGAGGAAACCAGAGAAATCTGGCAATGAAGGGGTACACCACATCCCCCAGAGATCTTGAAATGTACTCTCACCATCTCATGTAGTTTGTATCATACCAGGGACACCCATTTTTAAAAGTGTTTTTACTCCTTTTTAAGAGGAGATTATAATGGTATTCTAGGCCTCGCCGACAGAGTGATACTATTTACCAACCCCTCCGCTCGGGCAGGATATGACACAAGGTCAATTTTTAAGCGGAGTTTAACAGGTTTGAATTCAGAGTTTTCCTTCTCCTAGACTAGTTGCCTAACCAAGGCTGAAGAACCTCGTCTGTCCTACTATTTACCCATAGTTGGAGGGAGAATTATTGGATTCATACTTTCCCCAAGGGTATTAGTGCTATGTGAAATGCAATCAGTCTCGTCCAGGATTTGAACTCGTGTCGCTGTGTCCATTTCCTACGACGATAACGACTACACCACGGGCACCTCCATAAAGAGTGATATGTCTTCGAGAATAAAGCTATTTCCAATAAAAAATGCCAACAAATCATTCTTTTCTTGCATCTGCTGCAAATTTTATTGTTTTGGTATTATTTGGCTGGTTTCTTGTTTCGTTTATTAATTCTTGCTTCGTGGAACTTTAAGGGGAAGAGCATCCTTTAAGGCAAGATCATGTTCCCCTTAAAGTATTAAATACTATATTCCATTTATAATAAATAAAGACGGGTTTTCATTCTTCTAAAACTTTAAACATTGAACAAGAATTATTGATTAAGCATGTTGGTATGAATTTCACCCGAAAGTTTTGGAATCGGTTACAAAGTGCATATCGATTATACTACATTTGGAAATAGTTCTCACGGCTGAATTGTTAACGAACTTGCTACAGCAGGTGTTCTAGATAGCTTTGATTATTCAATCACCAAGACCAGAGTAGTTAGGCATCAAAAGAATATCAGAAACACTATAAGATATACTACAAGACATAATAATGATTCCATTGAAAGGTTAGTGTTAGGTTTAGGGTTAACCTAGTTTTTCTCAATGTTGTTTCTTGGTTCAAAACAAGTAACAAAATAATCGAAAAATGGAAAAAATGTGATGGAATAAAAAAAAAAGTTTTGCTGTGCATAAATATCATAAGAAACTTTAAGAGATAAACATTAAGAAAGAAAACGTGAATGAGGAAAGTAGAAAGAAAGAAAAAACATGCGACAAAGATGGGAAGAAAACAAAAGAAATAAGATGGAGAATTACTTCATCAGTTAAAGAGAAAGTTAGAAGGAAAGAAGAACAACTTAAATCTAAACGAGAGAAAAATAGAGAGATCAGAAATATTCAAAAACACAATAAAGTGATATCAATCGAGGCGGAGACTCCAGGTGAATCTGTAGACTTGCCATTACATCCGGGTTCAATCTTTTTCTGGTGTGGTAATTCCTCATATTCTTCCATTTATGGATCAAAACGATATATTCAAAAATAATTCGTATTTGATAAGACTATGCACAAAAAGAAATATTTTAAGAAACAACGAAAATGTCAATATGAACGTACAATGAACGCGATTCCCGAACGGCTCGTATAAAATGACACTAGACGGCTTGACATGCCATTAAAATCAATAACTCAACACTACTAAATGGAAAGTTCTGAAAATTTGCAAGTGTAGCTCTGAAAGTAATAACCTCTGTTTATTTCTATGAAAACTACAGCAGTCACAGGGAGAAATATAAGATCATTGGAAAGAACACATTTCCACCAACAGAACGTTGTTTTCACACGTGGTTACCCCCATTAGCGAGTAACAGGAGCCAATATTCACTCCTGGTAAAAGAGATGTCTTAAATATGATAATACTCTGTATTTGATGATGAGGCTTTATTTAGAGCACTTTGTGGAATCTAGAGAATTCGTTTATTGCCATTACTCTCTTGTCGACGCTTATACGGAGAGCTGGTACCTGTTATGGGTTAAATAGTTATGTTTAAATATAATGATTATTGAAAAAGTGTCTTTGAAACATTAAATTGTGCGAAAACAAATGCTCATAATTATTAAATAGGAATTATTAGTTTAAGTTAATTTTACAAACTGTGAGAAACACACTTAATTCTTTACGATAAGTTAGACGTATTTTTACTTGCTGCGCGTAAGTATTCTAGGTATGACATTAAACTGCATACAGAGGTGCTGTAAGCAGTAGGGAGCACTCTTTCATTGCTATTACTTTTAAGTCCAAATTGATCTGTTTAAAAATTATCCCGTTAGATAGAAATAATTCATATCCTATTACCGTGTGTAAATTATTTTTTCTAAGACTAGTCACGAGTTAAGAATTTTTACGAAAGATTACTATTGCTAATTACTTGCAAATTATTTCTGTTATATTAGAAAACTAGAAACCATCTTAGTGTAAAAAAATTATTATTAAATTGGAATAGTTATTTTAAACCATTTAATTTGCATAAATTATTAGTATTAGATAAAAATACTTAAAACTGTACTGGGTAAGTCTCTGAGTTGTTCTGGCTATGATGCTGAACTATGGCTTCGAAGTAAGCGAGTTGGAACTCCAGTCACGCTACCATGTTCATCTTTAGGACTAACAACCTTGGGAATGGTATAGAGCCGCGTATCCTCACGGCAATGATTAAATAGTATAACTACCTTCCTTTTTCAAGGATTGCTTTTGCATTAAATAAATCCCGAATGTTAATATGCCATTTAAACAACCAAACCCAATCTAACCAAAACTTGGAACCATATTAATGTATTTAGATTATTTGAATCAAATATGAATATTTGATATCATTTTACCGTATGCAAACAAATGATTTTTTACAAATTCAAAAATACAATGAAAGACTGAAAATAGATTTAGGATTACAATTTTACATTTACTGTCAGATCGATCACTGCATTAAATAACCCACAAGGAGTTGACATACCGTTCAACAAATACACCAAATCAAAAGAGGAAAAATAAAAATGAGAAGTGAATTGACTTGTACTGATCCGCTAGATTAGCTCATCAACAATTACACATTGCAAGACATTTTTATTTGACTCATCTTTGATTTTCCGTTATTTAAAACCAGATGTATGGGACACTCAGTAAGAATCAATGAGGTTTTCCTTTGGCACATGACCAATACTGTGGGACAACGAGTAAGAATGAAAGAGGTCGGTTGTGTTTTATAGCATACTAACCCATGTTGGTTATTTAATGCCAAGTCTTACATATATATTGTTGGTTGGTTGGTTGGTTGGTTTTGTTTGAGTTTTGTGGCATATCAGCGCTTATAGGTTATTTAATGCCAAATCCTGTTTAGAGATATATATTCAATGTAAATAGTTTGTAAAAAATAGTTAGTGGTTAAAAACTATACGCTAGAACTTGTTTTTACTCATAGTTAAATGGTTTCAACTCAAAATTACCAATTTGTTTACACATAGGGAAATAGTTTTAAGTATTGTTACGTAACAGTAACAATATAATTTAATATTAAACTGCTAAAAATTTTTTTACTCATTGATGGTACCCTAACAGGTACTAGCTCTTCGGGTCAGAGTAGACCTGGGAACAATGACAATAAAGGGGTAATCCTCATTTATATAAACTCCAGAATTATATATATATATATATATATATATATATATATATATATATATATATATATATATATATATATATATATATATATATATACGGCTTATAAACGAATAGTTTATAGGTAATATTTTCAAACGATTCAGATTTCTTTTATTCGCACACATTAGTTTCAAGTATTGCCGTTTGTTGTTTTAATGTAGTAAATAGTTTCTATTGAATATAGCAGGAATAATTCTATCTAGAACTAATAATTTTATTTGTCAAATACTTTCAAGTACTCTGACTGTTTTCATAGAGTTAAAGGTTTTCAAATATTGCCATCAAATACAAATTATTCATTTTAATATTAATCATTTATTTTCACACAGTTAAATGGTTTCAAATATAGTAAATTAATTAATAGTTATATCTTACCCATAGACGGGACCTTAACAGATACTACCTCTCCGTGTCAGAATGGAACTGGTTGTAATGTTAATGAAGGAGTATTCAACATTCCTCCGAGCCCCGGGATTGGAGCCTCACCATCGGATGGTTTAGTGTTATATCAAGGATACACGTATGTGGGGGGCTTATCCCTTTGTAGAAATGGAGTCAGCGTATTCTACAGCCCAGGCCTTTATAAGAATCAAATTTACTAGCAATAAGATGCTAAACAAATTTGCTTATTATTGCACTATGCACGGTATCCTTGCTAGTTTAAGAAAGTGGCCTAACAATTCTTTATTCAAGAATATCACTTCTACGACTCATAGTCAGGACACGCTTAAAGCCTAAAGTACCGATTCCATCCAGAGTCCTGAAGTTAAGCAACGACTAAATTGTTCACGATTTAGATGAGAAAAATACAACGCTAAGACAAGGAAATGAGTGAAAAAGAAAAAAATTAAATGTAAGAGAGAAATGTGGGAAAGATATAATTAGTTGAAAATATCGTGAAAAGATGAAGACTTACATCAAAAGAAGAAAGAAAAATTGAGAAAAGAATTAATTATTGAAAAAACTATCAAATAAAAAAATAAAATACTTAATTTCCAAATTTATAATAAAATTAACCAGAAGTGACGTTAAAGCGCTGAAAATAGATATGAACAAGAAGCAGCATATTTGTAGTGAAATGGCCTTAAGCTTTTTTGACAGATTATATCCTTTTGAGATTCATTTACTTTATGGGAAATATCGTGAGAAATGGGACTCAGCTAATCAAGATCAAATCTTTATCAAGGTTTGGCTGGTCTCTAAAACCTTAATACGGCAACCAGTCTATGAGAAACTCTTTCAAGCAGTTGTCATCCGCTATAAAAATGAACTCGAGTCCAATCGCGAGTCCCCGTGGATTAATAACGAATATATTAAATGAAAACACTGTAATAAATGATTTAGAACTCCACTTGAACTATTACGTTCACTTTTGAACTAATTCTCTTAGGAATTTTGTTATGAGTTGAATAGTATTACTACTTTTCTTCAACAACGATGGCTTTTGGCAATAAATAACCCTCGAAGAATGAGATAACATTAAACAAAGAAACCAAACCGAACCGTGTCTTGTATCGGCGGAAGAGCCGAGCAAATACATAAAGACTAAGAAGTTGCCAATTCCACCTTCCCTGGATGCTCATAATTATACCCATGCTCCGTCTTTATTCTGAGATTTTCTTTTTTAAGTGCCTACAGCTCACTAGAGTTTAAGCATGTACCGTAAGTAATGAGGGGGTTTGGATTCCTGACCAAGAAAAACTTATTAAATCCTAAAAGATGATTAATGAAAAGATAGAAATGTGCAAAATTGGCAAGAAAACATTAACGTTAAAAAGAAAACGAAAAGGCAAACAAAAATATATATCAATGGAAAATATAACACATTTAAAATTGTTTTTCTTTATTATTTTGGCAAAACCTGAAAGTTTTCCTGATTAGAAATATGACAGTATGGCTATCTAATTAAATAAATCTCCCTGAATTCCCGGAAAAAAATCAGATTTTATTTTGACCAAATAACACACTGTCAGTTCACAGATATACTTTGCGTCAATCGTTCAGAGTAACATAGTGAAATATAAAAAAAATGTAATTGTTATGTTAAGAGACTTTTACTTGTAAATTCCACTGGATCGCCCACATTTTTTGGACCAAAACTTATGTAAGGTTTGGTTATTTAATGGCATATCAACCTTTGTAGGTTTTTTAATGCCAAAGCTATTCTACTTGAAGAACCATAGTAGTACAATTTAACCCATAGTTGGGAGGATAAGGGGGTTCATATCTTTCCCAAGGAAGTGAACGTAATAGCACGACTGGAGTACTAAATCGCTTCCTACGATTCTGCAGTCCATCGCTTTAACCATTACACCACAAGGACACCCCGAAGACTTATGTAAGTTTCATTTGTTACAAGTGAAAACCTTATTTCTATGTCAGGTTTTCTTGGGTTAAACGAAGAGGTAGAATCTTTGTTTCTTAATTAATTTGCACGAAATCCTTGAAAATATTGAACATCATCATTTATGCAATGATAGGTGTTTCTGACAAGAATACTAAAGTTGTATTTGTGCACCCAGAATAAGATCAAGTTCTCTAAAAACGTGGAATTTTTTTTTATTAACAAAAAAGAAAGCTATAAGTTATTAGATATGCAGATGAAAGTATTCATAATTTTTCATGTATAGAAATTTAATTGTCCATAATAAGTAAATACAAAATAAGAAAAAAAGTAGAATATAAATATATTATGTTCGTCTGAATTTTTACAAATTTAAATGTATTTATGTTCTAGTATTTTGCACTGTTCTCTATTTATAGATGCTCAACCCCGATCTTATGTATTTATTCTCGTTTTCACAAAAAGGCAAAATCGACAAATGACCCGAGAAATCAGTGGATTGACAAGCGCCAGCGTATGAACAAGAGAAACAATTTTCCAAGGATGAAGATCACTTAAAATGATCATCAAATTGTAAATTGGATAAGGAAATGTTTTATTCTGAATTTTACAGCATTTTAAATATATGTGACACGAGGTCAACTTTTACGCCGAATACAAATGGTTTGAATTCACAGTCGTCAATCTCCAAGACCTGTTCCAATAGCAAGAGTAAATATCCCAGTCTGCCATTGAAATTACCATCGCTAATGGGGGAGAATAGTATGAGTGATACCCAAGGGTATAATAGAATTGGGAAATGCAAACAGTCTCCTCAAGGATTTGAACTCTGTTTGCTGATTTCATTTCTGAAGACGATAACCGAATGCCTCCAAAGCATCTGAAATCTATTGACCTGAGTCTTGGGAAATGTTTACTCTTGTTCATAAAATTCTCATATAATAGTTCTATGGAATGTTGCTCCATTTTTGCGGGCCTCTCTCCCTTTCTCTCAGACAAGTATACGTTGAGGAATAAGAGCTGATACTCAACTCCTGTCCCAACCCGAATGTAAATTGGATATGCTGTGCATGTTAGAGTCATAAGAGAGCAACACTTTTATTCGAGGTATTATTAACAAATACTACACTTTGATTTGTTAGGAAGGTTAATGAAGTAAGATAGAAAGAAATGAACTGAAAAATACCTATTGTTTAGCAATAAGTGAGATACATTTTCTTTAAGTACACAATATCATTACATATATGAAATATAATTATTTTATTTAATCATATTCAGGAAAACTATCTTTTCTGCAACATAGATGTCTTTTTACCAGGATGTTGTCAACAAATATACTCTTTTGTTAATGGTGACATCTTGCAGAGTATTTATGTTTTCGAGGATGAAACAAGACGATCAGTGATCTCATTTGGTTCCCCTTGTAACAACAATTAATCTTGTAATTGACGCTTCTATTTATATAGAAGTGAATCATTCTAAAAAAAAACTAAAAACGCAATGCTGTTAAGGTTTCCCTTTGCACATATGTTCTTGGGAAAGGCATGCGCCCACCTTCAGCACTGGTTAAATAGTAGAGTAGTCTTCGTAAGGGAACGCGTCTCAGGGAAGGAAAACTCTTGTATCACACTTTGATCGTGATGGAACGGTTCGCTAAATACATACACGGTTTATTTTAGGCTCAGTTCGTCGTAATACAATTCCGTAGGTTTAATGTCGACCGTAACATGTCCCTACTTTGGTTGGATTTTATTTAGTTTCTACGTTTAATGGCATATCAATTTTCGTAGGTTATTTAATGCCAAGTTCATGCTTCTAAAAGGACATTCGTTGTTCTATTTGATCTATAGCTGGGGGAGGGGTTATAATTTTCGTAAAGCTATTTGTCCGAGAGTGAATGTCATAGGGCGACTGAAATTCAAATTCACTTACTACCCTGTCGCTGTCCAGCATATTAGCCGCTAAGACACAAAGACTTCCCATGTTCCTGATTTAAAATAATGGCTCTTGTAAAGTCGGATCCTGCGATTAGACGCCAAGAATTGGTCTTAAAATCAACTTTAACACAAGTACAGATGTTAAGTTATTTAATCACATGTTTTATCATGTGTCGCTAAATTTTTCCAGTAAGAGTTACTTTCTGGAAATAAACTGACACATTGCTATCAAGATTAGATTGTCTACTCTAATATTGATGTCTGCTACAAATATGGCAGAAGATAAAGAAAGAAATGATAAAACTTAGTAATTCGGATGTGTTAGTTTATTCAAGGGGGAAAACCATGAAACCAGAAGACTTTGTTTTTCGGACTCTGAAGAATTGGTAATTACAAGAACTGGAACTATGATATATATTCTTTTGTCTGGTGGAAATCAAGCAAACATATAAACTAGTTTCTCGGTGAAACAGACAGAAAATAATGAGAACGCAAGGATTCTGTAGGAAAATGCTGATTCCTTTGTCAACAAACAGAAAACTCATGAGTCGTGGGTCTAAAAACCAGACACAAATAAAT
This sequence comes from Sepioteuthis lessoniana, assembly GCA_963585895.1. NCBI lineage: Eukaryota > Metazoa > Mollusca > Cephalopoda > Myopsida > Loliginidae > Sepioteuthis > Sepioteuthis lessoniana. The sequence continues at coordinate 92,353,561 of OY757928.1, read as the reverse complement.
AAATACTAACAAAATCATTGCATTATAGTTTATAATCAGTGAACAAAATAGAATCCTTTCAAATAAATACATTTCAAGGTAGACAGAATTCCAATTAACTCTTATTGCCCTATCATATTGCTATATATCAATGTAGTAGTTCCCAGATTTTATAGACTGACGACTGCAATGGCCGATAATAATTTAACTCCTGCACATATGGAAAAGCAATACTTGTATATTTTACAGTAGAATTAGGTCTGCTCTATATTAAAAAAAGTTTTTTTATCAAGCATATATATTGAACAAATAAAATTTGATTTTGAATACTGATTTATTGAGGAGAATGTTTCTCAAACATTTTGCGAGAATGTCTATCAAAAATACTTTGAGAACTTCTAAACACCCAAAATTATACCCAAATTTCATGTATTTACTCAAAACTCTCCGCCAAGAAGAGGATATGACAGGAGGTCACTTTTTAAGCGGAATACTGTCGGTTTAAATTCGGAGCTTTTCCTTCTTCTAGACTGGTTAACTTATCTAAGTTATAGAACTTAGTTTATCATACTAATTACACGTAGCTGCAGTAATGACAGTCGGATTCATGCCTTCGCGAAAGGAGATTATGGCGAACTTAAACGCAAACAAACTTGCAAAGGATTTGAATAAATTTCAATGTAGCCTTCAAACATATTTATTCCTCCATCTAACAGTCAGCAGTAAACGCTGATAAACGTTATGCTAAGTGTACCCTTATGTATAGCTAGTGTATCCTTATGTATATATATATATATATATATATATATATATATATATATATATATATATATTATGTTCACTTTCGGGCAAATACCCTTGGGAAAGGTATGAACCCCCTTATCCTCCCAGCTATGGGTTAAATAGTACTGTTCTTCTAGGAGAATGGCTTTGGCATTAAATAACCCAAAAAGAGTTGATATGCCATTAAACAATGAGAAAAAGATATATATATATATATATATATATATATTTATATATATATATATATATATATATATATACTGTTGTCTCCTGATAACTCATGAGAAAATAATTCTGAAGTGTTGTTATTTGTGGATGGATCAGCTTCAGTTTTCTTATTTAGAAAATGATGTTTGCTGCTATACTTTTCTTAAATCCTGTATCAATATCAAAAAATGTTATAAGAGCACGGCTTAATATCATAAACATCATTACTTTCTGAGTTTGAATGATATACTCTCCACCTCACAAGGTTTGACTGCGCACACAGTAATCTTATTGGTTATGTTAATTTCCCCTTAGTAAAATGTGACTGTATTTTTTGCTGTTCTTCCCTTATCCATACTTCCCTCATAGTGATAAACAAAAAGACCGAAATTGAAAGAAAATATTGAGACGTGAAATATGGCATTTAAAAACAGGCAATCACATCATTTTAGATTTATAAAAACTTGGAGACATATTCAGATATTTATATGAGTTTAGGGAAGAAAAATACATTACTTCGAAATAACCGGCTCATTGACCTAGTAGATACGGAGTTCGCCAATGGTCCGAGAGACCTCGGTTCAATCTCAGGTCGCGTCATACCAAAGCCTTTAAAGTTGTACTTGATACCTCCTTGCTTAACACTCAATAATGTAAGGTACGTATCAAGGGTAAAGTGGAGAAATCCTGGGAATGGAGTAGCACCCTCCCCTACACCTCTGTGTCATAGCTATTGAAAATGGAGCCGTCTGGTTGCCCTCGACTACAGTCGCCAACTTTACTCACTTTTACTTCAAAATTAGAAGTGCTTAAACTGATTACTTGGCTTTGATATATAATATTTAAAATGAAGACAAATAGGAAAATCAAAGTCGAGAAAAATATACGCACTTTTATACTTTCGCTTTATTTACACTTTCACGTTCAACTGATTGATTAGTGAACGGAGTGATAATAGGGTTCACAAACGACAAACGAAATGAAGTGATTTCATTCCCATGTTGTGGCAGCTTGTTCTTTCATTTAGCGTCATCTTTAAAGAAGTTTTCGACCAAATACAAAATTGGACGAGTTGTTCCCCTTCTCTAGAATTTGATCCATTGAATTTTTTCTTATTTCTTAAACTGAAAATTCTTTTCTATGATTAGATTTGATGGTATAGTTAATATCAAAATGAATACGTTGTTGTAGCTTTAAAATATATAAAGAATGTAAGTTTCTGGAACGAAGGAAAATCTCGCTCAAATAAATACGCTTAATGGACCATTTTGAAGTAAATTTAAAAGCAAATTAAATTGTTCATTTTTGTCTTGTTAAATATTGCTTTGAGCTAAAAACTTTTAAACTCACAATAATGAAGTGGATACTTTTATTACCACCGAATTTAATTTGATTTTCGGAACTCTTGAAACGTCCCCATCCTTTGGTAGGGTGGTCATTGATTTAATAATTCCATCGTCGACTCTTTCACTTCAGATCTTCCTGATTAGATATCAGTCTAAAAGTTGGCCTAAACACTGTAATGATAAAGTGCGTGATAACTTTTTGTGTGACCACGTGTCTGCTTTTTTTCTTTTGGATTCATCTTTATCTAGTCGTCTCATTTCTGTTCCTGACAACAAATCCTCGTAATAAAGATTCAAAAATTCAAAAACGTACTCAATGAAGTGTACCGTTTTAAATAATCACTAGTTTGACAGATCCTCTTTTACACAATACAATCTTTTTATTCTGAACTTTTTTGTGGATTTTCCTGTGGCAGACTACTTAAAGATTCGTAAAAGAAGAGGCTTCAAATTAAAAAGAAAACAGAAAATTAAAAAAATCAGCTTTAAAAGAACCATAATCCAATTAGGTTTCAGATTTGGATTCTTTATTTAATGGCATATCAACCTTTGTAGGTTACTTAATGCCAAGGCCATTCTCCTAGTAGAACATTTGTGGTACTATTTAACCCATAGCTGGGAGGATTAGTGGGTTTATACCTTTCCCAAGGGTATTTGTCTGAAAGTGAACGTAATAGCGCGACTGGAGTACGAACCCGCGTACTATGATTCTGACGTTCATCGATTTAACCATTACACCACGAGGACACCCCTAAGTTTCTTATATGTAAAACTCATGGAATGGATTTAGTGAGAGAGCAGGAAAAGAACAAAAGCTATCAGACGGGATTCTCAACATAGGAAAGTGCTCAACAAGGATAAACATAATGATTTGAAAAAAAAAGAGGTATACATTGAAATTAAATGTAAAAAAATGAAAGAAACAAAACAATTTGATTGTTGTTCTGTTGTTACGTTAAGCTCATTAATCTATATAAAAAGGACTGACAATTCTGAAGAAATCCAATCGCTGTTAGTTCGTATTATTTAATACAATGTTCTTCGATGTTAAACACTAATGATTATAAAATGAAACGTTCTCTCTCTCGAAAAAAAAAATGAAAACAGGATTGAATTTAAAATTTTATTAAGATAGGGCCCGGCTTTTACCTCCTTAGGCCCTACTCTACATGAAAAAGATATTACATTAATGTAAATGATAAAGAAAAAAATTGTATATATATATATATATATATACCTAACTCCTCCACACGAACAGGAAATGACACAAGATCATTTTAAGCAGAGTTTAACAAGTCTTTCTTTTCCTGGTCTGGTTGACATAGCAAGGGTTAAAAAGCCCAGTCTAACCAAAAAATTACCCAAAGTTGGTTGGAGAATTGTTGGCTTCATACTTTTCATAAGGGTATAAGCGCTATATAAAATAGTCTCAGATAGTCTCAGCCAGGATTTGAACTCGGGAAATTGGGTCATGTGACCATTACATTTACATAACAAGCGTCTCCCTAAAATTCTTGACTTTTGGTTTAAAAGAAAAATGACAGAGCTTTGTAGACTTTTAACTAAACTCTCTTTAAATGAATGTGTTAGATCTTACTTTGTCCTCGAATGTAAAATCTTATCTGAACATTATATGCTATTTAAATGAAAAGACGACCCTTAACTTACAGCTTATTCTTCCAGGTATATGATTTCAAAAGCAACTTAAAAATGACTTTTTTATTCAGGAAAAGATCTCTCTCTAAATCTGTCGAATGTGTCTTTGGATGGATAAGTTAGTATAAAATTCGAATATCTTACAGACTACCAAAGCCTGTAAATAAGATTAGATTACATAGTGTCCTGAACCAGATATAAAATAGGAATAAGAAGGCACTAAACCTTCCTAGGCGATTAATCTCAGCAATAATTAGTTCCCACTTGCTCTATGCCTTAATTAAACTATGTCTAGATAACAGTCCTGAAATGCCATTACAGAATCTAGGACTTACAATAATCCAGTGTAGTTTCCATATAGAGTAATCACGGAATTATACTAAGTTAAAAATTATCCACAGTGAGGGTGAGGGTTTTTTTGCCAGATCCGCGAGCCAAACATCAGATGGCATGGGAAGCAGCATGGTGGATGTGAACTATGGCGGATGGATCCGTCAATGGGCCAACGGCATACTTCACCAGATGCTGGGCGGACGATCCTCACCAGGCAACGGTCAGGATCAAACACTTTAATCAGAAAACTACTGTTACTCATCTACAACTGTGGCGACTACTGATGAGGTTAATCTAGTCATCACTTTTGTTTTTCTTCATGTGTGGCCTGCTTGAAAGTTCTCTTATTTAAGAAAACTACTTTACATCTGTGTCAGGTGCGCAGATTTAAAATAACCCCTGAGCCACAATATACCACTCATGATAAAATTTTCAAATCTAAATATAACACAACGTTGGACCTAGGCAACAGGCCTGGGTGTCAAGATCGGCTGGCGCTCTCCTAATTGCCAACATAGGAGACCCAGTCATCATCCCGTGAATGTTGGCTATTTTTTTCAGGTACACGAACGACGAACCAGGGAACCACACAAATCAAAGACGTAAACACAAAACATGGACAGGGGAAGACAACCGACCTACACTCTGTTATTTTACACTACAGGGATAAAGGAAAAAGAATGATAAAAAGATCTGGCAAGAATGCACAATTTTCCAGACAACAAGCTAAAGACCCGCAGACCAAGTTAGGACAATAATAAAAAAGAAATTTGTTTTTTTACTTTGAAATACTAGAAATATGCCAGAAAACAAATAATGAACAAATCACTTATACAGTGTCAGACATACTAAGTTTTGACGAAAATGAACAGTCTAACCGAAATGAACCACCGACTTCGGAAAATAGAAACATCATATCCACTGAATGTTGTGGGAGACTTAACCATCTTACCATAATGGACTCTTCTCACCGTTACTAGTACTCGAGATTTCACTGTCAGAGGGCAGATCAATATTGGTGTTATTCGAACAGTACGAGACTTGTTACCTTTTCTACGTAACATTATTTTCTTGTGTAATATAATCTGTTATCTAATATCCGTGTTTGTGTTTTCATCAGTGACCCTTTCTGGGGCCACAACACTGAACAACAGAGAAAACACTAACGTAGGAACAAAAATAAATTAAGGAAATTTAAAGAGAATTATTAATAAACTAAAGATTACCATGCCATCTCAAGAAACATCAAAAGGGGAACAGTCACGACGAAATTGGAAAAAAATAAATCAAGTATTAACATATATACCAACAAAAATATAACCGAATTAACTAAACTAATCGATGCAGAAGCAAAATTAGTTTGTGAGAAAATCGGGGTTCCCTTAAAGAGCACGAACAAAAAATCAAAACCTGGATGGGAAATTCAACTGGAAACGCAAATAAAAGAACTACAAAAACAGACAAAAACGATAAAACAAAGGAAAATCACAAATATGTTGGGGCAAAAATAAAAAAGCAACCCAAGAAAAAAATAACGATACAACTTGAGTAAATAAACCAGAAAATACCGGCGAAAGAAGGAAGATTGAAAAGATATCGACAAAGGGTAAAGCAATATAGACAAAATAGAATATTCCAAAACAACGAAATAATTTTATATCAACATGTTGGGGGAGATGACAGGAACACATACCAACAAACGGATGCAAGAGAAACTGAGCTATTCAACCAAGAGAACATAACAAAAAAGCCGTGGACAAACAATATGGTGAAAAATTAGAATGTCTTGAAGAGGGACCGAAATCAGAAATACACATAGATTTTCTGAGAATGACATGAAGAAATATATCAAATTGGAAAACGCCACGGTATTATGGAATACATGGATTCTTGTTCAAAAAATTCACTACCATTCTTGACTGACTGGCACTTAAAATTAGCAGATGTCTTCTAGAAGCACACGTTCCCGAATGGATGATCAATGGAAGGACCATATTAATGCAAAAAGAACCTCGTAAAGGAACCACCTCAAACAACTACAGACCTATAACGTGCCTCCCTGTGATGCGAAAAATACTAACAGCACAAATAAGGAAGAGACATATGTCTCGCTAACAAGTCGCAGATTGTTTCCGGAGGATCAGAAAGGATACCGCAAAGGATCTAGAGGCAAAGGAGAACTACTCTACATTGATCAGCACAGCTGAAGCGAAGATCCAAAGAGATATATTCCAAGGAGATTCACTATCACCATTCCTATTAATGAATGCGATAATACCACTCAATCAAATCCTCAGAAAATGCACAGCCGTATACAAAACGTAGTTGCACATTCGGCTGGGGCTGTAGAATACACCGACTTCTTCTCTGCAGAGGGGTAAGCCCCCCCCCCAACGAGTGTCCTGATATGATACTAAACAATCTGATGGTGAGGTTCCTGCAGTGCTGGAGCTTTGGGGAATGCGGAGTACCCCTTCATTGCCATTGCTCCCAGGTCCACTCTGGTCCTCGAGTGGTAGCACCTGATAGGGCCCTATCTATGGGTTAAATAGAACTAACAGCATACTTATGCTAAACAGTATTGTTTGAGTAAACTGAATAGCTTGAAATAGAAATGTTTTTGACAATTAAACCGTACTTACATGTAAACTGCGTGCTTATGCTTAACTGAATTATTTAAAATAGAACTGTTTTTCGACATTAAAACTGTATTTACACTTAACTGAATTATTACATATAACTACTTGAATAGTTTGAAATGGAAATGTTTTTGACAATTAAACTGTGTACTTATGCTAAACTGAACTGTTTTCAATAGAACAGATTATTTACATAAAAATGGATTCGGCGTTAAATAACCTACAAAGGTTGATATGCCATAAAACCAAACAAACCAAACCAAACAAAACTTAGTAAATCGCAAGAAAAGATGAATCACCTAAATTACATGGACAACAAACTGTTTGCCAAAAACGAAAAATAGTTGGAAACTCTAACACACGGAGTCAGAATAGACAATCAGGACGAAGGGATAGGATTTGGCATAGAAAATGTGCCACGATAGAAATGAAAAGCTGAAAACGACACCTGACGGACGGAATGGAACTACCAAATCAAGTCAAATTAGAACACTCAGAGAAAGGAAACCTGCAAATTCTTGGGGATATTGGAAACTGACACCATCAAACAAGAGGTGATGAAAGAAAAAATCAAGAAAGAGTATTTCGGAAGAACAAGAAAGTTATTCCAGAAAAAACAAAATAGCAGAAACCTTATCAAAGGAATAAATACCTTGGGCTGTGGACCTCGAAAGATATTCGGGACCATTCTTTAAGTGGACAAGAGAAGAACTTAAACAAATGGACCAGAGAACAAGAAAACTAATGACCATGTACAAGGCATTGCATCCAAGAGACGAGGCTGACAGACTATATGCGTCAAGAGAGGGAGGAATAGGACTTGCCAGTATTGAAGACAGCGTGGACACATCGATGCAATGACTCGAGGATTACATAGAAAAGCGCGGAGGAAAACTGATTACGGCCACCGGAAACAGTACTGACAACACGAGGACCAACAGAACGACAATAACCAGAAAACAAAAATGGGGAAAAAAAAACAACTCTATGGACGTTTTAAGCGACTAATAAGCAACATCTCACACGAGAAAGCATGGACGTGGCTAACAAAGCGAAACCTTGAGAGAAATAATCTCTTTGATAGCAGTACAAAAGAACGCTATAAGGACCAATCATATCGAAGTAGGAATAGATAAGACGCAACAAAACAGCAAATATAGTTTATGTGGTGAGAGAGATGAAACGATTAATCACACAATAATCGAATGCAGAAAATTTGCACAGAAAGATTATGACTAGACAGGACTGGGTTGAGAAAGTGATCCACTGGGAATTGTGCAAGAAGTTTAAATTTGACCATAAAAACAAATAGTATTTGCGCAATCCAATGCCAGTCCTGGAGAATGACAGACACAAACTCCTCTGGGATTTTACATCCAAACGCATCACTTTATATCAGCCCGACGACTAGACCTTATAATGATAAAAAATAAATAAAAAAAGAGAAATTGCAAAATTGTGGACATTGGTGTCTCGGATGACCCACAGAGAAAAATTCAAAGAAACTGAAAAGAAGGATGAATACCTCGACCTTACTATGGAACTGAAAAATCTTAGGAACATGAAAGTGACGTTTATACCAACTATGATTGGTTCTCTTAGTACAGTCAACAAAGGATTGGTACAGGGACTGGAGGAATTGGAAATAAAAGGAGGAGTGGAGACTATCCTAACTACAGCATTAATGAGATTGGCCAAAATGCTAAGAGTCCGGTGAAAGACTAATCAGCGTAAATTGATGTGAAAAAGTCTCAAGGAATAATAATAATAATAATAATACTATGCATATATATATATATATATTATATATATATATATATAAAATTTATGAGGAATTAGTATTAAAGATAAAAACTAATGATAAAATAAAAATATGTTAAAAAAACGTGGCCTAAGAGTGTTTGGCCGTAAGTAACAGCTTACTTATCTAAGTAAGTCTATCACTCGATTAAGACCATGAACAATAATGTGGAAGACACACACACACACACACACATACACACAGGTATATATAACAAAATGTCATTTATTTATTTGACTGAACACGCTGACAAAAGCAATTCTTTGGAAAGTCAGAATGGACATTGGACTTAAGACTAAATAATACAGATACACAATCAAATCAATAGATGAGAAAAACTAATACTTGTAGAAGAACGTTTCCGCTCAAACGGTCATGATTTTCTCAAAGAGTCAAAGTTCTCCCTCATCAAAAAAAATCAAAAAATCGTATTGGACAATATAATTGAGATAATACAAATACTCGAAAATAAATGGATAAAATGTCTCCAAACACTTACCTCCAATGGCTTTTACAAGAAGTTGAATAGTCTCAAGTCAACCTTTGAAATTGGATTGACATATTTTTTTCAGAGTCTACACATAAATATATAAATAAAAAAATACCTGACTGACAAATTTGAAAAACCTTCTGACTATACTTAACATATATCTCCCAAAGGGAGAGCTCAGTGTTAAGTTGCCCGGTTGCAAAATTTATATGAGGTCAATTGGAGACGCTTGGATGACAGATAATTTTTATTCAACGAATGAATTTGCTACGTCACCTTTGTATTATCGTCGGTTCCTTTATTTAATATCAATTCTTATTAAAAACTATTATAGATACTTTATAACAAAACTATTTATGACAAAAACTTTTCTTGAAAAAAACTTTTTTTCCTAAGATAACCTTCAATTGAAACTAGTTGAAAAAACAATGACAAAAACAAAAAGACACAAAAGAAATCATCCTATTCGTCATCTCACTGTTATCTCTGTCTGTCTGTCTGTCTCTCTCTCTGTGTTATCTCTCAGTCTGTTTGTCTTTCTATATATCATCCACATGCAAACCAGATCTTTGTCATGAACAGTTAATTTCTTTTAAAATCAAACTTATTCAGATTTTACAATGTATTGTGGAACATTATGTGAAAAAATACTATTAGGTAATATTTCTTATAAACTCTACAACTGTAAAACAATACACACACACACACACACACACACACATATATATATATATATATATATGATAAAAGAAATGAAAATATGAAAAATAATTGCCTCAAAAGAGTGCTCAATCTTATAGCAGAGCAGCTATAAAACCAATAACAGAAGAATTATGGGATCTATAAATCAGTGACTTAAGTGTGAATCGTTTTACAAGATCGTCAGACGAAAATCTCAAACAAGAGGCTAATCGCGTGGCTATATAAAGTGTGGAATAGTTGCGTGATAAGATGGGAGTACATGAAACATTTACATGGAAAAAATAATGTAATAAGGGGTTGATACATTTTCTGACTCTCTAAAATTGATGAGAAGGAATTATGCGATGAATCAGGCTTATGTAGCAGATGACATAAGAGAAATCTTTTAATGTGTCGATACTTCATATCAATTAGTTTCTTATATTTAACAATTCCTATTCTGTATGTTCGAAGACGAAAAGCACAAAATAAATAAATACACACGCACATACGGTTTGGTTTCCTTGTTTAATGGCATATCAACCTTTGTAGGTTATTTAATGTCAAAACCATTCTCCTAGAAGAACAGTAGTGGTACTATTTAAACCCATAACTGGGAGGATAAGGGGGTTCATACCTTTCCCAAGGGTATTTGCCCGAAAGTGAACGTAATAGCGCGACTGGAGTACGAACTCGCTTACTACGATTCCGCAGTCCATCGATTTAACCATTTCGCCACGAGGACACCGCCGTACGTCTGTACGTATATATATATGGCTTGGCGTTTGAGTCAACCGGGTTTCGATCCCAGCTACGGGGAGATACTGTCTAGCGACACTGATGAGTTCTAATAGAACGAAACAGATCTGCCTGTGGATAACTGTATATATATATATATATATATATATATATATATATATATATATATATATATATAACACACACACACACATATACATATATACGTAGATAAGTATATATACATATATATGTCCACGTGTCAGTCTCTCTATCCTCACCCCCCCTCTCCCTCTCGCGCGTAATGATTACCGTTGTAGGAGAGTGAACGTAATAGGGCGACTGGAGTACGATTCCGCTCTCCATCGCTTTACCATTTCGCCACGAGGACAGCTACATACGTGTGTATATATATATATATATATATATATATATATATATATATATAAATATATATATATATATATATATATATATATATATATATATATATATATATATATATATCCATGTGTCAGTCTCCCTATCCTCACTCTCTCACTCTCGTGTCGTAGAAAATGGAAACGGCGAACTGAGTTCAAATTTTAGACTAGCCTCTTTGTACAAAACAAAGCGCTGATATCCTTGGGAAATGTATGCATCCAACTATTCTCCCTCCAACAATAAATAAATAGTAGGCTAGGCGGTGCTCTTAAACTTTAGTATGCTAAAGTGACTTGAAGAAGGAAAATTGAATTCAAATCTGTTGAACTCAGCTCTAAAAAATTCACCTTTGGTCACAACCTGGTCCCATAGAGGGGCTTGGTATATATATATATATATATATATATATATATATATATATATATATATACCAAGCCCGTCAGCGGGATATATATATATATGTATATATATATATATATATAGCCAACATCTTTGCATAAGCAGGATGTGACACATGATAATTCTTTTTATTTATCGTCGTACGAAATGAAATTGAGGACTCGAGTTCAAATCTTGGATGAACCTGTGTGCCTTTAATTTACCGTTAATGCCCAATAGGTAAATAGGAGGGTAGAATGGGTTCTGTAGCTTTTGTAGGGCAACCACTTTAGGAAAATAAAAATTCTGAATATTAATCAGCTACACTCCGCTTACAAATTGAACTTGTCTTGTATTCTATTCGTGTTGCTAGAATTGGCAAATGCATACATACATGTATAAAAATAGATGCAAAATTCCATTTGATTCGGTCTTCTAAATTAGCTTTAATTTTTCTCTCACATTTGATTCCAATAAACTATTAATCAGGATTTGTTATAAATAATGCATTACATAAAACACTTATTACTTAATAAGATAGTATTTAAGACACAATCCAATGATTCAAAATTATGTTCAGCAAACATATTTAACATCATTATGAACTAAAATTAGAAAGAGGAATTTTTGCTTTGTTTGTCTTCATACTCTGTCCGGTGTCCAAAACTGGTGGTGCCAGGGGTAGCAGTACCATCTTAGCCACCAAAACTGAACTGATAGTTTACCTTTTGCAAGGATAACTTCTACAAATGTTGGTTTGTTTTTTTTGTTTTAATGGCCAATCAATATTCGTAGTTATTCTAATGCTGAAGCCATCCTTATAGAAGAGCAAAAGTGGTTTTATTTAACGCTTAGATGTGGCGATTAGTGTGCTTATAATGTTCCAAAGGTTAGGTGTCTGAAAGTGAACGCAATACCACAACTAGTGTTCGAACTCTCTCACTAAAATATAGCAGTCCAGCACGTTAGCCAATATCCTATGAAAAGGCCCCCCAAAATATTAGTCTTTGAACGCGTATGTTGTTTTGCATGTAGGTGGAGGATAGATAAGACAGTTTCCTCATACACAAAAAGCACATTTTATATAATACCAACTTAGGTCGGAAAAATTAGACAAGCACATTTTATTATTATTATTTTTTGTTCCAACATTTCTTTAAATCGACAATTCTTCTGCTTTTTCTGCTCGTGGTTCAGTTGGAAGCGGAGGCAAGAATCGTCTTGGGAACTGCACAAGTCGGAATAACAAAAATAGATTACTTTGAAAGTGTACATTATATATATATATATATATATATATATATATATATATGCATGCAAAATTTTATATCACAAATGCATATAGACAAACACAAATATTCTTATTTTTGCCCAACTATATGCGCAGAAGCACATTCACAAGAATATATATGGAGAGAGAGAGAGAGAGAGAGAGAGAGAGAGAGAGAGAGAGAGAGAGAGCGTTTGTATAATTAGGAAGGAGTTTTGCTTTAGGCATGTTTTATTAAATATAACCGAAAACAAGTACATTTATATATTTTTGTGATAGAACACATATATGCGTGTGTATGTATAGGAGAGAGAAAGAATATTCATGTTCTTACCGAATTTTACCTATATATTATATTGAAAAAATTAGAAAGATGTCTATAATAAACAAAGAAAATATTTATATATATTTTAAACACACTCACATGGATATATTTTTTTTAAATGAACATATCTGATAATGATAGTGTATAAAATGAACGATAATCAAGCTTAAATACAAAGTTGGAATTAAGAAACATCAAAATTCGAAGAGTGATGTTATAATGTAATTTTGTGTAAATAACATTGAAGTCAAATTGGAACTAACATTTTCAAAGAGATCATAGAATCAGAACACTAATATGAATAATAAAAGGCGAATATGTCGATAAAACGATTCTATTTAGAAATGGTCGAAAATATTTATTAGAATGCAAATTAATTACAAACACACACACACACACACACACATATATATTTGTGTCGTGGTAAGACGGCTAATCATCCACACAAAGAGAAAGTAGCAGATTTGTAATAATAGCGAATAAGATGAAAAGCAAATACTTGTTTGTAGTCTATTTATTCAATAAGGAATTCATATACAAGTAACTTGCTGTCTGTCAGACAGCTAATTCATAAGATGGACGCTACCATTCTTTTACGATCTATGGGGGAGGTAGGTAATCCTATACAACATCCCCTCTAAGATAAATGCCTTAGTTGAAAAAGGTATTTTATTCTCGGATCCATGTTCAAAAGTTTTTTCGGGTTCCTTTTTATTTTATTTAACCTTTGATGTTTTTTAACTTGGTGTTTGCAAATTAAACGTGTCACACAAAATTTCCATTGGTAAATCTATATTTCAATTGGATAATGTGTTTTATGTCTCCAACTGGACCCTATATCATGCTAATGGTTTTTCTCCACCTGCTTATGATAACACCATCTTACTACATTTCTTTACCAGCCTAAAAAAAGACAAAAAAAAAACACCCCCCCACCAAAAAAACCCCACTATCTCCAGGATCTATATAACGTTTGTTTGGTGTTTTTCCGAACATTTATTTTACGTCCTGGCAACAGTTTATCAAACGGATCTTACCCTTCTACCAAATATCAATTCAATTGGGGATAAACCCGATTGTGTATTTGGATTTAGGGTCATTCAATCAATCCCGAGAAATTGAAGTAAAATTGGAACATCAGTCTGCTCTCCGTTAATTTTCTTTAATCTACGTTTAAACGAATCCACGAACCTCTCAACTTGCCCGTTTGACCTCGGGTCACACGCTTGTTTGGTAATATGTTCAATGGAGAAGAATTTACCAAATTTTGCAAATTCACTTTAAGTAAATTGTGCTGAATTATCAGAGATAATTGTGACTCTGAACCTTACGAATATTTCATTTAAGAAAGTCACTGATACAATCAAAGTCTGACGTTTACACAATAAAAAAAATTGGGCCATTTCGAAAAACTGTCCACAATTATAAAAACAGTATGAGCCATTCAAAGGTCCCGAAAAATCCATGTGTAATCTTTTTCATGGAACATCTGTCTTAGGCCAATAATCAAATTTTATTGGTGCTTTTTCTGCTAACGCATAACCTCTACAATTTTTTACTAAAGAGTTCTATATTACAGTCCATTCCCCTCAATATATAAAAGTTATAAGTGACTTCATTCTACTCATTCCAGAATATCCAATATGAAAATCTTTTAAAATTCGTTTTTGTAATGAAACGAGTATCACCACTCGCCTCCCATGCATTAATACATCATCACAAACAAAATTATTATTCTCCGTGGTAGTTTTTGTATTTATTTACTACAGATGTTACCTACTTTGTAAATTTTTATCCAAATCGTTTTTTTTACCTTCAATCCTGATTTTATTTAAAGTAACAGGTAGTTCACCGAATGTATTAAGACGTTTTAATTTTATTTTCCGATCTTAGCGATCCAAATACAGCATCTTCAAACGGTTCATTGAATTTGGGAATAAGTCTAAAAATCCCATCCACAAGTCAATTCTTTTGATGGTATATATTCCATTTTAAAATCATAATCTAACAATGTTCCCCAGCGTTGAAATTGACTGGCTGTATGTTTAGAGATACCTTTTTTATTACCGTAAATTCTTTATAACAGACGGTGGTCTGGTTGTAAAACACCCCAGTTCTGACATGTACTATCTTATGGAAATTTTACGGCAATAATTATTGCTAATTACTCTTTATCAATTTGACTATACTTTTTCAGTTGCTAGCAAAGTCCTGGATATATATGCTATAGCCTTCCTTTTTCCACCTTTGTGTAAACTAACAGCACCAATCCTGATATCACTGACGTCTGAACATCTTTTTTAACAAATTATTCAATAGGGCTATATACATTCAGTACATGAATTCTGTAATAATTTACAAGTTCTAGGAATACTTGCAAAGTAGAGACGTTAGTTGGCAGGAGAGGTATATTTTTAACGCAAAACACCTCGTTGCCTCGTCTTCGCTCGATCGCGTCTATAATTTGTCCAGAATATTCTTACGCTTGTCATAAAACATTCACACTTGGTATCACTCATTTTGAAACAAAAATCTTTAATCCTTTCGAAACCCTTTTCTATGTTCTCTGCGTGTTTTATATTTTTACTTTTTAAGATACCATTTAAATAGGCTACTGAAATATCAAACTCTGCTAACATGGCATCACTTATCTGCTGGAAAAATATTTAGTGCGACTTTCACTCCTAAACGAAGTCTATCAAACTTCTAAAGTCCTTTATGAGTGTTTATCATAAGTATTTTTCTTTCAAATTTCGTCCACCTCAATCTGAAATTATATGTCTGACAAATCTCTTTTCGAAAAGAATTTTCCACAGTTCAAATCCGCGAATATATTCTCCGGACATGGTAGAGGATAATTAAGGGTTTTTAAACCGTCGTTTGACCCCGTGGAGTAGTCTGCACAAACTAACTATTTTTCTTTTCCCCCGTAGACCGTCTGTGCACTCCACTCACTATAATCCACTGGTGTAATCACTCCTTAATTTTCAAGTCTGAAGCAAAAGGAACACTACGCTTTGGTTTGAAAACAGGGACATCATTATCTTCAAATGTAATTTATTTCTGATCATTTTCCCAAACCCTCTAAAACATGTCATGGGAATTTATATTCTTAGGCACATTTTAAATTTTGTCCATATTTGTACTGGGGTATGGAATTTTTGTATAGTTATAAAACAATATTATCGGCAAGTCCCACAAATCGAACAATTCTATCCAGTCTGTTCTGAAAGAGTTGGGTGTTTCATTTTTTAATAATTATGCTTTCACTTTAACCAACTTGCCATTGAAAGAGATTCATTTTTATCTGTTTTCTGAAAATAAGTTTATTGCCACAAACACTCCGTGCCACTTTCATAGTTAAATTCAAATAAGGTTTCCCTATCGCTTTCCATGTATTTTCGTCAATAATGGAAATGTCGCTTCACATGTCTAATTGCATCCTAAAACGTTTGTTATTCAATTTAACGTATATGAATTTTCTGTTGAGTGTTTCATTTCTATCTTTTCTGACAACATTAGCTTTACCGGTTTTTGCAATATTTTTTTCTTTTTAGTTTTAGACATCTGAATGGACAATATATATTCAGATGCATATTATCACACCCAAAGCAGAAATATGACAGTTTTTCTCTGTCCTCTAATTTTTAACGGGCACCTTCGACCCGAAAGAGATGTTTCTTGAATTTTCGTTGTATACTAGACGGAATTTTCGAGTCTCTTTCAGCTGTTAACCCTCGAACAAATATAAAGCATTTAAAATCCTCTGTTAACTCTTTCAGTTTAAATCTCTCGTATTCCTATTGACAATGCTACCATAGATGACATAATCGTTGTTCGCTTTTTATGAAAAAAAAAAGCGAACAACGATTCTAGACAATTCAAAACTCCTTCTTCAAAAGTTATGTCCCCCACTTTTTCTTTAAAGGGAAATTAGAGTTGCAGGACTCTTCGTATTCTGCCGGTGATAATTTTCGTAAACGACGTACCTTTTTCTCGTCTGTCCATGTGTTACATTCACCTTCAAAAATCTTATATTTCCTGAAGTATGATGCAAAAGGTATTCCCTCTTCGGGATTATTATTACACTCGCTAACATAATCAGTATTTGCGTCCGGAGTGAAAGAAATTGTTGCACTATTTTCTTATGATTTTTGCGAGACAGTTTCTAAAAGCTTGGACTGTTGCATCAAAATTACATGCTGCTGTAGAAAGTGTTCCAATCTTTTTGACAAAATGCTCTGTTCTTATTGTTGCCGTAAGACAAAAGATTTCAATGCCAACCCCATTTTACTGTGGTGTCAGTACCAAAAATGATTTTTCCTTTTCGGGTGTAGCCACTTCTTTCTACTAAAATTTAATTTTAGGCTCGTACTTCGCAGTAAATTCGAATTTTCGTCGCCACTTTTGCATCGTGGTAATACACCCAATTACTCACACAAAGAGAAAATACGGGGGGATATGTAATAAAGAATAAGAGGGAAGTCAATACCTGGTAATAGTATATTTTTTGATAAGGAATTCAGATACACACAATCTAGCCGTCTCTCTGAAAGCTGATTTATAATGGATGTAACCTTTTTTTTACGATCCATAGGGGAGGTAGGTAATCTACACTGCATCCCCTCTAAGATGTATGCATTTCTTGAATAAGTGATATTATTCTTTAAGGATCCACGTCCAAAATTTCTTTCGGATGTCTTTCTATTTTATAAACCCTTCGAGGTTTGATAACTTGAGGTGTTTGCAAATTAAACGTGTTGCACAAAATATCCATTGGTAAATGTGATTGTACATTTTCTTCTTTGGTCCATTGGGCAGGTACGTAATCCTATACAACACACACACACACACACACACACACACACACACACACACACACACACACACACATTTATATATATATATATATATATATATATATATATATATATATATTAAACTTACACCCATGCACTATAAACATACTGTCATTCACTAGCAATAGAAAATGTCTCTCCTCATTAAGTCCATCATCTTTCAAGAGAGGCTGTCTTAAAGTATTCAGCCGATGAATTACAATATACCTTCCTGAATATATGTTGGAGTTAAAGTTGTTGACGGATGGATATTGTGAAACAAGATCATAAGCCTTTAGCATTCAGTAATTGTTGATAGGGAATACTCGATACTTTATATAACGTTTGTCTCGTAGAAAGCAACTCGATTTGGGTTCTTTTTTCGTGCAAAGAACCTATTCTCATAGGTATTACATTTTTCCAGGATTTCACTGAGCATGTTTTAATTTATTTCAAATGAAATATGACACGAAAGTAAAAGATTAGTGATAGTGAAAATTGTTTTCAGAATAGAATTTCGATGTTACGATAAAAATCTTTGTACATAATTAATTTACAATCAAAACCTAACGACAAAGTGATTAAAAGTAATCATATCTGACAAATACGAATTCGTTTTAAACAAATCTATTTGATCCAGTGGTTGGACCCTAAAAGATACCACCACTCCGAGAAAGAGCGGACCTAGGAGTAATAAAGGGCTACTCTACACTCCCTGGATCTAGAGAACTTGTGAATCGCCCTCAGATTCTGTGTGAAGTCATACCAAAGACACCTCTATAGAGAATACTATCAGCCAATTCTAAGCCCGCCAACTGGTCGTACAGATTTTGTGTTGATGATAATGTTACCACACCTCTTTGGCCGATCAGTTCCACAACCTTCTTCAAGTCTCTCTACTGTAAAACTGTATTATGTATTTTACTTAAGTGCGTCGCTAGTTGCTCACAAATGTTTCAATGGTAAAGAAAAAAACTATAACCTTTTTAAATTTATAATAGCTTGAATCTAAGTGATACCCTCAACGCAGTTGGAGCATAAAAATGTTTTACTTTATCTACCTTATTGAGTTTGTTTGTTTATCTTTGTGAAATCTTTGAAGCTTATTGACAACCAAACTGCTGGGCATAAAAAACAGAAATTGGGAACGAAAGAGCATTTTTCAATTTATATCATTCTTATCGTATCGCGCATTTTTAGCAAAATGCAAATTGACTAAATAAAATTAAACTGGTAGACAAATTATTGAGAGTTCCTTTTTTTCCATCTGACAGCCAATCAATTCAATTTCAAACTGCATCAATATATTTGTTTACTTCTGGAATCATTTCGCAACAGCAAATTACGTTTCGTTGTTCTTGTTTTTAATTATTTAAATCTTCACTGATATTTAATTTGATGTAGTTAATAATGTTTACAATTACATTCCCATGTAATTCACATTCATTTTGCTACTCATTACTTAAACAACTTCATTTTAAAAAAAAAAACCCATCAAAATTAATATTTTTATCATTATATCTTTAATAAACAGCACGAAAAAATAGAATCAGATAAAAGTAACAAATAACTTTCTTTAAAAATTACAGTTATAAATTATTTAAAAAATTGCTTCTGAATTTGCAAATTGTTTTATTTTCTTTTTTTTTGTCTATTTTTAATATACAGATAATAAAAGAATCCCCTTTTTAAATTACAGTACTTTTCAATGGAAGAAATCTATTTATTTCCTATTCTTTGCTTAAGTTAGCAAAGTAAGCGACTGAAGTCGAGGGCAACCCGACAGCTCCCTTTTCATTAGCTACTACACCGAGGTGTAGGGGAGGGTGTTACTCCTTTCCTTAGATTGCTCCACTTTACCCTTTATCCATGCCTTATAATCCTGAGTGTTAAGCAAGGCAACGTCAAGTACCATTTTTGAGTCTTTGGTTTGATTCGACTTGCGATTGAACCACAGTCTCCCAGGCCATTGGCGAACACTCCACCAATTAGGCTATTAGGGAGAGGAAAGTATTAACTTCGAAATTTTTTTATATTTGAATTATTTTAAACGTAAAATTTCATAAAATTGAAAACGCTTTAAATTAAAATGAAAAAAATGGTATACTGTGATGCTTATTCAAAAATATTATTGATTTGATAATTAGCTTAAAAATATGACAAAATAAAAGATTTAGTCTCAATTCTTGTTTTTAATAAGAATGTTAAAAGCCATTTTTAACGTAATTTCGAGTAGACAAAACTGAATCAATATTGGTAAAAATGTCGTAAAACAGACGTTTCATCCATGTAAACAACTTTAGACGAAAAATACTGTTATAAAAAAATAAATTAATCAAACTGGAAAAAAAACATCGTCGTATTTATGTATTCAGAAGACCATTCTATTTAAACATATGAAGTTAAATTTTGAAATATTTATTATAGATGTAATTGTTATTAATACTGTCCAGTATCAATAATTTCTCATTAAAAGAAAGAGTTGTACATTTCTGGTTTGAATGTTCAGTGGCAACACCAGGTGTGGCCGTTTGTGTGTTAATAAATTGGGCTGTAACAAAATAAATTTCTGGAATCTTCTCGGCAACTGCATCTTCTCTCGTTGTTCTCAGAAAACTCATTTGCATATTGGAATTAATGTATCGATAGAATTCCTATATTTTTTATTCTTTTGTTTTTGGCAGCTGGCTTTGACAGATGCAAAAAGTCACGAATCAACTTTTTCTCGGGTCAATATGAACACACTATCATTAAATCGAGTAATGATTTTTGAAGTTAACAAATTTTGTGTCGAACGTCAAATAAATTCTTGCTCAATAATACAGACTTTCAATTTACCATTGCATTAAAATTGAATCAACAGATTAAATGAAAATTAAGATTAAACACTTTCTTACTTTTTTGTGAATCTCATTTATTTCTTTGAATTTTGGTCACAATTGAATTTCAATATTTTACATTTTTTCAAATGAATAATTATTAAAATATAATTCAATAAAGTTTGATTCTTTTGAATTAACATCCTTATCTTTATTGTTTTTTGTTTAAAGAAAAAAAAAACGGAATGATAGTAGGAAAGAATATTGATATAGAATGATGCTCATCTCGGGAATTTAGCAAACGCAATAAAGGTTACAAAACTAATAATGAAAGTCGGTTAAAATAATTTCGATCTTCAAAGACGTTTCATTATTAGCGCACCAGATTCTTTCAAGAGGACAAATATTTGTGGAGGGATTTCAATATACCAGTGCCAAAATTTTGCATTTTTCTATGATTTAAAAAAAAGTCAATGATTATTTAATTGGGTTTTGAAAAATTATAAATTTTTCACGACAAAATTAAAGATAATCAAAGTGTGTTTATTGATTAAAAAATATTTCCACCACTTTTTACGATAGGATAACATTTTCCGAAGAAAAAATCCGAAATGAATAAGAACCAAAAAATTGACTGAAATTGGATAAACAACAGATTTTTGGTAATTCGCCCAAAAATTATTTTGTAAATTTTGCATTAGTTTTAACAACTTTTTAAATACAAAAGTATACATTTTTTTCTATTTGGTACAGATGATATTTATATTTGAATTTACAAAGTCACTTTTATTTGGATTAACAAAGTTTAATACAGAAAACTAAATGCTAGAAAATGAAAACATTTCATGACTTCGTGCCAATTCTTAACGCCTGTGTACATATCTATTGTTATTTTCAGTAAGAAATATTCCTTTCGAAATCATTTACTTTATTATTCATTTAATATCCCAGTTCGACGAGTTTGATTAATAAGGAGGAGTCTAAATTTGAATCTAGCTGCAAATATTAATCATAGGAACATGTATGTTTTCAGGGGTTTATAAAATCCTCTTTAAACGGCTTTATAATGTTTATGTTACGTGATGACATCGAGTAAAAAAGCTCGTTCATCTTGATTATGGATTTACCCAAACATAATAGGCAGGGTGTGACAGCTGGTTTGAATCCAGAGTTTTCTTTTTCCTTGACTAGTTGCCTAATTAAAGCTAAAGAACCCAGTCGTCCGAGCTGGGCATCTCCGTATTTTACTATCTTCTCAAATAAACGTAAAAAAAGATCTTTACACTGAACATATACAATATCAATTCGATATTTAAACACAGATGAATTTCTGCTCAGTAATTCATCAGATAACTTCAGAAAATGCCTTATTGAATTCTTTTGCCTACCATTATTTCCAAAATCATCTAATTCAATATTGATTTTTAATATCATTGCTGTTTTTAATCTGATAAGACACTTAGTTCCGAAAATATATTAATCTTTTAACCAAAACTATCCAATTGGTTCTCAGACTTAGGTGTTTGAAATCTGCCTTGACACAACATTTTCAGTTTATGGAGAAATGTTTAAAATCATCTCCAACGTTATTAGAAATCCCATTTACAATTCTGAAAGTTTCAATTCGATCACTTCTTATTCCTCTTTCTAATCTCTTTCTCTAGCTGCAATCATTTCTTCTTTTTATTTATTTTATCACTTTGCAAGCCCTTCAGTTTCAATATTACACCCTAATATACATTATAAGTCACTGGAGTCCACGCCTGCATCTAATATTTAATATGATGTCTTCTCACTGGTTCATGTATCTTTAAACTAACAGTTGTCACCACTGAAATAAGATTTCTAACAATCCAGTCAGTCGTTCCATTTGCTCTCGATACCAGAGACAACACGATTGTCAGCTTTATATTGTTCTGAAGCAATATATTACTCATTAAATAGCACAACACATCCTTGAGATATCAAAATATTGAGAAAACTGTCCGAAATTAGTTATCAGACAATGCAAGGATATATTGTAATTAACAAAGCGTGATAAGCTTTGAATCCACACTAGTTGCAAAACCAGAGTAAATATTTGCCAGTAAGTAACTTCTTCAAATTCCTTAATTTGAAAGAGGCGTTCAAGGAAACGTATCGATGGATTTTAGCTCATAAATTTT
Source organism: Sepioteuthis lessoniana (assembly GCA_963585895.1). Lineage (NCBI taxonomy): Eukaryota > Metazoa > Mollusca > Cephalopoda > Myopsida > Loliginidae > Sepioteuthis > Sepioteuthis lessoniana. The sequence continues at coordinate 92,330,690 of OY757928.1, read as the reverse complement.
CATTTTCTGTTCTTTCACGGAATAGAGAATTTTGTCATCAAAGATCACTCGCTTTCATAAAGATGATGCAGCGTAGACAATAAAATTCATTTTGATTTTATTCCACAGTGCAGGATAGCAACCAGAAATGCGTTTTGGGAAACAAAATCTTGACAAATTGATTGGATAAAGAATGCCTCAGTTCATAATTATTTTGGAGAGAATAAAATGCTGCAGTTCTACTTCGCCCTTTGTTTAATCATCGCTTTAAATATTTTCTCAATCCTCAACGGATATTGCTATTCACTAAGAAAATAAACGCCTCATATAAAACAACACTAAGTTAATGTTAAAAATAAAGAACTTCGATGAAATAAATATAGCGAATTCTAAAGAACGAGTTTAATATGTAATTGTGGAAGGCTGAAAATAGAAGGAGAAACTGAATTCAAACCACTTATATTTCACTTAAGAATTGACCTTGTGCCAGATTCTGTTCGTAAGGGAGGGTTTGCATAAATAGATACAATCACATAGACACAATTACACTTATACATATGCGTATGCACACATACATATATCACACATACATACACATACACACACACAGATCTATATGTACATAATACAAATACACATGTAATGAAAAACTCACATACGAATAAACAGAATAAATCTTTTATACTATGATATTACCACCTATCCTCCTCCTCAAATATATATATATATATATATATATATATATATATGTATATATATATATATATATTCCCCTACCCCCGTAGGGTCGAGTTCTCTAGCGAAGAAGTAATCGTGTTGCCATTAGCGCCTTTGCAAGTCTCTTCGTATTTGAATTGAGATCTCGGCAGCCGCTGAACGGATGTATGTAAACAATAGTAATTGTGATTCATAACCGTTTAAAAATGTACTTCGTAGCTAATATCTCCTCGTAGCTAAATGGTTAGAAGCTTTGGCTTGTCGTTTGAGTCAACCAGGTTTCGATGCCAGCTACGGGGAGATACTGTCTAGCCACACTGATGAGTTCTGATAGAACGAAACAGATCTGTCTGTGGATGACTATATATATATCTATATATATACACACACACACATATATATATATATATATATATATATATATATATATACAAACACTCTTTTACAGGCGTGTGCATACACACATGCATGCATATATATGTACATTTATATATACGTTCACCTATTTGAACACATACAAATACACATTCCGACATACCAGGATTATTCCTAATGATTTGGATAAAAGAGGTACAAAAACATCAATGGATAGAGGCAAGTTTTTAACTACCAAAAAAAAAACAACAATTTACTACAAACTCTTCCCAACTGTCTTTGCATCTTTTACTCAATGAAGAGGAGCTTGTATAATGAACTTGTAAGAAAGTAACACCGTAAATAATACTTCCTATTTCTATTTTCGCAAAATCACTTTTAGTTCTATAACAATAGAGTTTACATAATAAACAGTAGCATCATTACAGGCTGAATAAAATGCTGTCTGCTACGGTAGCAAAGGTATCTTATTAACTCGTTTTGTGCAGAAAATTTCTACCCATTGGTAATGACAAATGCTGGACGTTTATGGGAATGAAACAGTGGATTTGAAAGGCAAACAGAATTGTCCAGGAATTCATATCACTGATTCTACTTTTAATAACACTTCCTTTGTGAGTGGGGGTAAGTAGGTGGTGTATGTATGTGGGGGATTCAATTGAAATATTAAATACAAGAATATCAGTTATACATTAGGACTGACTATTCGATTAGCAAAACAATTCTCCCCAGATTAGATGCTCAGAAATAAATTCATATTAAACCATCAGTTGCATAAATCTGTACTTAAAGATTAAATAAAGATTTTGGTTCAATTTAACAGACACATAATTTACATTATTAGAATTTCAAGTGAGAGACACTGAAAAAAAAAGTAAATTGAGAAAATTAATTTTGATTAGGGAAGTGTTTTTGAAATATCTTGGTCGGTTTGTAAAATTCATAAACTGAATATTTTATCAAGAAGTTTTATTTCTTGAAAAAACACATTAATTTACATTTTTATACTATGAAAATACGGGATATAAAAAACAGGGAAAGGTATAGTATAAGAAATGTTTGCAATAAAATTGAATTAACGTAATTGGTTTGTGTCATCGAAATGTTTAAGCTTCGATTGACATAAGAAGATTTTTTAAAAACTTTTTATTTCTTTATTCATTGAAAAAATCTCAATACCTTCTGGTATTTAAAAAAGATGCAGACAAGATTTAACCGCCTCTAAAAAAATTGTTTTTAATCTAATATTCACGATATGGGCAAATTTTCTTTAAATCCTGTACTTAGTGTCACGTGATATCCCACTGGGAGGAGGAAGATTAATACTATCCTCCCGTTTTGAATTAATAGTATCTAGCCGTCAAAAAAGTGACCGTTAAGATAGAATATGGGTCACAGAGGTCGGGATGAGGACCAACAGGTGTTTGTACCCAGTAACCGGACTTGGGTGGAATCTAGTAGCCCTAAGAAATCGGCTGACCAGGAAGGAGGAAGAGAGAACCCAAATGATTGGCTGGGACCTCAAAACGAAAGTGGGGACCCCTTCCCCTCAGCGGAAGTAAATAGTAAGAAATTTAGTTTTTGAGCAGGGTTCGTAGCGGGCGGGCGAACCATAGCCATTTTACTCCGGGTGGAAGACAAAAGAATTACTGAGACACGAAGGACCCTAGGCTCTTCAAGCCAGTGTAAAAAATAGAACAAAGTCTATTGGCCCGTGAAAGAAGAAAAGATTCTCCAGTGGAACCCCGTCGAAAAAAATATAAGATAAGTAACTTTGGGGCCATTTTCCTTTATACCCAAATTTCGTTTACCACTCTCTCTCTCTCAATTTGAAGAAAGATAAAAGTCAAGAAAAGACATTTATATTCGTGGACTGTCCAATTATTATATGTTTTGACACCTTGAAAGGTGTATATAACTGTAGTAAAGGAATTCATGTATTTTTATGTTACCACGTGGTCTATGTTGTTATTTCATGCTTCTTTTCAGCTTCTATTCGCCTTATGTTATCTTGCTTAGAATTGTCCTATTAATTCCTAAAATATCAGACGGGAAACCGGAGTTGCCGACTACTGCAATATTAATATTATTACGACTAAGACCTATAGGCCCGTATTCTTCAGTTATCTAAGGGAAAGAAGTTTAGCGGCCTGGTGGGTGTGTGATAGTGTGAAATTTGGAACCCCTTTGCCAGCAGCGGTCAGTCTGGCTCTAAATTAATCCCTCACGTAATATGCCAGTTCTTATATGCCTGAGAGAAAAACTCTGAACGAGGACTTATTCTGTAGGGGATCTAGTGCCAACCTGCCCCGTCTTCACACGTGCGAAAATAAAGTCCCGTTTTGGGATTTTAGTCAATTTGCCGTCACATTAGTAAATGAAACCAAACCACGTTATTTTAGTTTCTAGGAGGAGAATATCTATCTATCTATCTATCTATCTATCTATCTATCTATCTATCAAATGTACACTTTTCATTATATATTTAGGATATACACTCTTCATTATATATATATATATATATAGAGAGAGAGAGAGATGCATAGATAGATAGATAAGTAGTAGATTATCTTGGATATATATTTTATTCAAAACGACAGACAAGCATTTTGTGTTAACCTTTATATTCAGCTTTTTCGTTTAATGAGATGTAGCATTTTAACTGTTGTCCCAAAACATCTCTTCGAGAATTCTGAGTATGGATACTTTTGGGCATCTTCGTTTATTTTCAAGGACAGAGGTGTTCCTGTGTTGTGGAGTACTGGATTTATTACGCGCTCAATGAATTTTTAGGTAACTGTGTCGTCATATGAGAACACATAGGATATTCGTGTTGGTTTGTGGTATAGCAATCACTTGACTATGGATCAAAGGAGAAAAAAACAACTGGAGAGCCAAAAAATCAAACCTGTCTGCCAAGAAGAAAACAAGAGGAGAAAGAACGTTTCAAGAATCTGCTTGGTTCCCACAGCTGAAATCGCAAATAACATATTAGAGAAATGATTATAGGCTAGCATATCCTCATTAAATCAGCAGCCTCTGGAATTATAAAATCATTTCACATACCTCGGTAGCAATATCTTATCAACTGAAATCGATGTCAACATACGCATAGGAAGGGCGTGGACTGCTATCAACTCTTTATCGATAAAGTAGAAAACTGCACTACACGAAGTTAAACGAAGCACTTGGATAAACAAAATAAATGGGAAATACACCAGGATTCAGGGCGCTATTTTGAACAAATCTTATAAGCAACACGCTACAAAACAGGAATTTGACAAATACTTATCTTTTATTTCATGCTATGTACTGTAGGAGAAGCAGAGACGAACGCCTGAGCGATGTTCTCTCGTAGATTGCCACTCCAGGATACACCAGTGTTAAACTTCTAAAAAAGTAAAGTTACGACCGTAGTCGAACGCTCACTTTTCAATAGCTACTACATTGAGGTGTAGGGGAGGGCGCCACCCCTTTCCCTAGTATTAACCTACTAGCAAACACTTGTATTTATCATCTCTGTGCAGCCACTGGATGCCACGTTGTGAACCTGCCAAAATCTATGGACCATAAACCCTATCGTCCAGAGAGAGAGAGAGAGAGAGAGAGAGAGAGAGAGAGAGAGAGAGAGAGAGAGAGAGAGAGAGAGAGAAAAGCGAAACAGAGTTATCAGCATAATTTGAAGATGCTGATGATGATATATTCTTGACTGCTCTCTTTGTCAGTCTGAGTGTTTATTAAACTCTATAGTCTGAAAGATAACTTGGAGAAGAAAAAATATTACTAACATGACCCAAATCTCATTGGATGCCCCATTTATATGGCCTTGTGCCACATCTAAGGAAAAAGCTAACTAAATTACTACTAACATGACCCAAAGGAATTATTTGATTAAACATCACACATGATACGTCGCAAACAAACTGAATAACGAGGATAACTTTGAAATTTGTTGATGTCAATTTTACTAAGAACGTATATATAAAGCCACTATACAGTAAGAGAAAGTTTTATCACTTTTAGAGGTGTCATTCATTTTTCCTTTTTCTATTTGAACGGAGTAGACGGCATTTTTTTTTGTTGGTAATCAGAATTGAAATGAATATTTCTGGTAATTCTGAAGTATCCTCAACTCATTCACCCAAATAAAATAAGAGATATCAGATACACACTGAGCAAGGTGCGTTTTTCAAGTCTTTTAGTAACACATCTCTTTTATATTGAGTATGGACGATAATATTAGTTCATTTCAGTATATGTATATATATATATATATATGTATATATATATATATATATATATATATATATATATATATATATATATAAGTGTGTGTGTGTGTGTGTGTGTGTGTGTTAGTGTCTGTTTGTGTATGTGTGCGCGCGCGTGTGTACGTGTGTGTGTGTATGTGTGTTTGTGTGTGTGTGTGTGTGTTCGTGTATTGTCTGTAGGGATTTTCCTGTCATTAGTTATCCATCCAGATTCTGTTGCGTTCTCTGCATCACGAGAAACTGCAATGGGGTACTTAACGTGAGTAACTCATGATCACAATATATGTGGGTTTGACGCCACATCGGACTACTATGTTGGGAGAATGTTGTTCGGATTGTGGTGAGTGAAAACATAAAGAACACAGCTCAGCTCTTTTCCTGTACTTTCTTGTTAGGGTGTTCACAATTTCTTTATTTGGTTTCCTGAGAAGTAGGCTAGTTTTCTTCTCCTTTCTGGATGAACAATATTTTGCTCATCGCGTGAATGCAAACCGACAAAAATACAAGGAATTAGAGTTTTCCAACTATCCTTTATCATTTGTACATGGATAACTAGTCAAAATACAGATAACTTGGAAGAGAGAGAGAGAGAGAGAGAGAGAGAGAGAGAGAGAGAGAGAGAGAGAGAGAGAGAGTGTGTGTGTGTGTGTGTGTCTGTGTGTGTGTGTATCTGACTGATAGGCATTTATGATGGTTCATCTTTTCTGAAGGTCAAACTGTGTGGACTTCAAACAATTTATTTTAAGGCACCGATATCTCATTTCTAATTTAACCATGAGCAATCTTTTTTCCTTAAGATCCTACATATCATTATAAACGTGTATTTCGTGGAATATTACCACACAATGAAAAATTCTTTAACTCCATTTAATCAGACCATCTTGCGTGAACTTCAAAGAGTGGAATAAACGCTATCTGGGATTTAACATGAAGTTTTATATGTGTGAGTTAACATGGGAATGCGTTTATTTATTTATCTATTTCTTTTTCGCGCAACACTTTAGTTTATTCGTTTAAACGGGATCATTTTTTATATATCTTTATCAAATAGAATTCTTAAACCAAGCAATACCACTGTCCCAGACATATCATAACTAATCAACGTTACACTTATAGCACTACACTGGTAAAATCAAAAGGTACGGAAGTGATTGGAAGAGTGTACGTATGTAATAAGAGGGCAAAATCTTTTGATTCTTTTGGAAGGAAAACATGTATTACAGTATCCACTTGCCCAGTCGGCTAGGGGGTGGCTGTAGAATACACCGACTACAACTGTGCAGAGGGGTAAGACCCCCACAACGAGTGTCCTGGATGTGACACGAAACAATCTAATGGTGAGGTTTCAATAATGTTGGAGCTTCGGTGAATGAAGAGGACTTCTTCATTGTCATCTTTCTCTGGTCCACTCGCGTCAGGAGTGGTAGTACCTGCTAGGGCCCTGTCTATGAATCAAGTAGAATTAAAATGCATACTTAGGCTAAACTAAATTACTTGAAATAAAACTGCTTTGATATTTAAACTGCGTACTTGTTTGAAATAGAAGTATTTTTGACATTGAATCTGTTCTTACACTAAACTGAATTGATGGAAATAAAACTGTTATGAGATTTAACTGTGCGTGGACAAAAACTATACTTATACTAAACTGAATTATTTGAATTAGAACTGTTTGAATATACTGAATAGCTTGAAAGAGAAATGTTTTTGACAATTAAAGTGTATACTGTTGATAAACTGAATTGTTTGAAATAGAACTGTTCATTTGTATCAAAATGGATTTCGCATTAATTAACCCACAAACGTTAATATGCCATACGACCTAAACAAATTTGCAAAGAATACCTCAGAACATAAAACAATCCTAAATGAATAATCAGAGTTGGTATTAGTGTACTGGCTTGTGAGCAAATATATGCCATTTTCCGCCAGACTCGATTAAATCTGATGACAGACATTTTATAACGCTACAGAGATCACACACACACACACACACACACACACACACACACACACACACACACACACACACACACACACATTATTAAGTCGCCTATGTGAGAAATGTGCTTTGTTCCACCCTACTTTAGCTAAATGTCAACATCAGTGTGGCAAGAATGTTCTACTTTTTTAAACTAGGGTTTCTCAAAATATTCTGTGTAGACCCTTGGGAATGAATAATATTTTTCAAGGTGAATAAAAGTATAGATGGCCACAGGAGGTAGGTTTTACACGTTTGCATCTATAAATCCCTTTATAACATTTGAACCCAAATCACTGAATCATGTCGACTCATAGCGTGATATCAAAATCGATGGCAAAATATTTCAGTTTCAGTGCAAATTTTGAACCCATATTAATTTACATTCGGTGGAATCAGGGGTTTTATCGATCTGCATTTCATATTATATAAACAGAACGGTACTTAAAAGATAGAAGGTTGTGAGTTGCAGCTCAAACTCACCAACCTGCAGCCTAATCGATCGGATCTTCACATAGCACAGTAAACAAATATTTTCCTATAGAGAAACAGTTCAAGAAAAAAAAGGCGAATTTGCATTTTATTTATTTGCAGTTCTTATCTTATGCAAATCTAATTAAGAAGTGGTAAATTTGTTGTTTTGTGATTTAATATTAAATTAGTTTATTTAGGCGTGAATGGAAAATAAATTTGTTTATAAGGGTGAATCAAGTGAAAAGTTTGAAAAAGTCAGTGACAAACAAATAATTTCCTTGGTCCGACATATTAAGCAATATCTTTTACAGTAACAATGTCGAATAGAAGTTGGGTAATGGCTCATGATAACCAAGTAAACGAGTTGTAAAACTTCAATTAAGCCATTACTTCATTTTAGGACTAATACTGTTAGGAATGAAGTAATCTATGAACGACTTTAAAAGGTGGATAAAAACTCTTAGAGAAAATTTTTAAAAAATTCATATCAATATTCGAATGAAATATAACCGATAGTTTCTCATCAAAACGTTTAATAGATAACGGCTACACACGCAAGTATATATATATATATATATATATATATATATATATATATATATATATATATATATATATATATTATGTGTTTGTGTGCTTACACAATCATGCACACATAAATTCCTGGATTAATAAAATTGTTTGGAATATATTATTCGTCAAGAATAAACAACAAAATGAATTCAGCTGTAAAATCAGACATAATGCAAACAATATATATATATATATATATATATATATATATATATATATATATATATATATATAAGTGATGAACTCGTATGGACCCCCACATATGGCCGGGCAAAAGCAGGACGACCAGCTCGAACATACATTCAGCAGCTATGTGAAGATACGGGATGTAGCCCTGAAAACCTGCCAGAGGCGATTAACGATAGGGAGGAGTGGCGAGAGAAGGTCAGGGATATCTGTGCTTGCGGCATGACATGATGATGATAATGATGATGATGATATATATATATATTACAACAATGTATGGTCTTCACTATCAGTTGGTGGGTTTCTGGCGGACCAAATGCTGTATAATTGGGAGAGTGCTCAATCTGTGATAGAGCTATTATATAATTATAAGAAATAAATGTATATTAGTTTATATACATATATATATATTTAATAGTATGGTGGCTTATCTGCAATTAATGGTGTCCTACTGTCTTTACACAGCAATCATCAGGCAGAGAAAGAAAGTTTTTGGAGAAATCGGAAAAATCGAAAAATACAGCCAAAAGAATGTTAATTTAACAACTGGTATTGTGTGTGTGTGTGTGTGTGTGTGTGTGTGTGTGTGTGTGGATTCAATTAGCGTATTGTTGCGTGTAGTTGTATATGTGGTTGTTAGTATGCGTGTATATACTGATACATGGGCCACGTGGCTTGATTTGATGTTGTCTCATGAATATGTGTAATGATGAATAGTAGAAGTCGCGAGACAGTTGGTGATTTGGCCGAATAAAAAAATGTTTTTGTCATGTGATGATTTTATCTAAGGGACAATTGCACTATGAAGAAAATTAACTTTTTGATTTGACATGTAAGTGTAATAGACGAAAAAAAAAGTTGGACCTAAAACGTAAGAATAATAGGTGCTGTTGGAATATCATGATGTGAAGAGACATGATATATTGTTATATACTATGATGCATTATGTAATACTAGTATTCATATGCTGGAATATGTTCTCTATTAAATTGCAATATGTATGTTATAATAATTTGTATTAGTTGTCTATGTTGTGTTAATGTTATATTACGTATACATTATTGTAATCTATGATGGTATGTACATGAGGAATATGGTAAATATACTGTATTAAGATGTAATTTTTGCTCGTTACTGCATAGTTTGGCCTCAATGTCAATGCACACAAAACGGAATATATGCGCTATAATCAAACAAGTGACATCTCCATACTAGACGGAACCGCTCTTAAACTATTAGACAAATTCACTTACCTAGGAAGCAGCGTCGCATCAACCGAAAAGAACATCGACACGAGGTTAACGAAAGCATGGACAGCTAACAATAGGCTATCGATTATATGGAAATCAGAGCTAACCGATAAAATGAAACGCAGTTTCTTCCAGGCAGCGGTCACATCGATACTTCTATATGGATGCACTACATGGACTCTAACAAAACGGCTGGAGAAGAAGCTACACAGCAATTACACAAGAATGCTGTGAGCAATCTTGAACAAGTCCTGGCGGCAACACCCCACAAGACACCAACTGTACGGCCACCTGCCTCCTATCACGAAAACTATTCAAGTTAGACGAACCAGACATGCAGGACACTGCTGGAGAAGCAGGGACGAACTCATAAGTGATGTACTCTAATGGTCCCCCACACATGACCGAGCAAAAGCAGGACGACAAGCACGAACATACATTCAGCAACTATGTGAGGATACGGGATGTAGTTCAGAAGACCAGCCAGAGGCCATGAACGATAGGGAAAAGTGGCGAGAGAGGGTCAGGGATATCCGTGCTGGAGGCACGACATGATGATGATGATGAAGACGTAATTCTAACAATCTTGAAATTATGGCGAACATTATATAAGCATCTTATTCGTGAAGGAGTGTAGGGGTTTTTAGTGATGGAGCTGGTTTTGAAATGGCGGATGATGGTGGTGGTGATGGAGATAGAAATGGTTTTGGTATAGCAGATGGTGGTGGTGGTGGAAATAGATTATGTGTACAGGTCGAAATGCGAAAGTATATGTTTGTTCTTATGTCTGCATTTGGATAATATTTCTGACTTTTTAGCAGGTTGTCTTGTGATGGGTAATAGATAATTGTAAGTTTCTCACGGAGACAAAGAAGGCCTGTTTGTCTTGCTGTAGGTCGGGGCTAGTTTTAGTATTTCCCAGGCAATGGTGGGTGAGGCGTTCATGCCTGATGTTTGTGGATGAAGAAGTATTACTTGAGTAACTTTTAGTTAAAATCATCATTATACACAAAAAAATATTCGGCTAAATCCCGAACTGTTGCACGACTTCTGCTAATGATCGCTACACATATATTCAGTAGACAATCTCAAATCTGCCATATGGCGTATGTATCATAATGCACATTCACATACTAACAATCAAATATACGACCACATGCAACAATACACAAATATAATCCCCACAGACACACACAAGCACACACACACCCAAAGAGTTATAGCAATTCTAACGTTAACATTTTTTGGCTGTATTTTTCGATTATTTCGATTTCCCTAAAATCTTTCTTGCTCTGCCTGATGATAGTCGTATAAAGACGGCATGAAACAAGAGGTTGCTGATAAACATCCATGCTTTTAATATATATAAAAAACTAATATGTATTTATTCCTTACATATATATATATATATATATATAAATGGAGAGAGAGAGAGTGAGAGAGCGAGAGTTGTATAATTGCGTTTGAGCGTATGTGTGTATTGTGATTATGATAGAGATTTACCGCTAGAAACATATTAAAGCAGTAAGATATTTATGCATAAAAATGGAGGGCAATATTTTAAGATTTCAACTATAAAAGAAATAATGTAAAAATATACAACTCTGATTGTCATAGAGAAGGATTGACATAGGCTTACTCATGAATATGTAACGTGAAATTCAGATTTGATTTTTTCCATTTCTTTTATAGTTGAAATATTGCATATATATATATATATATATATATATATATATATATATATATATATAGTGCTCATTCAGAAGGTATTTGTCCTCCTCTTATTTCCAAGTCCTCTCGTCCCTGTAGCAATCCTTCGATGACTGTACTCTCTGCGCCAATTACCATATTTACCAACCTCTCCGCTCACGTAGGATATGGCACAAGGTCATTTCTAAGCGGAGTTTAGCAGGTTTGAATTCAGAGTTTTCCTTCTCCTAGACTAGTTGCCTCATCAAGGCTGAAGAACTATTTACCCATAGCTAGAAGGAGAATAATTGTATTCATACCTTTCCCCAAGGGTACTAGTGCTATGTGAAATGCAATCAGTCTCGTCCAGGATTTGAACTCGTGTCGCTGTGTCCATTTCCTACAACGATAACCATTACACCACGGGCACCAATTACAATTTGTATCACCTTCACTTCCATGGTCTATTATTTTCCAGTTCTCTAGGAAGGTCTTGGTACTTATCTATTTTTCCTCTTTCCTTCAGTTTTATCATGTTGTCAGCCGGAACGGCAAAGTTTACTATTCGGCAAGTTTTCTTTGTTGTTGACTAACTCTTGATCCGGTCGTCTTGCCGTGATTAGGTAATCGTTGTATCCCCAAATCCCAAACAATTTTCTGTGTCCTATTTTCAAGAACGGATTCTGAGTTGTACATATAACATTTGTTGATATGGTTAAATTCAAATTTTTAGCACGATTCCCAGTAGACCACTTTGACAACAAAATCCTGTCTAATCTTATATTCTATTGGCGATAATTTATTGCATTCGCTTAATAAGCCATTGATCGTTTATAATCATTATTTGTTTTCTTTTGAGAGTTTTTCACACCAGAGTTAACTGATGGTTTCTCACTGGGGTTTGAGTGACTGCAAGTTTCCTCAAGTCTCCAGGACTTTTCTCAGTATTCTGGCGGATCTCAATAATGCAATAATTTGGGTGGTCTCCACTCGTCCAGTTATTTCTAAGTTGTCCAGTCCTTGTACTAATCCTCTGATGACTGTACCAACAACACCAATTACAATTGGTATTATCGTCACTTTCATGTTCCACTGCTTTTTCAATTCCCTAGCAAGGTTGTGGTATTTATTCTTCTTTCCACGTTCTTTCAATTTCCCTATGTGGTCCGTGAGGACATCAAAGTCAACAATTCTGCAAATCTCTATTCTTTTTTTTTTGTTGATTATTATAAGATCTGGTCGTCAGCCTGAGATTTGGTGATCCTCTTGTATTATTATTATTATTATTATTATTATTATTATTATTATTATTATTATTATTGTGATAAATTATAGTCCTTCATAAACAAAAGCGAGTCATTTGTCGTGTTTGGAACGTTAATGAAAACAATGTGTAAATAAATAGATTAAAATTTTGTGAACGTGATAACAAAAAAGAAAACATTTCCAATATGATCTGTTCACAATGAAATTCTGTGAAGATTCCAGACAACAGAAGTGATATTCATAAACAATGCAATTAGAACTTCACAGAGAGTAATTGAACAAAAAGACCTCCCATGTCCCGTCGTATTCTTTAAATTAATTCCATTTTTTTTTATAGATGCCATATTCTTAAACGCCGTTTTCTGGTTGCATATATATATATATATATATTTTTACTTGATACACGTTTGAATGCCAGTTTTTGAAAAATCAATGTCATGGTCCTTCACTAGAAATAAATATAGGGCTTAAATCACCCCCAACATACTGTCCATTTACTATTTCATACCGATCATTAATTTTAGGAACATAATGTTTTGTGATATATTGTTAAAACACGCTCTGCATCATCCTAATAATGATTTCTCGGATATTACGAAAAAACGCATATTTCCTAGGTTTTACTTGAAACATTGAGTACTTTCGCTGACTACTTCCGGCGGTGTTCGGTACCATTTCTCGAAAAACTAATTTCTTCAAATTTCCCTCTTGTCTTTTGGAATTATTCCAAATACAACGGCTATGTCTACTGCATAAATTGCAGGTTGCACTCTTTTCACTCTTGTGCGATTTCTTTCTTTTACCATATATTCATTCCTTTTCTTTTAATATCAGAGTTTTCTTGATCACAAGACCTATATTAAACACTTTTGTTTTTGTAGGGATGTGCCATTCTGGATTTGAAAAATTCGAAATAAATGTACAATTAACACAATTCCTTAACCTCTCGACATAAAATAGCCCTAGACGGGTTATTATGCCATTAAATCTATAATCATCCTCTGACGGTTGATAACGTATTGACTGATTAAATATCATTCACTTTATATCTGAATTTCAACTTCCCTTTTGACCAATCTCAAATCAAAATTATGTACGCTGTTAACTTTGCTGAAACATTGCCTTCCCTTAAATCAGAGCTCGATGTCGCTTCCCCAGCAAAATCTTAATTATTTTTTTCCTTTGTCATTTACCCCTGCACCCAACAAAATTGTGTTCTGCGTATGTTAATAAACTGCATCTGGTGGTGAGGCTCAAGTTCTAAGGATCAGAGGAATGAAGAGTAGACTTACACTGCCATTTCGTCAACGTCTCTTCTAGCCCTGCGTGGTTATACGTATTGGGATTATAATACTCGAAGATATAGGCTTCAAAATTATCATTATCAGAAAAGAATATTTGGAACCGTTAAACTGTTTGCAAAAAAAAAAAAATCTAAAGGAATGTATTAAATATACAAGTATAAATGTATAAGGAACGCAATTCTCTAACTTTTAAGTATAGAATAAGCCTAGATGGCTTCATATGCCATTAAATCATTCATCTCTCTCTCTCTCTCTTTCTCTCTCTCTCTCTCTCTCTCTGCTGGTTTTTATGGGGACTCACCATTGTTAACAAACCCCAACACTCAGGTGTGTGAACTTTTTCTTTCACTCACCTCGAGACTTCTTTTGATTGACGCTTCCCAGCCAGTCACACGGCCCAGTTCAGTTTTAGTGTCGAGTATAATTCCTATAACAGTTTTTACGAAGATTTAATGTTCTGCCAGTCTTTTGATGAACATATGACAAGTAAAGCAATTCTTTTTCCATAGACAATTGATCTTTCAAGAAATTTTGGCTAGAATATTTAGCAGAAATATATACCCTTTCATCACGATTATTTATGTTTTGATGTATTAAAATATTATACTAAAAACTACGAAAATAAATAAAAACGCATATAAAAAAATTATACAAATTTTTATTTTACTTAATTGATTTTAGTTAAAATATATTCGGGATTTCTGGGTTTCGTTTGGTTTGGTTTAGTTACTTTGTTTAATACCATATCAAATATAGTGGTTTATTTAATGCCAAAGCTATCTTTGTAAAAGTACAGCAGGTAGGAAAAGGGGGTTGATACCTTTCTCATAGGGATTAGTTCGGTTGGGAACAAATAGCGCGAATGTAGTTCGAATTCGTTTACTTCAGGATTGCAGTCGAGCACATTACACAACGTGGACATCCTCCGCGCGGCTGCTTTTTATATATGTAAGAATAAAGCAATAATATTAGAAATAAAGAACAGTAATTATGTAATAAATTTGGTTTTGCTAAAACTATTATGCAAATTATCCAGAATTTATGCTATGAAACGCATTATTTGATAGGCCGGTCGCCAGGAGTGGTTGAGTACAAATGTATATACAAATGATATATATATATATATATATATATATATATATATATATATATATATATATATATATTTAGAACATATGTATAAAAAGATTTGGCATTGAATAATCAACAATGGTTGATATGCCATAAAACCCAACAAAACCAAAACAAACCATGATTTAATAGTAACATATAATACACATTGCGGGATTTCAAACGCATCAATATCACGGGCTCGTCCCGTCCCAGATTTTCTGGGGGTAAGCCTGGTATTCGTGCCGGGTGGGTGAAATCCATGACAAGCAAAGATTCACATTGTTCTTGGGGTTTTGGCTTGAGGAATCGTTGACTAGAATAGACAATCAAAGATTCACATTGCTCTTCGGTTTGGGCCTGGTGAGTCGTTGAAAAGAATTGACAATCAGATTGCTCTTTGTGAGTCAATAACCAGCAATGACCATTTTGCACCTGTCCAACGGACCTAGAGAATCTATGACCAGCATCGCACGAATCTCGACTCAGGTGCGATTTTCCTTCCTTAATTCCTTGAGTCAAATCCTACCTGGTGGGAGATACGGATAAATATCAATAACACGCCTCTGGTTCTCCCACAGCTGGTTAAGAGTTTGTGCCTGGTGGTTGTTACCAAGCTGAATCATCTAGTCTCAGGTGGCCATCCCCTGGCAATAACTGCTTAGCAGGGCTGAGTCAATTGCTTGGTGCTTCAGACGCCCGCCAAAAATAGGGAATGCCGATGGAATAAAGTATTTTTGTGACATTAGCGCATGAGTCCAGATTCATGCGTGGCTCATCAAAATAAAATGACCTTGTATCAAGTCTGACCTGGTGGGAGGTCGGATATACATCTAACAACACAACTTGTACTTTATAGAGGGCCCGCCTGCCTTTCTCTTCCTCCTGGCACTGTCAGCTTGAAATATCCAAGTTTATTGCTAGGCAACTGAAATATTCCAAAATGGGGAATGCAAATAGGATAAAGCTTTTTTCTGACAGCTACGTTATAAGTTTCTTTCAGTTCGTGGTCCCTCATAATAAAATGACCTTGTGTCATATATTGACTTGTGGCAATCGATTCATTAAATAAAATAGGCTGTTTTTAGGTAAATCTGACTCAGCAAGATTTTAATATGGACATTGTTAATAAATAAGACGTAAATTATCATGAAATAATGGTTATTTATAAACCAATGAGAATGTACGTAAATAAATAAAGGAATTCTGATGTCTGTAGTAATACAGTTTAGGTTAAAGATAAAGTCATCATTTTCATTATAATACGATATAACCAGTCATGGGATTTAGCCGGTTTGCATCGGTTCGTAGGATTTTGTTCTTGGAATTCCATTAATCTCAAAATGAGGCATTTAGTTCAAATCAGAAGTTATGCATTATTTATTCAGACATATTTTAAGTTTAGAAAATAAATAAAATTAATATTTTCTCCTGCATGTGGCAATCAACAGATCAACCTTTGTGCGTACATTGGGTAAGCCAACCTCGTTTACGTCTCGAGACAATGGTAATGAGAAAACCTGTTGTTCGTGTGACATGTAACGAGAGAACCTGTTGTTCGTGTGACATGTAACGAGAGAATCTGTTGTTCGTGTAACATGTAACGAGAGAACCTGTTTTTCGTGTGACATGTAACGAGAGAACCTGTTGTTCGAGTGACATGTAATGATAAAACCTGTTGTTCGTGTGACATGTAACGAGAGAACCTGTTGTTCGTGTGACATGTAACGAGAGAACCTATTGTTCGTGTGACATGTAACGAGATAACCTGTTGTTCGTGTGACATATAACGAGAAAACCTGTTGTTCGTGTGACATGTAACAAGAGAACCTGTTTTTCGTGTGACATGTAACGAGAGAACCTTTTGTTCGTGTGACATGTAACGAGAGAACCTATTGTTCGTGTGACATGTAACGAGAGAACCTGTTGTTCGTGTGACATGTAACGAGAGAACCTGTTGTTAGAATTTTTGAATCTGACCGCTCGATAGAACTGAGTTTTTCTTAAAACTGGAAATAGTGGGAAAACTATTTGGATGGCAGATTTAACTGAAAGCTGCATGAAAAAAAAAATAACTTATGTTCTTGCGTTGTATGATTCATTATAATTTCTTGGAAAAATGTCTGCTATTCTTAAAGAAGGTCTACAAAAGGCAGTTAAATCTCCTAATTTCATTAAACGTTCTACATTTAATGGTGTCCTTTTAGCAAATTTATACAAAATTAAGAGGATTGAAAATAACATTTCAGATTGTTGTGTGTGTGGGTGTGTCTAAGTAACTCAGAGTTAGACAAACGACTTCACGATAAAAATTGTCTGTGCAAATTATGTTATTCTTATTAGGTAATTCGATGAAATTAATATCTGTATGGGGGTGGGAACATGTTATTGCACAGACATCTAAAATTTAAACATACTTGAAGAGTTAATCATTGAAAAACCTAAGATTCTGAATAATTCATATGAACTGTTTTCAGGTACAAATGTTTTATTTTTGAAAAAAAAAACGTGACGTCTTAGTTAAGTCAAAATAAATATTTCCGACCAAAATTTCATAATAAGCTCTAAGAATCATTCAACGTTCGATTGAAACAGTTTAAGGATTTTAAGTGATCATTTCAGGTAGAATTTCTAGTTCTGTCATGGAATTCTTCTATGAATACAGAATTTTTAAGAAAAAGTTAGAATACATTTTAATTCAAAGTCAAATCTGAATTCCTAATTATTGTCTGTTTTAGCGAGGATAGCGCTTCTCACATTTCCCACTTCGTGTTTGAAAACGTGCGTAAGGATTTTCACTGTTGATATCATCATCAAGCCGTGTCTACTGCACGGGTTTCACTTGACCCAATCTCTCTCCATTCGTCAATATCAGGCATTGCTTTTAGCAAGTATTCTAAGCGGCTAGCAGAGTCAATTTTCAGTGGTTGGTCCACATTTTCATGTTCATACGAAGGATTTTATTGGAGAAGGCTTCTTTTGGGTTATTTCTTACTTCTTTAATAGTACCCAGTATGCCTTGTTCCTATTACTCATATGGGGTTTGTGAGAAATAAATTGAGTTGCCGTACACCTGCGTTCTTGTTGAGAGATGCTTCCAGGAGTTGTTGAAAACCGCATGCAGCATACTTCGGTATTTCCCCTCGAGAAATTTTTCTCCAGGCGTTTTGTTAAAGTCCAAACGGTTGTTAAAAATACCTTTCAAATTTTAGGATAACCGAAATTGCTTTAAAAAGAGACATCAAATATTGTTATTTCCGATTTAAAGATTTTGTACTGAAATAAATAATGAAATTCAATCCACTAACTTGTCACATCAACCCAAAGTGAACTTTGAAAAATTATTTACAAAAGTTAATTTGCTTCCGAACAAAGTAATCGAAATTTTATTATTTCTAATTTATTTTATAAAAATCCAAATCTATATTGATCGGTATTAATCACAACCATTCAACTGCATTCTACTACGAGTGTATGAGGTTTTTAATTATTTTCTGGATAATCATCGGTTTCTCCTATCTAATTAATTACATTCCACAAGAGCTTCAATTCCTATTTCCAAATCTACAGTTTCAATCCTGTTGAGATTAGTTTTAAGTCATAAAGAATAGTAAATGTTTAGATTTTGAAATCCTCTAGTGTAAATGATAAAATTTTCGCACTTTTAGTTTAGAAGATTATCAACATAAATAAGAAAAATATTGAGGGGTGTACTTATGTGATTGGGGATACTGTAAATCTCAATTTATTTCATGTCTAACAGCAATCCTTTAGCCAAATTTGAAAATAACTAAACGTATAAAATATTATGAACGACTTTTTACTCGTTCATAAAATTTCATACGTTTAGTTATTTTCAGATTTGGCTAAAGGATTGCTGTTATTTAATTGATCAATGAATACGTACGTTTAGAAAGGACATATGACCCCCAAGAGAAAAACATTTGTGGCGTGTCGGGAAAAAAGCTGAAGCTTTGATTAAGAAATAGAGTCATGAGTCATCCTTCCGTTTAAGTGTATTACGATGAAATAAGATTTTCTAAAAACCTTAACGCTGATTGGCTGAATAAGATCACATGAAGGAAAACAATAAAAACTGAATTTGTACAAGAGTTATTTTTGAGACATTGGACAGAACAGTCGAATTTTTCTTTCTCCCTCTCCTGATGCTTAAAGTCCTTGAGCTTGTGGGGGTGCTATGTATTGGGTATTGCTCTCTATATTATTTCTTCCACAAATACAACACAAAACTTTACAATCGCGTAAAAGAAATGGAATAGAACACAACGAACATTAAACAATAAACAATTTAATATGCATAAAACAGAATGTGAAAACAAATAAAAAACATGATTTTGGAAAATAAAGTTTGGCAAGAAGAAAATAAATTTGTTTACACTTGTATGTATGTTTAGCTGTTAACGGAGTCCGTAAATAAGTCGTTCTTATCTTGTTTCGTGATTGTGGCGACAGCGTGTCGCGTTGATGAAAGAAGTTTGTCGGTTTTTTCTTTTGAACGTGATTCGTGGCCATCTGTAGCTAGGTCATGAACTCTGGTTATGGAAGAAAAGGAATTAGCCGGACAGTGTATCGGCCACTGCTTTACTGACTTAGTGTCTTGTGGTTTAGTCTTCGTTAATGGCTCCCAAACTGTGTGTTATTTATACCGTAATAGTGGATCAAAGAGTCGTCCTAAAATTTTGGTGCGTAGTCCAAACAGATTTGTATTTTACAATTTTATTTTCGAGCCTAAATTTTTTCTGTTAGTTCACTTCCGATCCTATTTTTCTAGAATGTTCTATTTTATGTTTTTAACTGATTGGTTGAAAAATATAAAAATGTAACTTAAATGCTAATGCTGTTTTGATCCTAAATTTCTAGAATGTTCTTAAGTAAGTTTTTATTGCTTATTTTAAGACTAGAAAAAAATGTGTATCCCATAAGCTACTTTAGGGAATCTAACCAATATCCCATTTTTCTTTTATTGCTCCGCACTTATAATGTCTTATTTTGCTAAGTTACTTTATTTACTATTACAATAGGGAAGTTGCTCAATATCATATGCAGCCTGAATATGGTTTGATTCGGTTTCTTCATGAGTTGTTTAACGCAAATGCCAATGTCATAATTTTAAAAGAACAGTTGTGTTACAATTTAACCCATAGCTGGGGTTAGTCAAGTGGGTTCTTAACTTTCACAAGGGTATTAGCCCAAAAGTAAACGTGAAACTTCGACAGAAGTTCGAAAGTCGCTCAAAACGATCTCTCAGTCCAGCACTCGTTTAAAAATAAAGTTACCTACAAACTATCCGCTTACAAATAAAATATAGAACAACATTTGTCATTAAATGATGCTAAATGGGTTGATGTGTCATAAAATACCAACCAAATAGCCATTGATTATATAATTCTTTTGCAAGGATGGTGCTGGCATTAGATAACCCATGAACGTTAATACTCCATTAAAAACAGAAACCAACACCGAATCCTATACCCCAGCTTCTTGACCATAAAATTAACCATGTCAGAGATCGACTTTAAGTCAATTTCTAGAACGGAAACGGTTTCATTTACTCCACCAGTTACCGTAGTGTTGTAAAATTGTGGACATACACTAAAAAAATCGAATCATAAAACAGAAAATGTTGTTATTGAAAAAGAAAAAAATTTAGTTGGCTTTTCAGAATATGCCATCATACACACTAGAGTAGAGTTCAAGCAAATTGGGGTCCTTTGAAAAAAAGCCTCGATAACTGCAGCCATCGAGAGTTGAAAAAATAATTGGGATTCTAAACTCCTTTGAACGTACATTCGTAAAGAATTGTAGCACAATCAGAAAGAAATGGAAAAGTGTTAGGAAAGTGAACTTGGTGATATTTCAAATCAAATCCCACGTGACACACAATGTGACCCAAGTTTACAAAATGAAAATTCAGGGTGTATCGTAGATCTGGTTGTAGAGATCAATTAGTTCTAAGATTTCGATTCAACAAAAACAAATTAGAAATTGTACTGATGATCCAAAACATATGTTCAGCTTCTTTTGAAACAAAATTATATTGTATTGATATGAAAGGTATATATATATATATATATATATATATATATATATATATATATATGTGGTGCATTCAATAAGTTTCCAAACTTTTTGGTACAGGCATTTAAAATTGTCGTAGACTCTTGAACATTCAGTATGTTATTGCTAAACATCTTATGAGATGACTGACCAGTTTTTGATTTCAGGTTCAAATCAGCAGCTACAGCAGGAATTGGAATACACCCTACTAAAGCCTGATTATCACAGCTGGTGAATTTCAAAAAAGCAATCTGGACGTGAGGACACTTTAGAAGAACGATATGCAATAAAAGTCTGTTTTAAACTTGAAAAAAAAATGCCACAGAAACGTATGGAATTCTTCAGATTGCTTTTCGACCATCATGCATGAATCGAGCATCAGTTTTTGAGTGGCATAAGATATTCAAGGAATGCAGGGAGTCTGTGAGGGATGATGAGAGGTTTAAGGAAGTCAATAGACCAGAGTTGATTGGCCAAAGGGTTAGGGTTAGGGTTACTATGTTGAGGTTTTAAGGGAGTTCAGGAAGAGATTCTGTCGGAAGAGGCCAGCACTCTTCAAATCGGGTCAGTGGCATTTCTACCAGACATTGGGGAGATGAAAGAAGCTGTGACGAAGGTCATTTACACGCTTACACAAGAGGACTTCCATGGGGCCTTACAGAAGTTGTTGGAACGCTACAACAAGTGCATTGCAGCCGGAGGAGATTACTTCGAGGGGGTACTAGAGTTGCATGTGTGTACTTTCAATAAAAGTGCCCATACGAAAAAAGTCTGGAAACTTGTTATTTAATGATACTCGTGTATATATATATATATATATATATATATATATATATATATATATATATTGCATGGTAGTCTCTGTGACCTTTGTTTTCATGCCTTTTGTATCTATCAGACAGATTGAAAGGTTAAAAAAAAACGATTAATATGGTTAATTTTGTGTTGTAAAGAATATTTTGTTTGTGTGTATATGTGAGTGAGCTTGTGTGCTTTTGAATGCAAAAGTATGTTTGCGTAAGCGCTATGGCACATATAATAGATATATTTCCGCACATTGTAGCATGTATCTTTACGTATACACTCATATTTCTGCTGTCTGTTGTTGGAAAGGGGTGAGGCAAAGAAAGAGACTGTGAGAAGAGAAGATTGGGTAAGGAGGGGTGGGATAAGAATTGTTACACTTAGAATGATGTCAGACAACTAAAGCTTTATTTGATGTGAAAATAAAATGACTGTTTTGTGATAAATTTTATCAGGTGATGATGATGATTAAAATTAAAATCAACATCACATTACGCCTTTTTTAAAGGCTTTTTTCATTTATTTTTATAATAATAACTATTGTGTTGTCAATAATTATTGGATATGCTTATGGGTTATATGATGGAGTATTTATTAGTTGGTAACAAAAAATGATGTTAAGTTTTGGGTAGCTTTTACAATGATATAGGCATCCAAACGGATCCCTTAACCTCGGCCAGACGACCAGATCTTATTGTTGTATACTCATAAATATATCAATAATAACAGTAATACATATACATATACAGGCGGACTCTGTCGTTTCGAATACAAACGGGTTTATTAATTTCTGCCTTCAGTCCTTGGTGACACGAGGAGAGACACACTATTCTTAAAGGCGATGCTAACCATACTATGCTGACCCCCACCCAACAACGCGCGGTACATCTTGTGGTGTTTAAGATCTTTGCTGAAAGAGGTCCGAAAAATTCAACCGTTACCTTCAACGGTCGACCACAACTCTCCCTGTCTTTTCAAAATCCTCAAATTCTCAGGACCATATCTTCTGGGAATGACGTTATCCACACTCCAGCCTCATTTCCTGTCTGGGGGTTTATTATGACAGATGATGATTGTCACATGATTTCCGCCCAGGCGTAGGACTGCACCATCTGACTATGCACCTAGACTAAGAGATCCGAGTAGTTCAAAACCCTACCAAAGTAAATACTAAGATTTAATTTTTTAAAAAATGATTAATATAAAAAATGATTACCTTAGTCATATAACATTAAAATAATCAACAAAGAACAAGAACTTGAAAAATTGTGGACTTTGCTGTGCCGGCGGATCATTGAGTAAAATTTTAAAAAGTGAAAAGAAAGATAAATACCTCGACGTTGCTAGGGAATTAAAAAAAAGATGTGGAACATGAAAATGACGTTCATACCAATCATAACTGTTGTTCTTGGTACAGTCCTCAAAGGGTTAATAAAGCGACTAGAGGACTTGGAAATAAAGGACCGAGTAGAGACCATCTAAACTAATGTCTTATTGGGATCGGCCAGAATACTTCGAAGAGTCCTGGATACATAATGGAACTTGATGTCACTCAGACTCCACTGAAAGACTATCAACTAACCCTGATGTGAAAAACTCTCAAAGAGTAAAATAATAATAATGATAATAATAATAATAATAATAATAATAATAATAAATGTAACAATTATGATCTGACAATACTGGGAGGCGCTCATAATCTATTAACGTGGATAAAATAGTGTTTATTGCTATTGACAATACTAAAATAAAACTCACATTTACTGGCAATACTTGTAAGTGATGATAATGCGATAAAGAGTGAAAATAATTTTTACGGTCGGTGGTTCAGTTGTGTGATCAGTATGTTGTCGGTAAGGACTGATGGATGATGTTGCAATAAGAAAGTTGTAGGTGAACTTATTGGGAAATGGTCAAAGGTCAAGGAGGAAGTTTTAGGGGGTGATGTGAACATGGATGACATATATATATATATATATATATATGTGTGTGTGTGTGTGTGTGTGTGCACGTGTGTGTGTGTGTGTAAATAATTGTGGTGAGTAAAAAATAAGAAGGGGAATGAAATTTAGTACATGTTTTGGTTATGTGTTTGGGTCGAATTAGGATGGAAGATGTCAGTTTTCGTGTCGAAATTCTGAGATTATCTCGGATTTGTCGTTTAATAATATATTTTTTGATGAGTGCGTAATTATCGCAACTATTGTCATGGACGTAAAGTAGACATCTTCTTGATAACTTATGATTGGCGGGAGATGATTTCATAATTTCCCAAGTGTTGCTTGTTGTGATGTATTGTGATGCCGATAGCGTGGTATTGTTCGAGTATTTTCTATTAGAAATAAGGAAAGTACTCGAATAGTACTCAAACAATATAACACTATCAGCATTCATATGAAAAGTAAAAGACAGGAACATCATTGATATTGAGCCCTATTTAATAATACCGCAAAATTTGGTCAACCATTTAATCACCAAGTGAGCTAGTGAGAACCATAAAACTCTACAATACACACACACATTGGGAGTTTAATTCTGATGAGTACAATTAACTTTAGACATGTGGAAATATGCTTACTTGATATGCATGGAACTCAGAGTCGTGAGTGATCGTAATTTACCTTGTTTTATATTTCAACATCTTGATTTGCCTTGTTTCTTATTTCAAGACCATAATTCACCCTGTTTTATCTTTTAAGATCATATGATGCTGGAGCTTTGGGGAATGCGAAGTATCCCTTCACCGACATGGCTCCCAGGTCCGCTTTGGTCCGGAGTGGTGGGTCTTGGTGGAACTCTATCTATGGGTTAAATAGAACTAAACTGCGTACTTTTGCTAAACTGAAATACTTGAAATTGAACTGTTTTTGACACTGAAACTCTACTTACGCTAAACTGGATTGTTGGAAATAGAACTGTTTTGATATTTAACTGTGTAAAAAAACACTTTAGTTATACTAAAATGAATTCTTAGACAAAGAATTGTTTGACTAAACTAAATTGTTCAAATATCAAAAACATTTTTATTTCAATCTGTGTACCTATGCTTAACTGAATTGTTTGAAATGGAAGTGTTTGTATAAAAACAGATTTGGTATTAAATAACCTACAAAGGATGATATGGTATGAAATACAACCAACCAACCAATCATATTTTGAAAATATAATTATTAGATGATAATGCTATTTTTTCCGTTTTCAAATACTTTCTTTGGGCTATTATGAGTATACCCTTATTCATAATCATAAACAATGATTATATTTTCACTGGATGAATACTAGAAAGTATTTTGTTAAACCTTCAAAGAATTGTAGCATAAACCGAGAGCCAATGATTGACTGTAGCAAGTCAACAACGACCCCTTTGCAACTTACATCTAGGCGTTGTCGTCTCTTAAAATCACCGATCAAATTCGCCATTGCGAAAGAAAGATATTTTCTGTTCGATTGCTTCTTTTAAACCAGCCAATTTCTCGCTGCTGCCATTTCATCAAATCATAATAAGGAATTCCCCGATGTAGAGAAGAACTTTTCGAGCGTCGATTCAATTTGTGCGGATATATTGACGCCTGTTCTAGTCACCATTTTCTCCGTTCATGAATCTCCTATGAAAAAAAAAGCTCAAAAACTTTTGTTCATTGGCAGTGAGGTTTTCTGTGTCGATCACGACAGAGAAAGAGTATTATTTAAAGACTAACACCTAAACGGTTTTCAAATGCAGCTAAGTAACATCCAATTGCTTAGATCCAAGTGGAAACCCATTTTACCAACCAAAGAACCTTTTCTAACGCGAGGGAAAAACGAACAAAACATGATTGATTACACTGCAATAGGAAATGGTAACTAAATACACTGGTCAAGGTTTTGGTTACTTGATGAACCTACGATTTAATTACAAGGATAGATAGATAGATAGATCCAAACTCTCCGTCATGAGCAAGATGTGACACAAAATAATTCTATAGGGATTACAACATAATTTTCTTCTCCTAGTTCGGTTGCAATAGCAAGGCTTAGGCAACCACGCTGCCCTACTATTTGCCCATTGCTAAGAGGAAAATAGGTAGACCCATATTTTTGCCCAGAGTATTACAGGAACGTCAAATGCAACCATCCCCGTCCAGGATTTCAACTATAGCCGCTGTGTCAATTTTCCCCGATGATGCCCGTTACACCAAGAGCGCATATATATATATATATATATATATATATATATATATATAGTTTTTCTCTTCACGATAATACACTCAATCCTGGCATAAACCCATCTGTTCTCCAAGCGATAAGGAAGTAGTAGGACAAACAGGACTATTGAGCCTTAGTAAGGTAATAAATATAGATGAAAAAAAAACTGAATTTACACTTGCAGAACACTGATTAAAAATTGAGCATATGTCATAAGCTACGACGAATCTAAGTGCTGAATCAATATTGTAATTCAATCACTGTACTCTCTTGCGAAAAACAATATGTTGGAAAGACAGAATGACTATTTTTACTTTAGACGAAATACGTACTGATTGAAAATCAAGCTTATGAATTACAACAAACAAATACTAATTGAAGAACATTTCCACTCGAACAGTTACAATTTCGATAGGGATGAAAAATTCCCTATCATAAAAAGAATGAGAGAATGCATTAAAGGAAAGGGCAAGTTGATTTTGGAACTGGAGGATTGTGTTAAATGTGTAATTCGATTTTTTGGTCGAAAATAGGAGCTTGAGAATGTCATTCCGGTAAACAGTGAAAGTTTTAACGCCGTTCAAAAATTCCGTACCATTATAGAATACAAATGTGTTAATGTCGTTTATTAAAATGATTTCCAATCGAAATATTTGCCTCATTCTCAATAATTCTAATGAAAATAAGTCGAAATCATGAATAATATATGAATCGATTTATTTGTACGATGGTAAAACGGGGTTGAAATACGAGGTATTTTGGTTATTGTCAGCAATAAAAGAACGCTTTCTTCTCTCTCTCTCTCTCTCTCTCTCGCTCTCTCTCATGTGTATAATAAAGGGTTTATATTTTTAGAGGAAAAACCGTCTAGTTCCAAATGAAATTCGAAAAAAGCGAGAAATTACTTCATTTCAAATAACAGTAGTAAAATAAAACTATTTTGTTAGTGAATCTTCCTTAGAAAACTTTCTTTTTATGAGTATCATTAATATTTTCCTAGTTATAAACTTGTAATTTTTATTTTACGAGATTAACATAATCGACAACTATCACTTTGTAATAGTAAAATTAATTAGTTGTTTTGTATTTCTAAGCAACAAATTTAATTATTTAAAAAATAAAGACAAATGTTTAATTGAAATTATCTTGTATTTTCGAAAGGATTGGCGTGTATTCTGAAACATGTATTTTTCAAGGATGAAACAATACTTTTATTTTTTAGGTATCATTGTTTTGTTCTTTCTGTTGTTCTTTTTTTCAAATAAAATTTTACCTTTGAAAAAATATGGGTAATATTTTAGTTTTGTATTTAAATATAGCAGTTCTGTTTTGATTCGATATATTAACGAAATACATTTTGATTTGAAATTAAAAGGGGATGATAAGGTTATTACCAACAATTCTATTTGTGCAATATGACCCAGGGAATAAACCACAAGCGAACCGAAGTAGAGAATATTGCATCAAAGAGTTTACGGCTCGATAATTTTACTATGCTTTCAGAAAATATTATTTTCTTCAGTTTAAATCAAATGAATTAGAGTTGACCGAAGAGGTTATACAAATTTTCTATAATAGCTTAGTAAACACTTAATCATACTTAATTATTTTGGCCAATTTCAAGAATAACTTTAAAGTTTTAGTCAAATTCCATCACAAACATGTGAGCAAGAATGGCTAGATTTTCCAATAAGTTTTCGTTGCTTGTATTTCAGAAATAACGTGCAGCCAATGAAGATAGTTTAAAAAATTACACATAAACTTTGAAACGACACAAAGGTCAAATTTGAGTGGACTTTGTAAAACTGTTCTTGCCATAGGTTTTTCACACTTGAATCTTTAATGAATGGATCAATATTGAACTTTCTAATTTTACTTGCTCATTCACAAGGTGTGGAAAGGTCAGTAAAATTAAAAACTGACGCTTCAAAAACTGTAAATGGACAAGAAGCAAGACGCAAGAACATTATTATAAAAATCACTGTACCATCGATAAGACCTTTATTTAATTCGAAGGGAAACTATACTGGATATTCAGTAATATTATTGTATCGTATGTTATATAGAGCGGTAGTTTTCTATGGTTGGTTCGTTTGTTCGATTTTATGGCATATCAACCTTTGAAGGTTATTTAATGCCAAATTTATTTTTATACAAATAATCTGTTCTATTTCAAACAATTCAGCTTAGCATGAGTATATATTAAACAATTCAGTTTAGACTAAGTAAAGTTTCAATGTCAAAATTGTTGTTGGTTGTTTAGGTTTTATGGCATATCAACCTTTGTTGGTTATATTGTTATATTCTCATATACATGTATATGCTGGATACATACTGACGCAATAAATAAGGACGTAGTAATAAACGACGCAGGGAGACTTCTTTACAAATATATCTACCTCTCACTTTATTGCAAGGGTTCGAAAGGGTTGTTCAAGGGTTGCATGTGAGAGGGAGCTGGAGACCGAACATAAACTGTAATTTCTTGACCCCACTTTTATGACCTTCACGTTGTGTCCTTCTCGTTCTTTAGTGCTGCTCAACCGGAGGTTTAGGACCCACTCATCAGGGCCCAAAGGCCCTTTCGGCCTGATGTGGCTTTTCCTACCACATTTCGTCTATAACTCCGCCCGATCTTCAACTCAACTGCCAACTGCTCCTGACACTGCCAACTGCCTCAACTTCCGTCTTGACTGCATTATATAATAGTTCAGCGCCTACACGATCGCCCACTCGATCTTTGAAATCGAAAGTTTAATCGTCATCAAGCGGAAATAACTGTCATGCAGTTCACAGGTCACTCTCTTCCGGCGAATCAGTCTATGTGTGTATCATGGGCTTTACCTTGTCCCATTTCATCAGCCAATTTCCGCCCACGCGATTTCATCTCCTAACTGCCATTGGAATGTCTCACTTCCTTCCGGTGCATCACCTTGGAATAGCATTTTTTGGGCCGAGGCGAAGGTCAAAACATAACAATATAACGCCAAATCCATTTTTCTGCAAATTATCAGTTCTATTTCAAACAATTCAGTTTAGCATGAGTACAGAGTTTAATTGTCAAAAACTTTTCTATTTCAAGCTATTCAGTTTATTCAAACAGTTCTAATTCACCTAATTAAGATTAGTATACGTACGGATTTTGTATACACACAGTTAAGTGTCAAAAAAGTTTTATATTAAACAATTCAGTTTAATGTAAGTAGAGTTTCACTACCAAAAACAGTTGGTTGGTTGTTTGGGTTTATGGCATATTAAACTTTGTTAGTTATTTAACGCCAAATCCATTTTAATGAAAATAGTTCTATTTCAAACAATTCAGTTTAGCATGAGTAGACAGTTTAATTGTCAAAAGCGTTTCTATTTCAAGCTATCCAGTTAAGTCAAACAGTTCTAATTTAGCTAATTCAGTTTAGCGTAAGTACAGATTTTGTTTGCACGAAGTTAAATGTCAAAATAATTCTATATTTGACAATTCAGTTTAATATAAGTAGATTTTCACAATCAAAAACAATTCCAATTCAAACAATTCAGTTTAACATAAGCATGCTGTTTAAATGTAAGTACACAGTTTATTTGTCAAAAACATTTCTATTTCAAATAATTTAGTCTTGTGTAACAGTTCTAATTCAAACATTTCAGTTTAGCATAAGCATGCAGTCAGTTGTATTTAACCCATAGAGAGGGCCCTATCAGATGCTACCATTCCGGGCCAGAGTGGACCTGGGAGAAACGGCAATGAAAGAGTTCTCCGCATTCCCCAAAGCTTCATCATCCATGGAACCTCAACATCAGATTGTTTAGTGTCATAACCCAGGACACTCATTGGTGGGCTTACCCCTCTGCAGAGGTGCTGTCGGTGTATTCAACAGCCCAAATTGTATGGTTGGTGAAATACGCTTTATCTCTCTATTTTTCTCATCAATTCTGTTCTGACAAATGGCGTGAAATTTTAATTCATTAAGTGGACATTTTTTTAAAATCTTTTATAATTTTTACAGTTATTGAATACATTTAAAACATGTCATATTTTGCCAGAATTCTGGTTTGAATGATTTTCTGTTGGTTGTATCAAATACAAAAATCCCAATTTTCTCCGGATTATTATTGAAATTCTGAAATTTGGAATTTAATTTATTTGTATATAACTTTGTAAATTAGGTATTTCTGTACACCTTTCATAAACAATCTCTAAAACTAAACGTTAAAATTGGTTGGTTTTCTAATAAAAAGTGAGAAATTAAACTGTCCTATTAAACACTATATCGGGCATAATAGAAGCCCAAGATGATAAATGGATAAAATATCTCTTGACACAGACTCCAAATGGATTTAACATCAAAATAAATTATCATCAAAACGCCTTATTGGGATTGGTTGCATATATTTGGATTGACAAATAACCGCCAACATAAAAACAAGCAGTCAAACTAATTTAAAACCCACCCTCTGCCCGTGCTTATTATGTGTTTCCGAAATTGAGAGTTCAGTGTCAGGTGTCTCTATGATAGCAATGATCATATAACGGTCAGTTGAAGACATTTGTATAACAGAAAATAATGTTAATTGAACGAATTGATGTGTCACATCATCTGTCTATTTTCGTTGCTTTTTAGAAGCATATAGATTCTTTTAAACTCTATTTAAAAAACTTTCTTTAAAAAATATTTTCTTTACTATTTTAAAAACTTTCTTTAAAAAATATTTTCTTTACGAAAAACATTTCTCGTAAGGACTACCTAAGGTCGATTCTAATTGAGAAAAATAAAAATGAAATTGCATAAAATAAATATTCCTACTTTTCTAATAATCAATGTTCACCTTTATGTGTCAATAATACTACATGGATGCACCACATGGACGCTAACTAAACATATTGAGATAAAGCTACATGTAAGTATACAATAATGCTGGATACTCTTTTGAATTCATCCGGGAAGCAATATCCCATAAAAAAGCTGCTTTACCGCCACTTACTACCCATCTCAATAACCATGCAAGGAAGATGAACAGATAATGCCGGAGAAGCAAAGATAAACATATAAGAGACGTTCTCTTGTGGACTCCTATACATGGATTAGCAAGTGTTGCTCAACAAGCATAGAATTACATCCATGAGACCTGTGCAGCCATAGAATGAAGCCTAGAGGGCCTCCCAGGAGCGTTGGATTATAGGGACGGTTGGACGGTTGGAGAGAGAGAGAGAGAGAGAGAGAGAGAGAGAATATCTGGAAGCTCCGAACATGCCGTGTGACTTGATAGTGATGATGATGATAATGATGATGAGGATTTATATGTACATGTCATTCGGAAAATAATGTCCGATTTTTGAATAAAATTTAACTCCCAAATAAATGTAATTAAACAGCGTTTTAATCAGTCAAAATATTTCATCCCTGAATATTTAATGCTTGCAGCAATCGATTAACAAGTTTGTCGATGACTGTACGAGAAAACTTTAAATATTTTGGTGAGAAGAAATCTTAAAATACAGTTTCTTCTTTTTCTTTGGAACGGACTTTGTTTTGTTTTGTTTTGTTTCGTTTCGTTTTGTTTTATGTGTGTGTGTGTGTGTGCATAAAAACGTGTCCAGATCCTTGTAAAAGTAGTAGTCGGTGTGTGTGTGTGTGTGTGTGTGTGTGTGTGTGTGTGTGTGTGTGTGAGTAAGAGAGAGAGAGAGAGAGAGAGAGAGAGAGAGAGAATAGCATTATATGGTGGCTGGAGCAAAGTCTCATATTCCAAATCCATGAGCTTCTGCAATGTCATTCTGGCAATATGTAGTTGGCCATGTCATGAAGTAAAATAATGTTCAGTCTGGAGAAATAACCGCATTGCGTCGCTTTCCATTTCATGATTAAGGATATATATCTTTTGAAATCAAACTCTGAAAGCAGTGACAAAAATTTTGGAAGGATATTTTAATCAGGAGGAACGTGATTTTTTAATACAAATTTTAAAATGGTATCAGTGTGGAATTTAATCAGTTTATACAAAATATTTTGTACAACCTGAGATATATATATATATATAGTGAGAGAGAGAGATAATGCATGAGAGAGTGCACGAGAGAGAGAGAGAGAGAGAGAGAGAGAGAAAGAGGGAGAAAGGGAGAGGGAATCCCAGTGACGTGACTTATGTGCTGGGTAAGCCAGATAAAATTCACTCACGCTTTTCCGGGATAGGTTTGAACCCCTTTACCCCACAAGCGATGATTTAAATTGTGCCACTCTTTTAAGCATTGGCTTTACATAACGCTCGAGGGTTCATATGTCATTAAAATAAGGAAGAAAACACACACACACACACACACACACACACACACACACACACATATATATATATATATATATATATTGTGCCGTGGTATGCTACAGAGAGAGGGAAGGGGATGTCAATTCCCCTACACTTCTGTGTTTGTATCAACAGTCACTAAGACTGACCGTTAAAACGATATGATGCAGGTCAGCTCCCTGCACTCTATGACCTGCAGTCTGTTGAACAAAGAAACGAATCCAGGTCATTCGGGTATCGTGAGGGATGGAATTGTGGGAAAAGGAAAAAGTCAAATGATTGGCCCATAGACTCTTAGCGCCAAAATTCCATTTTTCCAAAAGAGGATTTTGGAAAAGAATCTTTAGTTTGTGACAGAAGTCGGCGAGAGAAAAACGCCGATCTCAGCCAACTCCGGGGAAAGTCTCCCGTGAAAAGCATAAAACAGAGTTTGGAAAAAGCTGAGGTCAACCTGCTCCGGGATGTCACTCGCCCGTAAAAAGAGAGAAAGGAATATGAACATTGAACCTCGTCAAAGATAAGTACAACTTAAACTGTTTTCCTTCTACAATTCCTAAATATTGGAAAGTTACATATGTGCAAAAAGGAAACAGACAAATTGAAAAGATTCTGTTTCATCAATAGTTAATTAGTGAATGAACTTTGTTACATGCTTCGGTCCGGCCACTTAGACATTTTCTCAACTAAAAGAAAAAGGAAAGTAAGGAAAAAAGGAGAAAGAAGAAAAGGACTGTTGAGAGACATTTATGTTCGATACTTCCCGTTGGCTTAATATTGCCGGTATTTTAAAAAGAAAAAAGAAAAGAAAAAGGAACTGTTTGTTAAATCTTTTCATTATTTGTTTGGTTGTCGCCTATTAAGATTTCGTTGTGTTTTAAATGCACTCTAGTGTTGAAATCTTCCGGCTGTTATTTCATCTATCGATTCGTCTTCTTTTGTGAGTATCTGTTTCAGTCTCGTATTGCTTTCGTTAATTCTCGCTAAACGTCTTATTGCCACCCTAAAACATTACTAGAGAATTTTGGTAATTTGACTACAGTTGATATTTTCTAACCCCGAAGTCCGTTTTTTTTCTGCTATCTGAGGGGGTAGGAAGACAAATAACTTGGTGTTGTATGTGAAAGTGAATTATTAACCCCTTACCAGCGTCGGAGATCAGTCTAGCCCCATATTAACCCCCACATTATTTGCCGGTTTACCATATACCCAAAATAGGAGTCTTGACTCGGATTTATTTTGCGGAGGGCTAAGTACCAAACTGCCCTCGACATCACATGCGCATAAAATGGACTCTCGTCCTGGGATAATTATTTATGCTACGTCACAATATATATACGAGGTGCATACGACAGGTTTCCAATGACCTTCGTCACAGTCTCGCTCATCTCCTCAATTGTCTCATAACGACAGCCTGTGAGCTTAGGGAATAACCAAAAGTCACAGGGAGCAAGGTCTGGAGGATGAGGAACTGTCTTGATGCCCATCTTGCTCGAATAGTCTGTGACAAGGATGGAGTTGTGAACTGGTGCATTGTCATCGTGGGAATGCCACTGACCCGATTTCAAGAGTGCTGGCCTCTTCTGACGGAATCATTTCCTGAACTCCCTTAAAACCTCAACATAGTAACTCTAACCCTAAGCCTAACGCTTTAGCCAATGAACTCTGGTGTATTGACTTCCTTACTCCTCCCACACCTCTCATCATCCCTCACAGATTCCCTGCCTTCCTTGAATCTCTTATGCCACTCAAAAACTGATGCTCGATTCATGCAAGATATTCCAAAAGCAGTCTGAAGCATTCCGTACGTTTCTGTAGCATTTTTTTCAAGTTTAAAACAGAATTTTATCCTTCTTCAAAAGTGTCAGATTGCATTTTTGAAATTCACCACCTGTGACAATCAGGCTTTTGTAGGGTGTATTCCAATTGCTGCTGTAGCTGTTCATTTGAACCTGAAATCATAGAAATTGGTCAGTCATCTCATAAGATGTATAGTAATAACCTACTAAATTTTCAAGAATCTATGAAAATTTTAAATGCCCATATGAAAAATGTCCGGAAACTTATCGTATGCACCTCGTATTAAAGATTAACAAAAGTGAAAAGACTAAAGTGATAATTTCTTCATCGTAATTTTTTAATCTTCTATTGCTTTCATCAAGTTTCCACTCTATATCATCGTCATCATTCTTTGAAGATGCTTTAATGAGTTGATATATTATAAAAGAGGCAAGGAATGTTTCTGTGGTGTATTTGTTAATATGCTGGATAATGACTTCGTAGTCAACTCGTTGGATATACAGTCGCATTATTACGTTTCCTTTCGTTCCAATGCACATGGGAACGATATGAACTCCCATATCCTTCTACCATTTACGAATTGGATAAGACATTTACTCATCTACTACAAGGATTGTTTTAATATCAAATAATCAACGAAAGTTGATATACCATGAAGCATAGAAGCAAAACTAAAATAAACGACAAAAAATGAACCTCTAACATTGCAAATGTATTCATTAAATGTGGATTATATTTAACTGAAGGTTGTACGATTTCTGTGCATGGTGACCACCTGTTACTGAGGTACGCACGTTGAAGACATTCCTTGATATATAATCAAGTATTTGTTTTTAACTTGATGTAATTATAATAGTTTCGTGAGAGACACCCCTGACACTGTAAAATTTTGCATATAATCTATTTAAAAGTTTTTCTCCTTCTCGTCAAGTCACTCTGCGAACATAGCCTTCTAAAATATTTCATAGGGAAGTAATTAAACACTTAGGAATATTGTAAAAACGAATACATTTGCTCTGAGATTTTCTGATTCAGACGTTTTCAATTTGTGTAGCTTAATGGTTATCGTCATATAACGAGGCAGTTGCCGTTTCACTATCGTTAAATGCTCAAAGGAAAACATAAATCCATTTATTCTCCTCTCTCTATGAGTAAATTGTAGACAAGTCAGGGGCCTTATGTTTTGTTGCGAAAAGCGATTGAGGAGAAGAAAAACTCAAAATCCAAACAATTTGTGAACCGATTAAATATTAGCATTGTGCCATATTCTGTCTATAATGAAAGTGTTAGGTAAATACATACTCCAAATTTCACGAAATTTATCAAGTATATGTAATTTTATTGAATTTCTAAAAAGCATACATAGAAAAGAAATTCATTTTAGATTTGACACTCACACCTTCTTACAATTTCTACGCGAAATTATTATCTTCAAAATCTTTATTTAGGAAATTACATATCAGACATAGCACCAAGGAATTGATACTTAACTGTCGATAGCGCATCATGTAATTATTTCCACTGCTAAATGCAGTGTTGCTACACTGGTAATATTTTAGCATGAAATTCCTCTAAGCTTGTATCATTTACAAATCACTTTGTTTACGACAAATATATATTTGAAAGTCTTTACTTACTTAGATTAATTTGGTCGGGATGAATTTTGAAGACGGCTTTAGTTCTTAGGATTGGAGTAAGCAAATTCCAAGTGTCTTTCAACTTTATCTTAATTTGAAATGAAGCCTGGTATCATTAGCCGGAAGAATAAGTCTGTTGGAATAATCCGGGGAATGAAGAATAAATGTCCTGAAAGTCAGATGAGAAATGTTATTGAAACGATTTCATAGAAAATATCAAAGAGTTTTGGTACCAAACACAAATGTGTAACTTAAAAAAGGCGTTTTATAATCTGGGAAAGTTAAAATGACCGACCGACCAACCGATCAGATGCGTTGAAGAAATACTATGCAGTTTAATTAAAGACAAAGATTTTGTTATTTACCGATAAAAAGAAAATCCAATATTCCATTTCTATTTTTATTGATTAAATCTTTCTTTGAAATATTACTCAAAATAAAACTCTGAGGTGTCATCAAAAAGTACTGAGATTGAAATTTTAGATTTTAACTTTCGATAGTCAAAAGGTTAGCTTAAGACGTTTTAACGGCTGAATAACTTGTATAATAATTCAGTAAAAATGTGAAGACATCAAAACAGATGTCTATGTATTTATACATTGTGTTGAGAAGTCAATACCAATTCTCGATACGATTTGATTAGCAGGTTTTGCAAAAACAAAAAAATATATATAATTGTACGAATACATCACTTTCGATAAATGATTCGATTTTGCTTTGTGAGACATTTTCTTATATACTCAATTTAAATTTCAGGACATTGATAGACGGTAAGAGAAATACGATGGAACAGTTGTACACGATATCACAAGTGAAATTAAAAAAAAAAAATTAGTGAAATGGCATTGAGAATATTTCAGATTGACAAAATGACAACTTTAGAATAGCAAAAGGATTATTTTGGAATGACAAGGAGACTATTTTGAAAATGCAAGGAGACTATTTTGGAATGGCAAGGGGACTATTTTGGAATGGCAAGGAGACTATTTTGGAATGACAAGGGGACTATTTTGGAATGGCAAACAGAACAATTTTGGGATGGCAAGGGGACTATTTTGGAATGACAAGGGGACTATTTTGGAATGGCAAGGAGACTATTTTGGGATGGCAAGGGGACTATTTTGGAATGGCAAGGAGACTATTTTGGAATGACAAGGGGACTATTTTGGAATGGCAAACAGAACAATTTTGGGATGGCAAGGGGACTATTTTGGAATGGAAAGGGGACTATTTTGGAATGGCAAGGAGACTATTTTGAAAATGCAAGGAGACTATTTTGGGATGGCAAGGGGACTATTTTGGAATGGCAAGGAGACTATTTTGGAATGACAAGGGGACTATTTTGGAATGGCAAACAGAACAATTTTGGGATGGCAAGGGGACTATTTTGGAATGGAAAGGGGACTATTTTGGAATGGCAAGGAGACTATTTTGAAAATGCAAGGAGACTATTTTGGAATGGCAAGGAGACTATTTTGGAATGACAAGGGAACTATTTTGGAATGGCAAACAGAACAATTTTGGGATGGCAAGGGGACTATTTTGGAATGACAAGGGGACTATTTTGGAATGGCAAATAGAACAATTTTGGAATAGCAAGGGGCCTATTTTGGAATGACAAGGGGACTATTTTTGAATGGCAAATAGAACAATTTAGGAATAGCAAGGGGCCTATTTTGGAATGACAATGAGACAATTTTGGAATGGTAAAAAGGACTATTTTGGAATGGCAAGGGGACTATTTTTAAATAGCAAGGAGACTATTTTAGAATGGCAGTGAAACTATTTTGGAATGACAAAAAGAACTGTTTTGGAATGACAAAAAGAACTATTTTGGAATGGCAGAAATAACTATTTCAGAATGACAAAAATAACTATTTTGGAATGGCAATGAGATTATTTTGGAATGGTAAAAGGAAGCATGCTGAATGGTAAGGGGACTATTTTCGAATGGTGATGAGACCATTTTGGAATGGTAAATAGAACTATTTTGAAATGGCAAGAGGACTATTTTTGAATGACAAGGAACTATCTGGGAGTAGCAAGAGGATTATTTTGGAATGAGAAGGGAACAATGTCAGCATAGCAAGAAGACTATTTTGAAATTGCATGGGGACCATTTTGAAAAAAATAGTCTTTCATTCAGAATTCATTTCTGTTTTCGTAAATACAGCTTACCAGCAAAGTCGAAGTTAAGGACTCAAAATTTTCTTTGAATAATTTGTCCTTGAGTGCTTACTTATTCAAGGCTCATATGCAAACAAAAATGAGTACACCCCCTTAGGGAAAGTTGTCAATATTAAGATACACCATGTCAACTGTCAATATTTTGTGTGGCCACCATCAATATCCAGAAATGCCTTTACTCTCCTGGGCATGGAGTTTACCAGAGCTTCACAGGTAGCCACTGGAAAGCTCTTCCACTCCTCCATGACGACTTAGCGGAGCTGGTGGATATTAGAGACTTTGCGCACCTCCACCTTCCGCTTGAGGATCCCCAAAGATGTTCTATTGGGTTCAAGCCTGGAGACATGCTTGGAAAGTCCATCACCTTTAGCCTCAGCCTCTTTAGTAAAGCAGTGATCGTCTTTGAGGTCTGTTTGGGGTCATTGTCATGCTGGAACACTGCCCTGCGAACCAGTTTCTGGAGGGAGGAGACCATTCTCTGCCGCAGTATTTCACAGTACATGTTGAAGTTCATGTTTCCCTCAATGAAATGTTACTCTCCAGCACCTGCAGCACTCACACAGCCCCAGACCGTGACATTTCTACTACTATGATTGACAGTAGGCATGACACACTTATCTTTGTACTCTTCACCCGGTCGCCGCCACCCATGCTTGAAGCCATCAGAACCAAACAAATTAATCTTCATCTCATCAGACCATAGGACATGGTTCCAGTAATCCATGTGCTTTGTTGACATGTCTTCAGCAAACTGTTTGCGGGCTTTCTCGTGTATCATCTTCAGAAGAGGCTTCCTCCTGGAGTGACAGCCATGCACACCAATTTAATGTAGTGCAGTGTATGGTCTGAGCACTAACAGGCTGACCCCCCCATCTCTTCAATCTCTGCAGCAATAATGACAGCACTCCTACGCTGATCTTTCAAAGAAAGCATTTGGATGTGACGCTTAGCACGTGCGTTCAGCTTCTTTGGACGACCTACGCGAGGTCTGTTCTGAGTGGACCCCGCTCTTTTAAAACGCTGGATGATCTTAGCCACTGTGCTGCAGCTCAGTTTCAGGGTATTAGCAATCAAGTAGCGCAACAATACGTCTTTTAAGATCCTCAGAGAGCTCTTTGCCATGTGGTGTCATGTTGGAATTTTCAGTGAACAGTATGAGTGAATGTGAGAGCTGCACTACAAATTTGAACACACCAGCTCCCTATGCACATGGGCTTAGCAATACATGGGCCTAGTAACACTAATGAGTCACATGACATTTTGGAGGGAAAATGACAAGCAGTACTCAATTTGGACATTTAGTGACGTAGTTTCTTAGGAGTTTACTCACTTTTGTTGGCAGAGGTTTTGTTTTAATGGCTATATCTTGAGTTATTTTGAGGGGAAAATTAATTAAATCTGTTATATAAGCTGCACACAGACTACTTTTCATTGTATCAAAGTGTCATTTTGTCAGTATTGTCCCGTGAAGAGATATACTTAAATATCTGCTGAAATGTGATGGGTGTACTCCCTTTTGTGATACACTCTATATACCTAATGAGATAGAAGAAATCTACCAAGGTTTCTTCTTTCTGGATCATCAGGATAATGTTATATAGTCATCTACATCATCATTCAGCATCACAACGACACAGCATCAAAGACAGACGCATGAATAAACAACGCATGATAAAGACGCAGGAAGGATAAAAATACAGGAAGACTTCTTTACAATTATATTTACCTCTCATTTTACTGCAAGAGTTCGAAAGGGTTGTTCAAGGTTTGCGTGTGAGAGGGTGCTGGAGACCGAACATAAACTTCATATTTGGACCCCACTATTATGACCGTCACGTTGAGTCTTTCTTGTTCTCCTGATGTTGGGGTCCACTCCATCGGGGGTTTCCGAGGGACCCCTCGGTCGGGTGTGGCTTTCCCTACCACATCTGGTCTGTAACTCTCTGGAACTCTGCTGGCAACTGCTTTGGCACCCCAAACTCAACTGAGTTAAATAATAATTCAACGCCCACACGATCGCCCCCTGGATCTTTGAAATCGGATGTTTAATCGTCATCAAGCGGAAATAACTGCCATGCAGTTCAGAGATTACTCTCTTCCGGTGCATCACTGTAGTGGCACCGTGGGACCTTCACCTTGTCCTATATTATAAGCCTTAATCCGCCCACGTGATCTCTTTCGATTACTGGCCATTGGGATGTGTCACTTCCTTCCAGTGGATCACCTTGGAATAGCATTTTTGGGCCGGGTCGAAGGTCAAAATATAACAATAAAACTGACCGAAGAGGGTAAAGCTAACTCCACTTTGTTGATTAAAAAAAAGTTCACTCAACCATACAAAATTTGCATAAAAATAGAAATAAAGAATAAAAATCCAACGGGGAGTGGGGAAAAAACTAATCAAGCAAACAATTTTTTCTATGTTTACAAATATTAAGTCTTCAGTAAATCTTTTGGGCTATAATAAGAAATAATACTTAATTACTCCTCCATACACAATTGGCAAAATCTATCATCTATCTTATATTTACATTTTTTTATAATTTCCCATTTCAGTATAAGGTATATATCTAACTTTGTCTTGATCACCCAATTTCCATAAATTAGTTCTATTCTTTTACGTTTGATGGGTGAAACTACATTTACGATTATTAAATACTTTTTTACAAACATCTTGAGTTGATCAAATGTAGACTTTCTTATTATTGTTTTTGATAAGTATTATGGTCACGGTATACTTGTACCTTATATACTACAGTTTTGTATTGACATTCAACCCAAAGGGGGCAATTAGTTTTATTAATACAGTTGCATTAAGGGCGCTTCTTACGTTGTTTATTCATAAGTTTTTTAGTGTTGCTCTTATTAATTAAATTAAGTATATTTATCATGCAACTATGGCTTAATTTAATGTTGTTCTTTATAAATACTTTTGGGAAAAAGTCTTCCATAATATCTTTAAAAAAATTCTTTACCTATGTTGTTGGCCGCACAGATGTTAAAAGGTGGGTTAAACCAGGGAATCCCCCTCTTACAATTATGTCTCCCATTTTGTTTATCAAAACATTCATTTCTGGTTTTATAAACTAAGTTACTTTCTCCAGTGGCTCGAGAGACCTGGGTTAACTTCCAGATCGAGTCATGCCAAAGACTCAAAAAATAGTACTTGATGCCTGCTTGCTTAGCACTCAGCATAATACGCTAAGGATCAAGGGTAACGTGGAGTAATCCAGGGAAAGGAGTTGCACTCCCCTACACCTTGGTGTATAAGTTATCGAAAAGGCAGCCTTCGGGTCACCCTCGACTACAGTCGCCAAATTTACTTAGTTTTATATCCAGTATTTTTTTGCGATATTTCATACTCATGTTTGTTTCGAGTGGAAATATAAATGCTGAAGAATTAGTAGGAAGTCTAGTCGTGATTGTATTAGGGATTTGTTTAAAGGTCTTTTTAAGGTGACTGGACCCTGCATTAATGTAACATGGTTTTTGATTGCTTTTCCTAAATGGGATATTGTATTATTGTATAACTTAAGAGTAATATCTAAAAATTCGATAATTTTTAAATTAGTTTGAATTTCTGACTTAAACCCAAATCTATTTAATTGCCAGTGCAACTTTTCCTAATCACGTCACTCTTTCTGGGTGTAATATTTTCTACTAT